>JAUCNO010000500.1:6386590-6428119 GCA_032353835.1 Enteromius viviparus | reverse complement strand
CCACACACCTGTCTATATAAGACCTTACAGCTCACAATGCATGTCAGAGCAAATGAGAATCATGAGGTCAAAGGAACGGCCTGAAGAGCTCAGAGACAGAATTGTGGCACAGATCTGGCCAAGGTTACAAAAAAATTTCTGTTGCACTTAAGGTTCCTAAAAGCACAGTGACCTCCATAATCCTTAAATGAATGATGTTTGGGAGGACCAGAACCCTTCCTAGAGCTGGCTGTCCGGCCAAACTGAGCTATCGGGAGAGGTAAAGAAGAACCCAAAGATCACTGTGGCTGATATTTTGTTGTTTTTAGGTTGTGTAAACAAAATCCAGCATTAAGGTAACATCACATTGACGTCTAATACTTTACAACCAAAATGCAACATATGTCCGACGTCATGTCCAGCCTCAATCTAATGTTATATGGACATCCGGTGCCTGGTGGGATTTTGTCTGATGAGACGGTTAACATTTGTTGATGTTTGGAGTAAACCAGGCACCGCTCATCACCTGTTCAATACAGTCCCAACAGTGAAGCATGGTGGTGGCAGCATCATGCTGTGGGGGTGTTTTTAGCTGCAGAGACAGGACGAGTGGTTGCAATCGAGGGAAAGACTGCTCAGAGTGCTCAGGACCTCAGTCTGGGACAAAGATTTATCTTTCAACAAAACAATGACTCTAAGCACACAGATGGAGTGGCTTTACAACAACTCTGTGACTGTTCTTGAATTGCCCAGCCAGAGCCCTGACTTAAACCCAATTGAGCATCTCTGGAGAGACCTAAAAATGGCTGTCCACCAACGTTTAACATCCAGCCTGACAGAACTGGAGAGGATCTGCAAGGAGAATGTCAGAGGATCCCCAAATCCAAGTGTGAAAAACTTGTTGCATTATCACAAGAAGACTTTAGATCTATTAGATCAAAATGGTGCTTCTACTAAATACTGAGCAAAAGGTCTGGATACTTGCGACCATGTGATATTTCAGTTTTTCTTTTTTTAATAAATCTGCAAAAATGTCACCAATTCTATTTTTCTGTCAATATGGGCTGCTGTGTGTACATTAATGAGGGGAAAAAATAACTTAAATGATTTTAGTCTGACTACTTCCCACTTTTGGTACATATTACTGTGTTTTTATTGCATTGCATCTGTGGACTGTTGCTAAAAGTTAATGCTCTATCATGTTGGAAATATGCTCTACACCAAATCCAACCCTAAACTTGCCTGATTATCCAATTGTGTTAACAAATGCACAACTGAAATAAAAAGCTATTTGCTATTTCAGCTTCCTTTTACAAAGATTTGAAGTGTTGTTGAACTGTAGTTATACAGGATTTGAACCAGAGCGTCTCGCTTCAAGTACATCTCTGTACTCAATGAAAACCCATATATATAAAGCTAGAAATGTGATGCTAACTTTCAAAAGCATCAGTTTTCAAATATCCCAACATATTAATATTGTTTTGTAATCACAACATGATATTCTTTAAGTAATTGTGCGAAAATTGCACTTTATTATTTGAAACTCGTGATCGAGATCATACATTTGTGTAAAAAGGAGTAAAAGGTGTCTGAGTTTTACTGCTTCTATTTCTTTTGCCCATGTTTTTTTTGTTTTGTTTTTTTAAGTCATGATTAGATATTAAGCAGCATGGCTATTTTTAACACTGATAATAATAAGAATTGTTTCTTTGGAAGTAAATCACCATATTAGAATGATTTTTGAAGCATCATTTTATACTGAAGATTCGAGTGATAATGCTGAAAATTCAGATTTGCATTACAAGAATAAATTATATTTTTAAAATATACTAAAATGGAAAACTGAATTTGAAATTGTAATACTATATCACAATATTGCACTTTTTAGTGTATTATTTATTACTATTATTATTATTAATAAATAAATGTAGCTTCTATATATATTTTTTGTAGATCTGTAATATACATGTAGTAATATAATATATTGACTTTTATGTGTTCAATAATCTTCATTTAGAGTAAGGATTTAGTTAGCTTTGGTGAGTTTTTATTTTATAAATTAACATTTAAAAATCATACAGAAACCAAACGTTTGAATGAAGATGTAAACTGAAAAGTAAATGATGACATTTGCTTTCATAATAAACCTTTACCATTTTTTTTCTTTATATAATCCTAAATATGATGACTCCTGTGACCCAATCTTTTTATAGCTCTGTTATCTTTCACTTCATTACTGGTGTGCTAATATGCACTAACACTAACTACGTATACACTAACTTCATTTTTCATTTATTTTTTTTTTTTTTGAGGATAAAGTTCAAATTTCACTTAATCATAACTGAGAACCCCATGAAATTAAGCAAACTTTGAGCATAGAGATCTTCCTCTGCCACTTCACTCAATAGTGAAAACATTCATCATTCTTGTGTTTCACAGATTATTATAAAACATATGAGTGAGGGGAAAATGGGACAGAACTGATGTTGAATGAACCTTAGTCAGTGTCCAGGGTGATGGAAAGAGCTGATATTAGATGTCAGTTGGAGTAGTTCATTTAGTCATCATGATTGTGGCTCTCTTGTATTGTATTGTACGATCATTGTAGCTTTCTTAGACTTTGTCGCAATATGATGCGTTTCCAGAGGGACTGAAAGACCCTCTACTCATCATTCTTCTTTAACAGGCTGCCGTGTAGGCATGAGACCAAACCCTACGTCCTGACTCAACCCATCTAACAACAAAATCAATGCCTGTTTATGTGTGAGTAAACAGTTTCATTAAACTCGAGTGGCACTAAAACGCACAGTAGACTCAATCGTTAGGAATGATAATGAATGTTTCCTAAACACGTCCTAAACAATTACAAAAAACTGTGAGGCCTTACCCACTTCCTGTATGCAGTTCAAATGGGAAGCATATGTATCATGAAAACACTTCCACTGATGATTACAAGGCATACAGGGGCTATTTTTTTGTCTGAAGTGAGTAACAATGCTAGATTGTGGGTTGTCTGTCTGGTCCATTTAGTCTGAAAGGAATAGTTCACCCTAAATGAAAATTTGATGAAATGTACTTATCCTCAAACCATCCAAGTAGGACTTTGTTTCTACATCTGGACAGCTACATCACTTGCTCACCAATGGATCCACTGCAGTGAATGGGTGCCGTCAATATGAGAGACCAAACAGCTTACAATAATCCACAAGCAAGCGATACAATATCAGTCCATCTTGTGAAATGAAAAGCTGTATGTTGGTAAATGACAAATTTATCAAGACGTTACAGACAACTTTTTTTTATTCAGAAAATATTTTAATGGAGATTTTCAAAATTTTTAAAACTTTTTAATATTTTTATCATATTTAAGTTTAAAAAGTTATTTTTTGTATACAATATTTGTACTACATTTTTTTAAAAATCACATTGCATCAAATCATAAATAAATAAATAATCCATCATGATTTTTTCCATTCAAGATGAAATAATGTGGATTACTATGTTGTTTTTATCAGCTGTTTCTGACGGCACCCATTCACTGGAGAGGTCCACTGAATTATTGTATTATAATTATACAGTATAACGCTACATTTCTCCAGTTCTGTTCCCATTAAGAAACATACTCCACATCTTAAATGACCTTAGTATGAATACAGCAAATTTTCATTTTTGGGTGAACTATTTCTTTGAGGTCAAGGCTGTGTCCAGAGCAGTACAATGTTTAGTGGACTTCTTACTCTTACCATTAAACATCAGCTGGGAAAATAATTGTGTGTTAGGGATAATCATTTTTTCTATTCTACTTACTCTTTATTACTCCACAGTGAATAAGTCAAGTTGCTCAATACCCCATATGTGTAGTAGCTGAGTATGTAAATGGTCATGTCCTGTGGTAATGTATTAATCTTTACGTGTCACAGATTTCTCAGTATATTGACTTGATGCTCACTACACCCAATTCTGATTTTTACAGATATCTGTGAATGACTCACTGCTGGTTGTTTAGTCACTGTAGTAAATATCAGTTACCAAATTAATGATTAGAACACAATGCCAATAGACTGACTTTTACAGTAACTGAAAGAAACTTTTAAATGATCCAAAGAGATTTGATATGACTAAATGAATCATTTTTTTTCTGCTTGTGACGCTTTTCCTGTTTAGTTGAAATTGACGCTTTTTTGGACTAGGAAGGAAGTTGAGTTGCTTAAAAGTATATCAAAATAATTTATTTCAAAGGATTAATGGAAATGTGATTGCAGTCAATATTGGAACTGAGGATCTGTCACCATCATTGTTTCAGAAAATAGTCTGTTCTTGTGTCACACTAGCTGTCATTCCACAGAGGAGAGCACAGAGATATTCAGGGAAAATGTAGGCCGCATGAAAATGTGTAAGCAGATCTAGAGCAGCACAAATGAAAATAAACACAACAGAACTTTTAATTAGCAAGTGAAAATACATTTACTGTTCATGCATGCAGAAAAAGACTCGACAGAACTCCTAAGGGATGCTCTCTTTCTCTCGCAATCTGTGTCATTCTTTCCCCTTCTCTTTCATTCTCCATCTCTCTTCATAATCTAATTTGTCTTTCTTTAACTAATTAGTTTTTTTAATAGTTAAGAATTGTGTAAAAACACAATCAGTCCTCAGAAAAACAGTATGTTTGTTTTTCTCTGTGGAACATAAAAAAGAAAAATATCAGTGTGTTCAATATAACAAATGTCAACAAGAATGTTGTTTGGTTCCCAACACTCTTCACATTTTTTGTGTCCTACAGAAGAAAGAAATGCATAAAACCTTGAAACAGCATGAAATTAAGACAGAATTTTCATTTCGAGTGTGCTTTTAAAGTGCCCCTGTTAAGGGTTAAGAAGGGTTGACATTTTCTTTTTACAAACTATTGGTTTAACGATTCATTTTTCTGAACTATTACTCGGCGTGCGATTGTGTGTGTGTTTGTGTGTGTGTCATTTTAACGCTCCAAAAGCAGCACCTAGTGGAAAATTAATGAGCATTTTCATTAAGACCAACGCGAAATCAACAAGTGGGCGTGCAATATGCAAATATATATCGGGCGATGGTTCCTGCTGCTGCTCGTTGGAAGGGACCACAGAGGCGCGATCCGTGACAGAGCCCATCCACCCCCCTCCACCCCCCCCCCTGCGAGCGGCTCCCGAAGCCGGGTAGGGTCGAGGATGTCCTGAGCACTCACCAACGATCTTTCCTATAGGCCAAAGCCTTCCCAGTCAATGAGGTACTGGAGTACCCAGCCCCGGCTCCGAGAGTCGAGGATCTCGGTCACCTGGTAGATTCCTTCCTCCTCCTGGACAAGGGGAGGGGCCTCTGGTTGCGCGACCTCTTCCTGGTCCCCCTCCGCGTCGGGGGCAGCAGCGGGCTTTAACAGAGAACAGTGAAAAGTGGGTGAGATGCGGTAATTGGCAGGGAGATCCAAACGGTAAGACACAGGGTTAATTTGTCTAAGTATTTTGAACGGACCCTCGTACCTCGAGCTTAACTTGTGGCAGGGCAGACGCAGATGGAGGTCCAGAGCGGAGATCCAGACCCACTGGCGGTCCGCCTGAGCTGTAGTGAGGCGGATGGCTTGCTGGAGCTGGATGTGCGCCGCATCCCAAGTCTGTTCGCTGCGCCGGAGCCAGTGGTCCACGGTAGGTAAGTCGGTGGGTTCACCTGACCACGGGAACAGAGGAGGCTGGTATCCCAGGACACATTGGAAAGGAGTCAGTTTTGTAGATTGCTTTCGGAGGGAGTTCTGGGCGTACTCTGCCCACAGGAGGTACTGACTCCAGTCTTCTTGGTTGTGGTGGCATAGGACCTCAGGAACCAAATGAGCTCTTGATTGAGACGCTCGACCTGCCCGTTGGCCTCGGGGTGGTAGCCTGAGGTGAGGCTGATGTTGATGCTCAGTTGGGAGCAGAAGGCCCTCCACACTCTAGATGTGAACTGCGGCCCTCGGTCCGAGACGACGTCCTCCGGCAGGCCATAGTATCGGAAGACGTGTTCGAGGATGGCTTGAGCCGTTTCCCAGGCGGTGGGTAACTTGGCGAGGGGAATGAGACGGCAGGCTTTCGAGAATTGGTCGATGACTGTGAGTATGGTAGTGTAATGGTTGGAGAGTGGCAAGCAAACCGGAGCTCTTCCAGCGCGGAGAAGACCAATGGCAGAGGGTATCTGAACTTGACCGTAATGTCATTAAGGGCTCTGTAATCAATGCATGGCGAGGGCTGCCACCGCCATGTTGGGGGTACATGCAAGGAGAGGAAGGCCGTGTTCAGTCACAAAGTCATAGTCAATGAAATTTCCGTCCGCTCCTGAGTCCAAGAAGGCCTTAGTAGACACATGATGACCCAGCCATGCTAATTCCACATCCAAACTCATAGTAGTCAGTACAGAAATGGCACTCACCCGAAAGGTTTGAGGTTTGCTGGGTCGGGTCGGACAGGAGGTTTGCAGGTGACCAGCCTTGCCGCAGTATAGGCACAGTCCGTTGGCCATGCGTCGCTCACGCTCCTCCAAAGAGATGCGAGTGGCGCCGATCTGCATGGGTTCAGCTGGAGCAGACAGATCGGTGCTGGAAGGAGCAGACAGGGGGCGCAGGGAGCGGTGAGAACGCATGAGTTGATCAGTCCGGATGGCCAGTTCCATGTACTGAGGCAGATTAAGATCCTCTCCGCGACAAGCCAGCTCCGCTTGTAGATCCTCCAATAGAGCCCGGCGATACAGTGTCATAAGGGGATCGCTGTCCCAGCCTTTTTGAGGAGCAAGGGTGCGGAAAGTGAGCGGGAAATCCGCAGCGGAGGAGGTGCCCTGTTTGAGCGCTAAAAGTTCGTTTTTAGCATCTCTGCCGTCAGCGGTGTGATCAAAAACCTTGCGGAATTGACGCAGGAAGCTCTGATATGACGGGAAGGCCATGTGACGTCCCTCCCAGAGGCCCGTTACCCAGTCGAGGGCTTTTCCGTTTAGCAAGGAACAGATCAAAGGAACTTTAGCGTCAACATCCGCGAAGCTTGCGGCTTGAGATTGCATATAAATGTCACATTGTAACAGAAACGCCTTGCACTTGCCTGGAGCACCGCTGTATTTCTCCGGGAGGGCCAGACGCTCCGGGCTTGAGTTGGGCGGTGTGGCCGGTTGAGGAGTGGGGGGAGCGGCAGGTTCAGCAGGCCGGGCCTGGGCAGTGGTCGCGGCGGTGAGCGCCTCGATGGAAGTGACTAGTTCGTGGGTCTAAAGGGTCTGGGTAGGAACGCTAATACTCGGGTGAAGGTTCCCGCTGCTGCTCGTTGGAAGGGACCACAGAGGCGCGATCCGTGACAGTAATAGCTGGTAATGGAATTACCTGCATAATACGTTGTGGTTACGTTGCCAATTGGTAAGTCATGAAATTACCAAAAATAACAAATATGTTATGTAACTGTTACGTCGTGTGTTAGCTGGGAGGTAATAATAATAATTTAAAAAAATTCATAATAAGGCACTTTATGTTTATATTAAATTATATGCAAGCATTTTCTCTTTATTTAGATGTTTTAAATTATTCTGCTTACTTCATATCGTGTTCCCTCTGAGAAACATGCAAGAAATGGGCAGTTTCACAGCGGCTTAATCTTAATTTTAACCATATTTATTATTCATACCCCAGAGCCTGCCAAGAAGAGTGAAAATGAGCTGGAACCAAGCCATTTGATCACTTCAGTTTAAAGTATACAGAAAAGCTGAATCGAGTTCCATTGCTCGTTTTCCTGGACATTTTAAGTTGCAGCTTCAAGATGGTGGCGTTCAGATTATGTTGGAATCTCCCATTGTTTCAGAACAAATGCACAAAAAAGCCAGATCCAGTGCGGTTTCTCTGTCACTGTCACAACGTTGAGAGAAGATAAACTTAGGGCATATGGTCCAGACTCCCCTCTGGATTTTATTCAGATAAATACAGGTTTGTGCTGCCAGTGGGGGAAGCACAGGCCAGCATGACCCCACCCTCTAACTACAGCCTTGAGGTCTGTGTGCGTTAAAAATACCCCACAGTGACCCAAGCACAAGAGTGATCCCGTCTGCCATGCTCACCCAGTCTCCTCCCTGTGCTCTCTGCACATAGCTGAAGTGTAGGCCTAGTTTGTCTACCATATTTCTACCTTTTGTTATTAGTAAATGCTGTATAAAATTATTTTTGAAGCATCTTAAACAAAACCTAAGGTTTTTTAGAGGTAGGCCTATATATATATATATATATATATATATATATATATATATATATATATATGATTTCAATAAATCCTATTTTGGAATTTTCAGCATTGTAAATAAGGATAAATATTTTTCTTTGCTATCACAGGAATAAATATAAATATATATTAAAATAGGTATTGTAATTACATTTCATTAGGATACTGTTTTTACTGTAAGATAAATTTGATAATATATTATAATTTTTTTTACAGTAAATCTTACCAAACACAACCTTTTGAACAATAATGTATCATTGTTTTTGCATCAACAAAAATTATTATTATTTCATGCTTAATTGGTTCACTTAGCAGAGTTTGTGAAAATCAAGTGTATATATATATCAATATGTATGGCACAAAATAAGTGAAAGAAAGGATTATGAATTGTTCACTTCAATAACAGCCTATCTGAAATGTTTCTCTGTTGTGAATGTTAACAGGGTTTATAGAAACGCTCTTATGGGTGTATCTGTGCTAATGCTGACGTCAGCTGGGTCATATCTGGAAGCAGTTTGGCAGCTCAGAGCAAAGAGCACACACTGCTCTGCATACATAGACATACAGACATGAGCAACGGCCTGAACTGTCCTTTTGTGTGCTGCTTCATGACGGATGGGGCTCATCTGTGTATGGGTGGGTGTAGGGCTTGTCGGGGTGGGGGTCAGTGAATAGATGCAGTGGAAAACACACAGCCCGTGTTGTGTTTGCGTGAAGGCATCTTTGTATGAAATATGCAGCACATTGTGTTTGTGTGTGGTTTTGGGGGGTTAGATGAGGCTGTTAGTGTTTAGCATGATAATGGAACACACTTTGAATTCAACGTCATGTGAATAATCAAAGGTTCTGATGTTCGCAATCATAACACATTCTTGAATGTTTATGAAGGACTGGCTCTCCTATTACTCATGTGCTCCGCCATCATTTATAGGCCAATACAATAAGGCCAAAAAGAAGAGACTTGATAGAGTGATATTATCCATAAATCATCATGATTCTATTTCATTTTTTCCTATAATAACTATTTTAACGGATGGCTGGATTATTTAACTTTATTTTTCAGATAATTCACAAAAGCTTTAATAATCCTTGATCCCTAATTATATTTAGATTTTTATAAGCTTATATTTTTAAATGGTAATCTCTTGTTTGGACATGCTAAACTGACTATATATGGCTGTCATGTAAATTTTGCAAATAGAATATGCTTTTTATCCTTTGGTGGAAAATTTAGAAACCTTTAATAATGCTTGGGGTGTAAATCAATGTATCTATGGAACTGATGATGATGGATCCCTTGAGATATATATTTGAATTTGGTTGTTTTCTGCTTTGTTCTTTCTCTTGTGTGTTCATGGTGTTAATTAATGTATGATGGTTTTATATTTTGTTAATTAAAGTGGCTTGCAAAGTGTGTTCTGTCTTTCTCTTTCTCTCTCTCTCTCTCTCTCTAGTACATTCTTTTGTTCTAAAAACGAGAATGAAAGTAAAGACAAGAATTAATGGGAAAATAATGCTGCCATCTTGTGGTAGAAATACAACAACGCAGCTTAATCGCGAGCTGTTGTCATTAATACAGAAATAAATAAATGTATAAATGTATGTAAAAAGAAACAACAACACATAAATAAATGTAGAAATAACTGTATTATCACACAAAAGGTGCAAAAATAGTACAATTAAAAATAACACTTAATTTATCATTTATTCATTCATTTATACATATCTGCATTTATTTATTTATTTATTTCAGCATTTAATTAATTATGTATTTCTTAATTAATCTATTCTTTCTATATTTATTTCTTCATTCATTAATTCATGTATTTCTCCATTTATTTCTTAATTTATTTATTTGTGTATTTCTTTTGTATTTGTGTATTTTTATCCATTTATACTTAGTCATGTAGGCCTAAAGCAATAAAAAGCGAGTTTAAATCTAAAATTTAAATATTTTATTTATAGCCTGTGTTTATTCATTACCTACGTATATGTTTATTGCTAAGCATTTTATTTTTTACGCATTTTTATATTTTTTATATATTTTTTTCCTTTATCTTGTTTTAGTCATTATAAATCATTATAAATGGCATATATCGCTTTAAATTTATTTATTTAAAGCGATTTCAAATTAAGAAAAGTCTACCACTTATGAGCAAAGTCTGTGCAGTGTGCGACGCTGTCCGCTAGGGGGAGACATTAACCCAGACAACGGGTCGCAGTTGGCATAGATTTCTGCAGTTAAATGTAAAAGCACTAAAAAGATGGCTATACGGAGAGTAAATGCATTGAACAACTAATTTATTTATTTACTTATTTCAAGTTAAATGGTTCTTTAACATCTTATTTAAAACACAGAATGACTTCACAATGTGATGTAATTCAAACAGGCTCAGGAGCTTTAGCAGTGAGTAACAGAAGCCAGCTGCTAAAATTAGCAGGAGAGATTTCAGTCACATCTGGGTGGACCTGTCTCTCTCTCTCTCTCTCTCTCTCTCTCTCTCTCTCTCTCTCTCTCTCTCTCTCATATTTGTTGGATCTCAGTAAATGACTTCCATTTGTGCTTGAGAACTAGAAGCCTCGCTCTCTCTCACATGACGGATTGTGTGAGTGTGTGTGTGTGTGTGTGTGTGTGTGTGTGTGTTTGATGAAAGGGTTGTGTATGTGGGCAGAGGGCAGTAATTACAGCTATTCTCCAGAGCTGATAGTCAGAGGTCTTGGCCGCAGCAGTGGTCACACCCCTTCCTGTCTGACAGATCTAATCCATGACTCCTGCTTCTGAGTAACACAACCTGAGGACTCACATCTGCCTCAACACCTCACAGTTAAAACTCTACTCACTAATTTTCAGTGTCAGTTACAAACCCACCTCATTAGTCTCAAAGGATGCGAAAATCTGTTTTTTATTCTATTGGTTGAACATGCCAGCATTTATAGAAAAAATGATTTATCTGATTGACAGAGATATATGTACAGTATCTCATTTCTTCCTTTGTTGTTGCTCAGTGTAAGTCAACACCATAAGATGAACAAATCATAAATATTTATACATTTATAAGTGTAACACTGGCTTTAATGAATATCTTGCTAATACTTTTTAACATTTTGATAGTGGCAAAAAAAGTAAATAAACCCCTTCTAAATATTTTTACTAATTATATTTGATTGTAATATTACATTGTATTTTAAAATAGAATGTAAATGACCAATATAAATGATATAATGAATATAATTATATAGACATTACACATACTATAATGACATAAAAATTGTATACACTGAAATAAGTATAATATGTGCGTGTCCTGTAGTAATATATACACACAAGTACTTTATCTACACTATACATCACATGTAGCCTACACTTTACTCCTTCTGCATGTTTACATTATATTTAAATAAGTAAGTACGTTATTTGCAAAAAAAAAAAAAAATTAGGTAATTAAATAAAATAAACAAATACAATTAAACCATACATTTAATCCCAGATCATTTAAGGAAGAAATTATACAATTAATGAATAAGGTAATGAAAACGGTTTGTGTGTGGTAAGAATTGTCAGATAAATGAACAGGAGTGAATTAATTGTTTCAATTTACCTCAAGTCACTACGTTTAACTTTTACAGCAAACCCACTCCAAAAAAATAGATTTTTTTTTCATAGCTTACAAACACATTAGCATGCAAAAAACTGAAAGGACAGATATGTAAAATATAATGTATCGTCGGAGTAAAAAACAAGATGAGGTGTGTAAAATGTCGTTTTATTTGACAGCTCACTGAATCTGCCTCGGCAGTGAGTGCTTGTCTGCGTCTGGGCGTTTCGCGCATGCGCACTAATCTCTGTCGTTTTTTCCAGGCCAGTGCGGCAGGCAGACCGCAGGGAGAGCGAGAGATTTTAGGAAGGACTGTTACAAAAGTTAAAGAAGACGAGAAATCATGACACGAAACAGTGAACTCGTCGATCGCCTCTCCTCGCCACTGAACTTGACATCAATCATCATGGCGCGCGTGTCACCTATCAAATACTGATTTTTGTCATCTACACCAACTTGAGGATATAATGCCGGGAAACGGATGAGAACTACTGCAGTCGCCTGGAATTGCTTGTTGGATATTGAATCCGGCGCTCGGGGACGCGGTCGGGATTGTTTTCCTGTACATAATTCATAAATGAGAGCAGGATTATTGGACTAATACACGAGAGCTTGGGCCAGTCCGTTATTTTTCACATCACCGCTCTGATCTCATAGTTCCGCGGCACGCGATGCATCGACGCGTTATGTGTTTTAGTTTTATGTTGCTCTATGTTGTGTTTTTATGTACAGCACTTTGGTTCCACTTTGGGGTGTTGAAAGTGCTTTTAAAATAAAATTGAGTCTGAGTAGATGTCAAGATGGGTGATGCCGCAGAGATCAAGGAGAGCAGGAGGACGTTCATCGTGCCCACGATCAAATCTGTTGAACACTATGACTTCACCAGGGCCAAGACATCGTGCAGTTTGACGTGGCTCATCGCCAAAGCCTTTGGATCTGGTAAGAGGCGTTTATAGGTCTGAAAAATCTAGATTTTGTGTGATGGGGCAAGTTGTCACAAGGGCTATGCCTATCTCAGTGGTTTAATATAGGCTTTATCAAACTGGGGTCCGGGGCCCACAGGGGGCCGCACAGTAGGTAAGTGTAAATGATATGAGAAGCGAGAAATGTGAGCATTAATAATAATAATATAATAAAAATATGCATAAATTAAAAATAAGTTCTTAATGAAAGGTTTAAACATTAAATTACATTTTTATTTTTTTTTACAAACTCTGTAGATGCGTTTTAAATTTTAGGATGAGTGAGGATGATCATATTTGTGGGTCTGTGGCATTCAAAATGTAGAAAACCACTGGTTTATTATAAGTTTTCATGAATTCAGTCTTTCATAACTGTATTACTGTTTACATTTAGTTGAAAAAGCCTGTTCAATGGCTGTTTCCATTGTGACAAGTTACCCCATATAGTGTGACACCTTGCTTTTGGTCACTATGTTCAGTCAACTGTATATTTATTTCCTAGGCAGTGACAGGAAACATATTCAGTTGCTATTCGGTGAGGAGACTTCAAAGCATGCTTTCATATTGAAAATAGACCTACTTAGAGAAATATAGGCTGGAGTAAAAAGTGTGTCATCGTGCCTATTTCCCCTTAACAGTATTTAAAAATTCAGTACATTTTTCAAATTTAGCATCATGAGTTTTTGGGTCAGGGATTTTGTTAATGGAAAAAACAACAATTGGTTTACTGTAAGACAACTAATTTGTTGTTCTCTTAGGAGACATAAACATAAGTGCAATTTCTAGGGTATTTTACGTGCATATGTGTCTCATGAGAAGCAGCATGCAGAGGTTACAAACCGTGCATTTCACAAAAAGTCTACATGATGTTAACTGTTGCCATGTCTGCAGAAACCATTAGCCTAGATCCCTACATAGACTAATGAAAGGCCGCAGTCTGGCTTATGGCTCTGAGTCCGTCCCCACAGTCCGTAATGAATGCTCAAAGCAGATCCCCTACTTCTGCACCCAGTAATAGGATTGGATTTTCCAGAATAACTCCCCATGGAGGATGCTGTTATAAACATAAACACAGACTATCAAACTTGCATGGTCTGAGCAGTGTGGCTTTTATTGCTAGAGCCACAACAGAAAGGCCTGTGGAGTGCAACACAACAGGGCAAAGACGAAGTGTCTGTAAAAATACTGCCTTTTTCATTGAAGTTGCTGGTACATGAACTCATGATGTGGTTGATAAAGCATGGATTTACTCTCATCTCTATTGCAGATGTCTCTGAATCACCTACATTTGAGTCAGTTCTGTTAGTGACATTTACACAAACTACTATTGTACTTAATACCATTATTTTTGGACATTGCATCTTTGTGAAAGCAGAGAAGTATGCTTCAGAGTTAAAACATACTTGCAGACAATGTTAGTTCTATTTTAGTGTACTTTAAGAGAGTATATTTGCATAAACACACTTCAAGACTGCAGTTTAATTTCAGATGAAAATTTTTAAATAAAAGTACGGGATTTAACAATCTTCCATTGTGTTTCTAAAGAGTAAATTTAATTACAAACTGTTGTGTTATTAAATATAACATTAAAAGTCCATTAAATTTGACGCGCAAGTTGACTGTAAAAGTATAATTTAGTGGCTATAAATGGCTGTCAGTATTGTGCAATAACTGTAAGACAATTATAAAATTATGCATAAAGATGTACTTACTGTAAGCCTTGCTGAAAGTGAGTCACAAAAACACTCTTTAGTTCAACTGATTGCACTTAATAGAATTTAATAATACATCTTTATTTAGTTGAAAATAACATACAATTAAGTCTCCAATAACATCTATAATCTATATTATTTCCATAATAGTCTCTTTTTAAGGGACTGTGCTTACATTAACATGTAGTTTTGACATTTACCTTCATGATCCTGTGGTTTTCTCCACATATTGCATGGTAGTACTGTGTAAATACAATGGTGCGTGAATATGGTAATCAGGGCATCACAGTACAGTGGTAGTTTTTTTGTAAGGGTGATAATATCTCCCCGTCAGTCACTGCTCTTCAAAGCGGAAAAAAAATACTGATCAGCATAAGAAACAAACACAGGAAAACCAGCCCCACCATCACAAGCATCCTTAGATTGAAAATAGGGTCTGGTGGATGTCTGTTCATCCAGATACTTTTCTCGGAAATGAAAAATAAACAAGGCCACAAACAGCTGTTTTGAGTGCCAGTTGGCCCTCATAACGACATTGTCCATGTCCCGTCTTCCCCTCCAGCCTAACATCTGTGGCATTCTGCACATACCACGACAGAGAGCACTTGTTTCTGTTACATCACTGAATCCTGAGGAGCGCCAGGAGTGTGTGACGTTCACATGTGACTGTGCGCTCTTATTCTCACCGTAAACAGTCATTAAGGACCAAAAATACATCAAACTGTGAAGTTACGTTACATATAAGGAACTTAATAATGTGGAATGTGAACATCATTCCTTTATTTGTTAAGATTGAATAAATGGTTAATTTGATGAGAAATGTGTAAATATCACAACTGCCACTAGAAATATCAATAACTCAACAAAACCTTATTTTTCACATAGGCTGTATTTTTGAAGCCATTAAAAACCATACTTGTGTTGATTTGTTCACAAAATTGCTGTAGTGGTTCTTGAGATTAAACTAGCCGACAAAATGATCCTGTAGCAGACATTAAAGGAACACTCCACTTTTTTTGGAAATAGGCTCATTTTCCAACATCCCTAGAGTAATACAGATGTGTTTTACCGTTTTCTAATCCATTCGGCCGATCTCCGGGTCTGGTGGTCCCAAAATTAGCATAGCTTAGCATAAATCATTGAATCCGATAAGACCAGCTAGCGTTGCACTATAAAATGACTAAAGAGTTTCAATATTTTTAAATGTATTAAAACTTATTTAAAACTTGACTCTTCTGTAGTCGCATTGTTTACTAAGACTGGCGGAAAATGCAAAGTTGTGGATTTTTTTAGGGGTGATATGACTAGGAACTATACTCTCTTTCCGGCTGCTTCACTCATGGTACGGCAGCAAAATTCCTTGATTATTACGCCAGACCCACTGCTCTGCACATTTTGCATGTCTCCCTAATCTAATGAGCTGATGATCTGAATCAGGTGTTTAAATTAGGGAGACATACAAAACCTGCAGAGTTGTGGGTCCCCAGGAACAAGTTTGAAAACCACTGCAATAACTAATGCATGTATTTCTGTTCAAACCTTATTACCTCTGAGTTTTAAGTACTGAGTTTTGTCATTATGATAAGTCCTGCCAAATTACATTTGTTGGCTAAACACAATTACACTTCAACTGAGCTCCTTCAAAGTCTATATAAGAAGGAAAAGTATGAGGTATAAAAATAGGACATTATGATAATGGATGGATCGTAAATGAGTGATGGTTTTCTAGAATGATATAATTGTCAATTATAGTTCTGAGTGGATCTGGTATTGATCTGGCCAGCCAGTCTTGTCTGTTTTATTTGTTTTGTGTGTTCATCTCAAATAGCCCAGGCTCAATATGGAGAGATTCTTTCTAGCGTGTCCAATAGTTCATATAGTGCATTTAGTGCTGTGGTACATTTCCAAAGCTGCGAAAAAAATAGTGTTAGACTGAAGTGATTTATATTATGGCTCTAAAAACATTTGCCTCTGCACCTGTATCACAAAACAGTCGTTCAACACAAAGTTATTGTTATTTAAATTTTACTTTGAATCCTTTGTTATTTTTGCACTGAAAGGGTATAAATGTTGAAATAAATATTCTAACATTACAATAAAAATACCCCAAAGGTATGTTTAAAAGTGAATAATGCAGGCTATCAAAGCTGTTCCACTTTTAATGTAAAAAATAGTGCATTGGAAAATGAGTGCTTTATCAGGTTAGTTTTATTTAGGCAAGTTAGATTGTGCTTCCTTTTTAAGTTATTTTATGAAAGAAGTATCACAACACAGCTGTCTATAAAAAAAAAAAAACTTTACAGAAAACAAAAATGTAAAATGAATATGCTTTTATTGTATATGCAAAATAGTATTGCAAACAACTGCCAAGGTTCTGTTCCGGTCCCTTGCAGGAGTGAGGTTGGTTTGAGGTTAATTCTTAGGCCAGTCACAGCATAAACAGTCAGGATTGTAAACGGTACCGACAGAACAATTTTGTTTAAAGGGCGTACCATTAGAACACTGAATGAAGGACGCGGGGTCACCTGGGTTTGCGTATAGCCCATTTGTTTTGGCAACACAGAAGTCTGAGGGAACTGTCGGGACAACATGAGGTCTTGTGGCATGAGATACAGCGGTGGATGCTGTTGTTGTGGTCTTATCAGGCTCATGTGTTGTATTTGAAGAAACGGGTGGGAAACCTGTTGGAGGAAATAAATTTGATATTTCATCTTTGTGTTTAAGTTATTGATATATGTATATATTCTTTTGTGAATCTCAGTTTCTAGTTTCATGCCATAATTATGATTTACCAAAGCATGATTTTGTTTTCCTCTGGGACAATAAAGGATTTGATTAGGAGCTGTACCTATATTAAGAAGTGAACTGAGATGTCCAATGAGAGGGTATTTGCCCTGCAGACAGAACTGTCCTTTAAAGTCATCAAGATCCAGAGCCCAGATGAAAGCTCCTCCAAACCTCTTCTCTTTTAGGTAGTTCACCTGAAGCAGGCCAGATTGAGTTATTTCCAGCTGCATTAAATTTCATGTATTTCCCAACCTTTAGGATATATCCTTACCTTAGTCTCAAAGCTTTCCTTGTTGTCAAATCCCACCCATTCATTTCCTTTTGTTGCATAAGGAACTTTCTGTTCATCAATCCATTTCACAGAGGTTCCTTGAAGAAAACTACAGACCTGATGGGAGGATATGGGTTCGTAACTCTTATGGTTTTATTTTGCACAATTAAATGACAAGCTATAATGTAAGATGATGTGTTGAGGTTGAAGGTAAGACCTCATAATATGACCAGAATCCAGCCTCTCTGGTGTATGTTCCAGCTGATGCAGGACCACCAGCTGAAGCTCCAGCTCCGGTTCCGGTGTTTCCAGACTGAGAAGACAGGCGAAAGGTTCTCCCATATGTTGCAAAGCCCATCCTCAGCTTCTCCACAGGAGCGCCCTGATCTCTCCAGTATGTCATTGCAAAATCCTGCATAGTCATGACCAATCACTTATTTCCTGTTACATGTTTCCAGATTCTTGTTATTTGCAATGACTCAGAGTATCATTTATAATCATTTGCATGATATCCATGGAATTAGCCTGTATTTCAGAGGTTAAGAATGCAGTACGATAAAAGGCCTTCTTACAGTATTGTAGTAGATGTTGTTTCCTGAGTATCCAGATCCAAGGTACAGAGGACTGTTGTGCCCAGTGACTGTTTCCCATGAGCCGTGGAAGTCATAGGTCATCACATTAATGAAGTCCAAATACCTGCATTACCAGAAGGTTCAGAGTCATCAGTTTAGACTCTGACTCTCTTAGACTCAGACATTTATATTTATTGATTGAAAAACTCTTCAGAAAACATACTTAGCAATTTCTGCAATTTCATAACCAGCATCAATGGTTCCTTTCCCAGCAGCCACTGCAGCAGTGAGCAAGAGTCTGGGGCGTCCGGTGGAAGCACTCTCTGCCTCGAAAGCTTCCAAGAGCTCCTGTTACAGTCAAAGTAAATTATAATGGAAATATAAAAAATATATATTTTGAGTCTGGGATCAAAATCGACCTGGAAACAGAGTTTTTGGATTTTGAAAAATGTTACATATATATAGATATTATGAGGTAAAATTGATAAGAATGGATCATTTGATCACTCTTTGTACAAATGGTTAGATGTTTTTCGATTAATGAAGCTCAAGATTGAGGTTTTAAACAAACTTGTAAAGTTCTTAGAACTTTTCACAAGGCCGTATTTTTTCCTTATTTTTTCCTAATAATCTGTCATCTTTATTGATTTTTACTCAAACATTCAACCATGTTATCTCTAATCATGTAAACAGCATCATTTGATTTATACTATTGTGTTAAAAATCTGTAAATCGTACCTTACAGAGAAGAGTGAACCTTTGCTTGTCTTCAGGAGGACTTCCACGGGAACCCGGATACTCCCAGTCCAGATCCAGACCATCAAAGCCATGTCTCCTCAGAAATGTGATGGAGGACTGAATAAACGTCTGCCTGTTTTCTGACGTGGACACCGTCCTGGTAAACCTGGTGAGAAGTTCAATGAAGAAGATATTAACCGTTATGTTAAACACACATCCTTCTTAAATCAGTGTTTAGCAGGATTCTTACTGTTCTGTGCCAAAGTTCCATCCTCCGACAGCCAAGAGAGTTTTCAAGCTGGGATTTCTGTCAAATATCTGTATTATTATTCACTGTAATGCTGTCTCATAAATTATCACTCTTTACATAATACATTCTATTTCATTACCAAATGCATTCACAAATAAAACATCAGACAGCACATACTTGTCCTTCAGTCCATTGAAAGATTTGTAGAGAGTTTCATCATTCCATTCAAAAGTTCTCAACTCGTTTGTGTTACTAATAATGGAAAAAGCATAAATTAAATGAGTGCACAGATGTGGATTCACATTTTCTGGCATGTATTTGCCATCGCCAGGTCTGTACTGAGACCAGTTTGTGAAGTAGCAAGCCAGTTGAGAGGCCAGTCCTGAAAGATAGAAATACATAAATTAATAGTAATATAATATACAATTATTATAATAATTAATTAAATATTATTAATATCAATTATTAGATGTATTATTTTATTGACCCCTACGTAAAAAACATAGTTTGCAGAATGGTAGTGATTTTTTAATATAGTATTTAGGAATTAAACAACAAATTAAAAGAAAAGTACCAAATTGACACAATGCCAGGGAAAAGCCTGAAACAAGATAAAAAGAAGTGTTAAGATATAAAAGGTCATCAAGCTCTTATCAATTAATTCTATAAAATCAACAATCACTTACCAGCTAGAAAAATGTATTTGGTCATCATAATGTGATCAGAGAACACTGTCTGCTTCTGCTGTATGTACGGCAGAAGTTACTGTTTATATAACAACACACACTTGCATAATATCAATGATTATCCAAAAACAAGAACAAATATTAATTTCCTGAAAATAGCTGTTCCCTGTCATCTGCTCTGGATGTAATTATCACACAATAGATTTTTAGGAGATGGAACATTGCACCATAATAGTCTTAAGGTCTTGTACATTGTGATTGTAGGAGTGTTTGTTCCATTTTTTAAACGTCAGTAACTAAGTTTAGACTTGAATGTCTAATCTGAACAGTCATTTCCTCAGTTACACCGATCCAAAATAACAACTAATGCAAAGAAAGTTTATGTTTAGATTTATTCAAAGCAACTAGAGGAACATAAGCATTGTGATAGAGACAATATTCATAGTGTGCAGTGGTTTATTATGAATCTAGAAAAGAAGGCAAAATAGGAAATGTATTAAAGAAAGAGGAAGAGGCATTAATAGAATGCAACATTAATTCTTATTACAAATCTTTGACTCAATAACATTAAGTTGCTCCCTGTGTCGACATAATTCAGTGCACATCCGGTTTGATCATCTGCTCTTCATGCTTCAGAGATTGTCATTCTATTTGTATGTACGTACGTTTGCTTCCCTTTTTCTGTTGATATTTAGCTCCAACATACCAAAAAAACTGGATGGTTAATAATTTCTTATTGCTAAAAACAAAAAACAGAGGTACATTCCTCTACCCTGATCTTTCTGTTGTTTGACAGCAACCTTTCCTTTAAAAGCCACATTTCAACATATTTTCAGATTCAAAGGCCTCGTCACCTCGATGGCCATCAGCACAGACCACCAGAACCAAGTCCTCTGCGCAATCTCACCTGAAATTAAATTACACTATTTTGGTTTTGTCTGGGCCCTGGCTGAGTCTGGTTTCTCCCAAGGGTTTTTCTCCATTCTGCCACCGATGGAGTTTTGGTTCCTTATCACTGTCGCCTTTGGCTTGCTTATTTGGGGACACTTAATTAATATTGTCATCTTGATTGCACAGATACTATTTGAACTGAACTGGGTTTGTCAGTGACATCACTGAATCAATGATAAACTGACTTTTACTGAAAAATGAATTGTTTACTATTGTCCTCTTGCGTTATTGACACACTGTTGTTCTGTTTGACACTGTAAAGCTGCTTTGACACAATCTGTATTTTATCAAACTGCACAAAAACACTGACATTGGCAGGAAGCACATGGCGTAATGATAAACTATAAGATAAGATAATTAAAGATTAAAGATAAGAGTAATATAGACCTTTTTCACAGGTGTTGTACCCATATTCAGGGTTGGGTTTTAGGATAATGTCTGTCAATTTCACAGCGCGGCAGAAAGTTACCAGTACCTTTTTAATTTTTCTCTAATTTATTTCTTCCAGTGTAAAACAGATGTTGCCATGCACTACCAAAATGAATATACAAGGTACTGTATATTCATTATATCCTACCCCTGTCCATATTGTTGAGTCACAACCCATGAAAAGAAACAATTAAATGTTAAAGATATGTCAGATTAGTCCAAGAGACTGGATGATCCACAGCTGCCAGTTTCATTTGCACTGGAGCTGAAACCTCCAAATGATTCCAAATAACAATGCTAAACAATAAAATTGTAACCTTCAGTGTTTAATGTGCTTAACCTAGACATCACTCCTCATCTATTCCCTGTGTCACGTAATACTTGTTGGTCTGCCAGGGTCAAACAAAGTTTCTTTTTGTACAGAGGAAAAAGGAACAAGTCTAAGAGTGTAATCATGCCATTAAACAGTGTGGTAATATTTTACTTCCCTGATTTGTGAACTTCCTTCTATGACTGCACAGAATGCTGGATAATAAATCATAAGTAACATTATCACAAGCAAGTTAAACAATGTCCTTTGTTTTGCGCAGGAGATGTGCCACATGAACTGGTATGCACTTACTGTAACTGTACATGATTATCTGCACTGGTATTCTGTTTCGTGATAAAGAATTTAACATAATATGATGTTCTTTTTGGTTTGAATACAGCTTTTGTGTGTAAGCAATGTTTGCCCTAGAGGTGTTAAGGATCTGGCAACCTGATCACACGGCAATTCGTACGTATTTTACGAGGTGGCTAATTGTACGACCTCACTCGTACGAATTCATGCGATTTATTCTAAGTCGTACGTATTTTACGAGATGGCAATTCGTATGAATTTGTACGAAATGACCTAAACATAACCCCGCCCCTAAACCTACCCATCACGTGATTTTTGACAAATCGTACGAGTCAGGTTGTACGAATTAGTAAGAATTGGCACAAATTTGGCACCTCGTACGAATATGTACGAATTGCTCTTGAGACTGTGTTGCAACAACTGGTCATTTCATTGTGATATCTAATGGAGAATATCAGCCTCATAATTGGCCAAATACACAGTTTTTGATTAATTTTATTCACACACAGTTCAAAGCCCCTATGTGAAACAGATGTGAGCTTCGGAGGAAGGCGAGATTATATCTTTTGGATCTGGTCCTCGCACAAATCTGTAAAGTGACTTTATAAGGGTTGGAAAATATGCACACAGTGCACTTTAAAGGGTTAGTTCACCCAAAAACGAAAAATGCTGTCGTTAATTATTCACCCTCATGTCTTCCAAACCCATAAGACCTTTGTCCATCTTTAGAACACACATTAAGGTATTTGTGATGAGATCAGAGAGCCATCTGACCCTCCATAAAGAGCAATACAACTGAAATGATCCAGAAATGTAGTAAAAAAAACTACAAAAAAGTCCATGTGACATTACTTAATAATTCATGAAAAGATTAGATTTTTGGGTGAACTATAACCCTTTAGTAGTGCTGTTATACTGTAAACTGTTATAACCTTTACTTCAGTTATGACAAAGACATTACTTTTCATGTTGCATTTTAATAACTCATATGATAGTACTCTTAACAGACAAAAAATATACAAAAAACAATGTACATGATACTGTAATAAGCAGCGAAGTGTTAGATTGTATTCCGTGTAAGAATGGTTTGTAGTCCATTAATGTGACCTACAGTACAGCAAACACACAAAAATACAAGTAAAAAGGGTACTACTGTAAAAAAAATATATACAGAAATTATTAGCAACTATCAGTGAGTTAATCAACAAAGCACTGTGGTATTCTTGATGCTCAACATCTGTTCGTTAATCTGTGTGAAAATATCCTGAAAGTTATTTTATAAAATGAACATGAGTTTGTTCAGCGAATCAAGCTTCCATCAGCCGTTTCTTTGCAGTCTTCTTATCAACATGATAAACACATCAAGGCATCTTTACCTGGCTTCCTCTCACATGATTTGTGGATTTGAAAAAAACTGATTGGTACTTTACTGTAAATCACCAGAAACACATTGCTCAACTCATTTTTAATAATCTTGTGTTGTGTGTTTTGAAGTCTGTGTCAAGTTGGTTCGGTGGGACACTGTGGGCATCCCGTCATGAGCTCTAAGCAAAAGAGTAGATGGCCACCGGAGACGTGGGCTCAGAGCTGTCATGGTACGGGCTCCTGTCTATGTTCCTCTTACTGACGCCTGTGTACTCGCCGATGAAGGAGCCATCCTCGTTAAACTCGATCTCTTCACCCTCACCGTACTCCATGAGGCTGTCGTCACTGTTCGTTCTCCTGCCAATATGCTCGATCACACCTTGACTGCGTCCCTGACGGCTTTCTTCCTCACTGAGGGGGAAATTATTGATAAGTCTAATTTTACATGGAAGATCATCTTCATTATTGCAAACAATGAGATATTAAAGCTTAAAGAGGAATACCGTCTGGAATAGGGCATTGTGGACACTCGTGCTATCCTAATATAGAAGCCAAGACGTCACAATTCATATAATGTGAAGCAGAAAAAATAAACAGTAAATATAAAACACATAAAATACACTACTGTTCAAAGGTTTGTGGTCTGTAAGGCTGCATTTAAAACATTAATATTGTAAAATATTATAACAATAAAAAATAATTGTTTTCTATTTTAATAGATTTTAAAAATGTATTTATTCCTGTGGAGCCAAAGCTGAATTTTCAGCATCATTACTCGTCTTCAGCATCACATGATCCATCAGAAATCATTCTCATATGCTATTACTTTATTTATCAATATTTACAGTGTAATATTTTTGTGGAAAATATGATCCATTCTTTAATGAACAGCAATGAATGATTCAAAAGAGCAGCAATTATTTAAAATTAAATTTTTATTAGAGATATCATTACTTTTGAACAATTCCATGAATTATTTTTTTAATCATTAGACTGGAATACTTGTAGTTTATTAACCCCTTTAGCATTCCAAAGCATAAATCCCCTTCAAAAAGACTACGTACTGTATTAAAAATATAAGGTCATTTAATTAAACAACAACAAAAAAGGTCAACAGTGTTAAAAATTACATGTATCATACCTCTCAAGAGACCTTCAGTGGCCCAATCGCAAAAGACATCAAACAAAAATAAAGGAGAAATAAACAAAGTGAGTAATGTGTGATGGATGGAGTGATGAAAAAAGAACAATTATTGTGGTATACATTACATACTCCAAATCAACCTAAGCTAATGCGATTATGCTATGATGTAAATGATAGGATTGATTAATTTTTACATCCACGCATGCTGTGCAAGGGCATCGCTGACAACAAAGTGTCTAAATCAAACAAAGTCACCTGTAATCAAAGGTTCCATTCTCTCTATCATCCAATGGCTCCAGTGCAAAGTCCCTCTTGTCCCGCACTAAAAAAAAATTAAAATTAAATGTTATAATGCCAAATATATATAATGCATAATAATTACATGTAACTTGTCTCAAAGTTTATCGCACCTGGGTACTTTCCTCCTCGACTCCTCTTGATGAAAAAGACTATGAGCATGATAAGAACGAGGAGAGTGACTGCACACATTAAGCCAATGAACCAACCCTGCGTCACAATGTCCACTTGATCTCGGGTATGTTCTGTTCATGCACACAGACATGTTAGGAATCATGTTTTCAGAACAATGACCATATGACTGTAAACAAAGACACCTTACCCTCAGTTGTAAAATGGGGTGATTCCTCTGTGAATGCCTCCCCTACTCCAACCTCGGTTTGTGCTGCCAGTGAGAACTTGTATTGAGTGTAGCGGTCAAATCGCCGCAGGGAGAAGTAGGTGATGTTTGGAGGAATGTATTCAACCTGGATTCTGTCGCCCAGAGTGATGTTCACTACAGAGACATGTTAGGCACAGGCTAGATACCATTAATCCTGATTTGTGTGCTCATTTAGTCATTTCCTAGTAATAAAAAATTATATATATGAATGATTACAAATAATTAAATAAAATCATTTAGCATAAAAAATTTTATGAAATAAAATGTCATTATTTTAAGTAATGGTATTTGGGGGAAACCCATGCAAGGTTTGTATGCATTTTTGATCGTGAAAAACATGATTAATTTTTTTTTTACCACAGCATACTAAATATTAGGACATGTCAT
Organism: Enteromius viviparus; assembly: GCA_032353835.1. Classification (NCBI taxonomy): domain Eukaryota; kingdom Metazoa; phylum Chordata; class Actinopteri; order Cypriniformes; family Cyprinidae; genus Enteromius; species Enteromius viviparus. The sequence continues at coordinate 6,402,749 of JAUCNO010000500.1, read as the reverse complement.
GAGAATAGTTTATATATATAGTGCTTAAGAAAATAAAGGGAACACTTCAACACACTCAATCTTCTGCAGGTGGTGACCACAGACCTCTTCTCAGTTCCTGTGCTTTCTGGCTGATGTTGAGTCTACAACCCACACAAGTGGCTCAGGTAGTGCATCTCATCCAGGATGGCACATCAATGCAAGCTGTGGCAAGAAGGTTTGCTGTGTCTGTCAGCGTAGTGTCTAGAGCATGGAGGTGCTACCAGGAGACAGGCCAGTACATCAGGAGACGTGGAGGAGGCCGTAGGAGGCCGTAGGAGGCCAACAACCCAGCAGCAGGACTGCTACCTCTGCCTTTGTGCAAGGAGGAACAGGAAGAGCACTGCCAGAGCCCTACAAAATGCCCTTCAGCAGGCCACCAATGTGCATGTGTCTGCTCAAACAGTCAGAATGAGGGTGGTATGAGGGCCCGACGTTCACAGGTGGGGGATGTGCTTATCCCGCTCTATAAATATCAGGACAATGCCCAGGTGTTGTAGGGAGGTCATACAGGCACGTGGAGGCCACACACACTACTAAGCCACATTTTTACTTGTTTTAAGTGTGTTTTTCCACTTCAATTTTCTCCCAAAAAAAAATTTCACTCCAAATCCTCCATGGGTTAATAAATGAGATTTCCATTGATAATTTTTGTGTGATTTTGTTGTCAGCACCTTCAACTATGTAAATAACAAAGTATTTAACAAGAATATTTAATTAATTCATCTAGTTATTTTAGTGTTCCCTTTATTTTTTTGAGCAGTGTATAACAGCAAAAATCAAATTTATATTTAGCAAGAATGCATAAAAGAATTGATGAGCAATAAAGACATTTATAAAGCTACAAAAGAAAAACAAAAAAAAGAAAAAAAAATATTAAAATGTAAAAAAAAAGTATTCTATTAAAATTATACGAGAAAACATTTTTAAATTGTAATAATATTTCACTGTATTACTTTTTGACTTTTTTATCAAATCAAATAAATTCAGTCTTTGTGAGCTTAATACATTTCTTTCAAAGACATGAAAACAATTGTGTGTCAGTCGAAAAAAAAAGAAAAGAATGTGTGCCACTTATGCTTTTACAAAAGTCATGAGAAGTGATGCATGTGCACTTACATGTCTGATATTTGAGAATGTATCCTGTCAGAATGCCATTGGGTTCTGTAGGTTCTTCCCAGTCCAGGTAAATAGTGTCATAGTGCCGGTGCATTATTCTAAATGATCTGGGAATCGAGGGCACTAGAGTGGAAAGAAAGATGCATGTATGAAGTCAAGCATGTATTTGATGTGTTATAATGTTAAGTGAACAGTTTAATACCTCCTTCAGGTGTCTGAAACTCAATGGTGTTGCTGGGCGGACCCTCATAGCGATTATTGGCCACTACAATATACATCCTGTAGTTACTGTACGGGACAAGACCGGTCAGGGTCCCAGACAGACGAGGTCCATTAGCTTTAAAACTCTTGGTCTTAATCCTCCTGCTCACAGTGTGCCAGGGCAGGCGACTGCTCTCTCTCCAATAATAAACCTGAGAAACCAAGCACAGCTCCATCAGCAGCCAGTATCATTTCCTGCATGCCACTGACCTGTGCATCTAAGAAGCCATACTTTGTACTCCTTTATTTCACCCATGATGTCAGCTCGTGACACTGGCTCCCAATGGACTGTCAGCGTTGAGCTCTCAATGTCTGACACTTTCAGGTCAGATGGAGCGGCAACTGGACCTGTTAGAGAACACAATATGAGTGACTGACTCGTATCTCTTTAGGGTTAATGAAGTACATGTCAACTTACGGTCTTCCCCAGAGTAGCCAATCACAACAGGGGATTCTGGGCCATAGCCGAAGAAGTTGATGGCCTGAACTTTAATCTCGTAGGGTGTGAAGGTGTCAGTGTCATAGATGATGTAGCTACACCACCAGTATGTTGTGTAGTTCTTCCACTCCTCCCTTGAATCCTTTCGCTTCCACCAAACCATGTAGCCCAGTTTCGGTCCATTCCATTCTCTGTACTCCAGTGGCTTCACACACAACAAATAACTCACAGTTAATGTAAATCACATGCATGAGATTACATCACAGCTAGCATCTCTGACTACAATAACTGACATCCGTCGATCAACAGTACATCACCTCCCAGCTGATCTCCATGTTATTTCTGAACACTCCACTTCCCATTCCTTGGATGTTTCTTGGGATGGCATCAGGCACTAAAGACGCAAAACGTTACTCAATATATAACATAATATACCAGTCTATTTTAAATGCCAATGTATGATAGCATATTTTGCTGTTTTTTATCTGCCTCTTTAAAATCAGATCAATTGGCTGTTAATTTTTTTATCATTCATCATTTTAAAATTAATTTGAGCAATATTGTTCCTCTGTGCTGTTATCATTATCGTTGTGCTGCCTGTGGGAGTTTGCTTCTATTTTTACTTTTTTTTTTTTTAACTATACCTTTATTGTTATCATTATAATTGTCGTCCTTGGTGCAAATAGAACTTGTCTGTAGTTGTAAAAATGATCTTACAGAACCTCAAATTGTAAACAAAAATAGAATAGAAGTGAATAGAATAAGGGCCTACCAGCTCCTCCTGTCTGGTAGTATTCAGATGCCCAGCTGGGTTTACTGGGACCTATACCATTTACAGCAATGACCCGGAATCTGTACTCTACAAACGGTGTCAGCTGTAAAATCACAGAGTTTAGGTTCCCCGGGTAGCTGGACAGGTTCTTCCAGCCGCTTGGCAGAAGCCAATAATCTGCAAGAAGATCTTCGGTATATTGAACCAGATACTCTAAAAGAGAATTCATTCAAAATTATATCAGTATAAGGCTAGATTTTTTTTACAAATTTTAGTGGATGTTAGTTTATGTGGATGTGTGTATTTGTGTACCTTTAATAGGACTGTGGTTGCTCAGTCCTGGTACCCAGGTGAGTCTAACACTCCTCTCTGATGGGTCTGATATCTCTAGGTCACTGGGAGGATCTGGACGATCTAAAAGCAAAATTATACATGAATAATATTCTAATGTTTATACTGCATACATGTATAAATTGTATGTATATACAGTATATGTGCTGGTACCCATCACAGTGAGTTTGGCTGAGGCAATGACCTCCTCCAGTTCACTTTTAACCCTGCAGGAGTAGACCCCTTCATCTCTTCTGTACACATCAGCAATGCTCAGAGAATCCTCATCCTTTGTCATTCTATAAGACACAAAGCAGTCAAATAAAGTATATTTTACTCAAGTAAACCACTAGAATACTTAATCACATGTGTTTAAAGCTACCTCCTTCCTAAGATCAAGAACTTCTTGTCTTTAAGCCAAGTGACGGTGACATCCAGAGTCGTGTCGAAGCTAATCTTACAATCAAAGCGAGCCAGACTTCCTCTTATGACTACAGTATTGTGTGGGGCACGGATGATTTTAATAGGCTCTATAAAATAAAAACACATTTAGTCTATAAACAATCAGGTTGTGATGACATAATAAAACATTTACAAGTAAAATGGAGAATCAAGAATCTATGCAGCATTTTCTTATACTTATTTTGATGTTTTATATGGACATACGTGCATATGAAATGTAGGTACGTTAGAAAATTCAAATAACAGATATTGACCTTTGACCTCCAGTTGGACCTCCTTTTCATCTCTACCAATGACGTTGCTTGCAACACACACATAGCTTCCCTGATCTTGTAGCTTTGTATTTCTAATTTCTAATGTACCGTTTGGAAGAATCATATGACGACTTCCCTCCAAGGTACCTAGTCCTCCTTTTGACCTATACAAGATTGATGAAAACTGTTATTTACCATTTTAAAAACGTTCATGCAATTGCTGCTTGTTTTGTTTATTCACACCATCACAATAGACATATTTTGTGTTTTTATGCTTGTATTTGTGACCATTTAAAATTATAGCGAGACAATATATTTACCAACGCAGGTCAGGTTTCGGAGACCCAAAATATGGGCAGTCTAAATGAGTATGATTTCCTTCTGTTGTTTTAATGAGTTCGTCTCTGGAACCTAACAGGCGAGGTCTCATATCTGCCGACAACAGTAGAGTTGCAATTACTCACTGAAGCTGATGGTGCATTTTCAATCCACCTTTATCTAGCTCTTACCCATTACCGCCAAGAAAGCATTTGCCATGATATAGCCGTACTGGTTTGAAGCATTGCACTGGAACACAGCAGCGCTATCTGGAACCACAGCCCTGAATGTCAAAGTGTCTCCTAAATTCTGTCTGCCTGGACTCTTAGGAGCATCTAAAGGGAACAAAGTAAAAATTAGCATTAAAAAGCTTAGCAGAAAGCCTGGTTGTATATGAAGTATTTTTTTCTCACCACTGATTGGCTCTCCATTAACCAGCCACTGTATCTGGGGTCGAGGAATTCCATCAGCTCTGCACACTATACTACCGCTGTCATCACGAGACAAAACCAGACTCTCAGGCTTCTCCACCCAGAATGGAACCGCTGCAGATGGAAAGAGAATTAAGAGTAGATAGCGATCTTGATGCAGTCATTCATTAATACTTAAAATCAAATTTAGTCATTATTTATTAATCTTTATATCATTTTATAATGCTCATGTTTCTGTATAGATTTGGGTTTTTAGCACCAAATCAGAATATTATGTGATTTATGAAGGTTCATGTGACATGGAAGACTGGAGTAATGACTCTTGAAAGATCAGCTTTACCATCATAAGAATACATTTAAAATGTAAGATATATCCAAATAAAAAGTTAATTAAAATTGCAATAATATTTCAACAAATGCACCATAACGAGCATTACAGACTTATTTGAAAACTTTTTTAAATTATACAGGCCTCAGACTTTTGGACAGTACTGTGAATATGGAACCAGGTGTAATGTCACTTATGATGTTTAAAATGCCAAAGCTGATGTGATGAGGTGAAATATTGTCAAATTAGATTTTAAATTCTATCATTTTTAGTGAATAAAGACAAAATTTTCGGTCTTTTCCTCACACAACGTATACGTGAAATATAAAGCTGTTTGGAATGTAATTTATGTGTTTTTGCTCAGCGACAGATGTGTCACTATAAAGCATTAACTGAAATTGTATGGAAAAACAGCATGAACTTCCTTACAATTCTCTCTTTGAGTTCTATTGAAAAACAGTACAGCACACAGGTTTGGAACGATTCAAAAGAATGAAAAAATAATGAAAGAAGTTACATTTTTGGATGAATCCACACAGTCACAGTCATGAACAATAGTTATAAAGTAATTAAGTATTCTACATTTGACCCTGACAGTGATGACGTGGTCCAGGCTGCCCATCCTGTTCGAAGCCGTGCATATGTAGTCTCCTCCATCATCCATGGAGACGTTCTTGATTCTAAGTGTCTTATTAAAGTTTTCCAACTTCTTTCCTGTCATGGACATCTCATCCCAATCTTTAGACCATTTGATAAAGGGAGTCGGACTACAAGAAGAAAGAGAGAAACAGAATTACTAATGGTTAAAAGCAGGTAGCTAATGAAATAATCATCTGCATTCAATTGGTCTCAAAACCAAAATCATTTTAAAACTCACACTCCAGCAGCAAAACACTCTAAAATAAGCTCTTCCCCCAGCATCGCAATGGTTGTGCTGGCGGTTCCTTTGGGTTTCAGAAACCTGGGTGGCGTATGCGCTGCCATGCGAGCTACATAGACATAAAATAACACAAATTTTATAGAGAACTTCCCACTTTAGCCAAAGCAGAGGTGACTAGTTAATGGATCAGTCTGTTAAGTGTTACCAATAAAGAAGCATAAGAAAGAGTCCTAACTCACCATGGAGTTAGACTGTTAGATGGTTTAATCATGGTTCTTCCTCAAACTAAACACACACAGACATAGGCATGGAGGAATATTAAACCAGATTTGCTTAAAGATTTGCCCAAAGCAGAATGAAAATAATAGATAGCACAGACCTGTAAGCACCTGCAGAATGAGGGGTGGTTTCTGCTGAATGGTGTTTGTGAAAGGGAAACGTGCAACGCAGACATAGTTTGTAATAGCATCTTCTGCTACGATACTGGAGAAGTACAGATCTCCATTTTCTGCCTTTGATACTCGACGGTCCTGGCGGATTGTTGCCATGGCTATGGAATATAGATGAAATTGGATACAAACTATAGCCAGTACATTTAAAGGCTTATTTACGGTTCAACAAACAGAACCGTTATACTGTTAAATTAATGCTTCAAAAGTGGCTTTAGATCATTTAATCTTTCATATCAGAAATATATGAGTTGGAGACTTACTGCTGTTCAGCCAGTAAGTGTCAGGTTTTGGAGGTCCTACAGGAGGATTGCAGGGAAGGATGAGAGGAAGTCCAACCACCACTGAGACTGGCTCCAGATACTCCTTCAACCATGTACGAGCCTCTGATCATGGAGATGACATGTTATTGCTGACAACGCTTTTGCTCTATTAACAATTGCATTCTGTGTAAGAGCTTACTGGAGACACGCAGATTGATGTAACTGGATAGAGCAGAGCCAAACTCATTAGTCACGGTGCACTGATAGACACCCTCATAGTCTTCGGGACGACCCCAGAAGAAAATTTCTAATGTGCCAGAACGCCACCTCATGCTGACCTGAGGATCTCGAGCCACATTTAGGTACACTCCATTGCGTGTCCATGTGAAGCTACGTGCAATAAGACACTTTTATCAGTTAGTGCATACATTTTAGCACTTTACACAACCACATAGAAAAGGCAAGGCCAAAAAAGGTCAATGCAAGTAATCAATTTAGTTCAATGAAGATTTGACATTTATAATTATATATAACGATATGTTGAAGCTTGTTGGATACTTACACTGGAGGTGGATTCCCTGTTGCTTCACACTCCACTATAATAGGGTCAACTGGATCTACTATGTAGTCTTGAGGACTCTCTTTAAAGATCATTGGAGGCTGCCTGACTGTGGGGATATACAGTACACATAAAAATATAATGTTAAATTAATTAAAAGGACGACAAATGAGAATAAACAATGAACCCTGGTCACAAGGCCAGCTGTGGACAAGTTCCAAATAGCAGTTCCTCACCATCAGGAGGAATTTCCATGGCTAAAATCCATGTTTGCTGTAGGATAGTAAGTATGGCAGGAATCCTCCAACACGTCAGAGCTCTCATCTCTGCTGTGTACAGCCTTTGCCTTATTGTGGCCTAAAAACAGAGAAAATTCTAACACCAGTACTAATATAACTATAAAATACTGTATTGCCCTGTATATACTTGCCTTGAATTTCCTTGTGTTTGTTCATTTATAACTAATCCGCTTTTATAATTATTAACTTTGTTTCGTTTTGTATGGGTTGTGTAGAAGTTAAGGGTAATCCATGACAACGCTCGCTGCTGTAGTGTTTGTAATGAAGCAGACAAACAAACACTATTCCATATGCAAATGAAGCGCTGGGTGTATTATTTTTAAATCCCCGCCCTCTTCCGCTTTACGCAACTCTGATTCGCTGCCCACAACAGAGCAATTTGCATTTACGCACCTCCGTAGAGCTGTGCGTAATCCTACTGCGTCAATAATAGAAGTGCTTACGCATTTACTTTAACATTCTTAAAATGTTCAAAACCGCCGTATTGTACATTAAGTATACATGTTTAATATTAATATGTTTAAAGAAACCGCCGTTAACGGACAAGATAAAAGATTAAATAAAACAGAAAATTATTAAACTTCACTGCATGGATAGTTTAATTGGCTACGACATACATATGCAAATACATAATGCACATGCGCTTGTAAAACAGCATTACTTTATTTACTGCATTCTACTTCATAAGTTTCCTACTGGGAAAACAATCAGTACACAAACTAGCATACCAACTGAACTGGAGTCTCCAGGATTCACAAAACCTTCTTTATCCGTGTCTGCAGCTCATTTCACAGTGCTAAAATAAAAACACATATTATATATATCACAGAAATATTAATGTATTTTACAAATATCACATTGGTCAAGCACACCGTCTGGAGATTGTTACCTTTTATATCAGCACTGCAGTTTGTTTTCCTCATTATGCTAATAGGGTATTGATGTCGTCATCACTGCCCCATTTTCCAAAAATGTCATATTTGTTGCATTTAAAATTGGTCCAAAGCAATGTCAATCCAAGCAGATGTCTACTGTAATGTATACCTCTCCAACTAACATCCCTCTCTTCATTGTCTTCATCCGTTTGCCCACTCTACCCATGAACCATGAATGAAGTCCCACCCCCTCCATCTCTCTCTCTCTCTCTCTCAGTATACTTAAGGAAACTGTCCAAAAAAGCTAAATATTATGTTAATTATAGACTACTGGCAGAAGTTTATTGTAAAAATATTGATTCAAGACTACAAGTCTTTACTTTATTAGCTGACCTTTTATTAATTATCATGTCATATTTACATAGGCCATATAAATAGCCAAACTCAGCTGAAAGATATTTTGCATTCTTTTTGATTATGACATCAATGTGTGGGTCTCATTGTTTGGTCCTGAAAAACTAAGTGAACTCATAATGAATGAAATGTTTGTTTCGCAGTGAAAATTGAAATGCGGTCATGAGACTCGTGACAGCATCTAAAAGAGATTTAAATCAGCTTTAATAAACTGGTACTCTTTTGCCTACTTTAAACGCGCACTTTAACTCTTTCTAAGCTTTAAACGTACTTAACATAAATGATCATGGTCAAACACAGAAACAGGTGAATGAACTCCTTGTCAAAACAATGTCCAAGAGGGCAGAGCTTGACTCAGGAGAGAAAAAGATGTGGGTGGAAACAGGATCTCAAGCACTGAAACACATTCCCAACCCACATTGGCTCAGGCATCCAGGGATGCACAAAGTACAATATGCCAGCTCGGTCTTACTGTACACTCCACAGATGAGCTAATACGATGAAAGAACAAAAAAGTTCTTGAGTCAGCTCTCTTAGTGAAGAGAGACATAAGCATGATCTAATTGAGGTCATGTTCCTCAGCGCTACAGTATGCTCAGGGGAGCGTATGACATCAGCAGCGCTGCAGTGCCATGCACCAAACTGTACAGAGCAGGACACGAGCCTGAGCCGCTTCCTCCAGAGACGGGACAATGAAACCTCTGTCCGCTCGGACACAGTAAGCTGGCTCTGTTTAGACAGAATAACTCTGAGGGTTTTATCAGTTCAGCCTTAAAGTGGCACTACAGCTTGTTTGGAAGAACATCTGCTGGTTAACCTGTCAAGAGATGTTGAGTCTAAATATAGCCCAAACATAACTGTAAACCAATACAACCATAAGGAGGATATGCTAACCTAAACTGCAAAACATAGCCAAACTTAATTTAAATATATTGATGTTTCACAGCTAGTGAGTGGTCTATACAGTACATGCAAAATAGAATTAATGTAAGCTCATTGTACAGTTAGCCATTTTCCCCCATGCACAATTCTGTTTATATTCATAACTACTAATAGTATCTAACTCGGTTTATATGTGTCTGTGTTGTTGACACTGTCTTCAGTGACAAGCGTAATTCAGATGAAGCAGCTGACTCACAACTCTCAGCTCTAGTCAGAAAGAAGGATGACATTATAATGAAACATACATTGTTTAACCAACAGTGACATCACACTGTTTTACAGCCAGTAATGGTGGAACTCGAATAGCAATAGCCTACCATATATATACGCTAGATACTAACATTTTTGTATATTAAATCTTAAATAATAGTAAATACATGTAATATAATTAAACTTACCCAAGTTAATATTTCAGTGACTTCAGGGTTCAGTGCAAATGGAGGAGCCTGTTTCTGTTTTCAATTTACAAATGCATCATTATTGCGCTCTTTGTCCATGTTGTGTCTCCAGACCCAGGACAGTCTGTTAAGAATCCTGTGATAAACAAAAATCCACCAGTTGTTTGGAGCTTCAAGCAGAGGCTTAAGTAAAATAACTTCACAGAAAGACAAATTTGCACAACTGTCCAAAATAACAAACAGTGCTCTTGACTGATGTCCCAGTCACTGCTAGTCACATGAGCGATGACTATGTGGCATGGAAAACATCACTAAAATCACCATTATTAGAGACTCTATTGTATTTATATTTAAAGGAAATGGTCATACTGCCATATTTTGTCGCAGTGTATGGTAATGATTTTCTATCCTCTTTACAGTCAGACTAGTAGAGAATATCCATAGGTTTTTGTTTAGTTTGAAAAAATCAATCCAGATTTAAAATGTCGAAACCACTGCATTTCCACTGTTCTCCCATTATAGACTGTACTTCATGGGTATAATATTAAAAACACCATTTTAGTTATACTTTACATCATCTGCTATGTGCTTCACTCTTAAAAAATATATATAAAAAACAAACTAGTGGTTAGAAGTAATGCTCTTAGTTTTATTTAATTTCATAAATCTGAAAAATGAAAACAGAAATAAATACAAATATTGACATTCACAGAATATACATTGGCACAAATGCTCAGTCTAAAATGGCTGGGTATTTGAATTGTAACTTCTCTAACATGATTTATAACTTGTCAGACATATCTTCATAATTGAATGATGTTCCTGTATTATAGTTCTCATCCAGATAACACACATTTAATTGAATTCTTGTCAGCTCTGTGTAAAGTCCACTCAAGCCCAGCGCTGCTGCAGCTCCCACGCTTTCCCTTCGATCCAGTCCCGTGTTTTCCACATCGCTGAGCGTTCTGTCATCAGCACTTCACACAATCGTTCCAGTTTGGGTCGGTTCCGGTCCAGGTACAGCTGTGTGTCTTCCTGCAGCTGCTGAAGCACTTCAGGCCTGCTTTCATCCAGCGTCACGTTTGAGCTCAGCATCGGGTTAAAGCGGAAATACACATTCGGTGATAAGAGGTCATCCAGCAGAGTGTGAACACCTGAAAATGGCAATGTGAACAATATGTTTGAATATGAACCTCAGTTTTGTTTTATGCATGTCTGCAAAATTGTGTATTGAACACAATAATTGTAAAATTATTTTTTATAATATTAGTAAATGTAAAATGCTCCTCATGGTCATATGCGACTAACCCTCAGTATCAGTGGCGCTACAGATCAGGTTGCTGATTTTGGCTCTCAGACTTGTGGAGGTTGCCGGCCCTCTTCTAGCATTGTCATAGCGACCGGTTCCCAGTGACAGCACACACTGGAAGGGCTGGCTGGGCCACAGCAGTCGGCTTTCATGGACAGCCAGAGCACAGGGGTTATTGAGGATAAGACCACCATCCTGGAAGAAAAAGGAAAGTGAAGAAGATCTGGATACAAGTATGTTCCATGTTCTGCTCTGACCTGGTGTATGTCGCCATGAAGAGAGAACTCCTGGAAATATCCCGGAGCAGCAGATGAGGCACGCACGGCCTGCCATAGCCGGTATCCTGATCCTCCAGCATAGCGGCTCAGTCGTCCTGGAGCATGGTTATAGTTGCGGAAGATAAATGCTTTCGGACTTTTTCCCCAGTTCACTACAGCACTTACAGCAGACACCTGCGTGAGGAGAGAACAGCAGTCAGGAGTCCACAAAAATCTGGATTATAAAAAGTGTTTTTCGATTGACCTTTGGGCTCAGCTCATCTCTGGCTGTTTTAATTAAAACCTCCTCTCCCATCTTCTCCCTATGACGAACATGTAGGATAAGTTAATAAAGCAATGTTGGTATTAATACGGTATAGGTTTTTACTGTGCAAATCCAACCTTAAGATCAGCTCCCATGGTTCTGTGTTGTAGTAGGAGTGCGTCCAGCCCATCTTCACAGTACCAACCAGGGGGTTTTGTCGGAAAACATCTGACCCAAAGCGATGATACATCTCTTCACATTCATCTAAAGAGATACGAGCTAAACCCAACATGTAAGCCAGAACTGCTCCTATATGCAATACAGAGATAAATAGTACATTATATAATATATAGGTATGTTATGAATGGGGTAAGTTGTTCATTATTCCAAAATGAACTCAGACAAGGTGTTCAAGATCCCAATGCAGTAAATTATGCAGTCACTTATGCTCACCGGGGATGTATTTATATATACAGTAAAAACAGTAATACTGTAAAATGTATTGTGACATTTTTATCATTAGTTTTCATCAGTGCTGCTGAATATTTTTGTGGAAATCATAATAAAAAATGGTCAGGTTTCTTTGATGAATCAAAAGTTAAAAAGAACAGCATTTATTTTAAAAAGAAATCTTTTGTAATAAAAATAAATAAATCTTGCTGACCCCAAAATTTTGAATGTTTATATGTTTAGAATTGTACAAGTTTTGGTATACATTACCAGTGCTGACTCCACATATGTAGTCAAAGAGTTCATACACTCGTTTTCCTGTTTGAGCCTCCAGCTGTTTTAACACTTGTAGTGGAACTAACCCTCTGTAAAACACAAAAGAACTTTACATAAAAAGCCATCTAGGAATAAACACGTTTGGTTATTTCAGGGACGAAAAGATTTGACTTTATTCAGTAAATTGTTCACAGATGTTCACTTTTTTTGGAAGTATTAAATCATATTTGTCCGGTTTTACAGGCATGAACTGTTAATTAAATGTGGTGTTTCCTACTTGGTTCCGCCTCCATCAATGGAAAGCACCCTGACCCCGCAACCTCTGACCGGATCCACATAACCAATCAGAGCAAGAGTTTCCCTGATGGCTTCTTGAAGTTTTTTATTCATCCAAGAGGCCCTGCGGCATCTAAGGAGCTGCACTGCTGCTTTTTCCTATATTTAATCAAAGCAATGAACTGAAAATTCTGCATTTCTACAGTTACATATAGGTCTATATTTGGTGATTGTGTGTTTTACTGTATACCTGCCACACCACAGCCTTGCATGCCGGGTGCTGAATGAGGTGAGTGTTCAGCTCCTCCACACAGGAAGTGATAGATGACGGTACCGTAGCCTTTTCCAGTCTCTTCAGTAGAACTCTAGTAATCTCATCAGCCTTCCTGCTCCTTAAAACCTAGAAAACAGATCTCCTGCTCATTAATCGATTTCACTGGCTTCAAAGTAGATTCACTGCAAAAAAAAAAACAAAAAAAAAAAGATTTTATATAGAAATCACTGAATATAAATAAATAAATAAATAGTGTAATAGGATTTACTTTAAAATAATTTCAAATAAATTGCACAAATAATTTAAAAGAAACAACATGTAACATAACATTTTAATTTTAATAAAATAAAATTTACATTTTTTTAATAGTAAAATTAATTTTAAATATCTTTGTTTTATTTACAAGATTTACAACATTTATTACTTTGTATCACAGCAAATGCAAACGGATGTACTGATATTAAAATTCTATAAAAAAAGACACAGTGAGCTGAAAATAATTTTAACTATAATTTTAAAACTAATAAATAAAATTCTGTTCTACTTTGTCAAAACAAGGGAAAAATAAAACACTAACAACTAAATGCAACAAAGTGAATTTAGGTCTCACAACATTATAATGTACAGTATAAAAACATACATATAAATTTGGGGATTTGTAAAAAAACGTGTTATTAATGCATTAAGAAGCATAATAATCATTAAAAAAACTCATATCATCATTTAAGTGATATATTGTGGATCCCTAGCACATGGACCAATGGAAAAAAAAGTATATCAGTACTCCTAGATGCCATTCACACAATGTTTCAAAATTCAGTTGCCAGCATGCATGAGTAAGGGTGTTGAAGACTCACAGTTTTATCCAGAATTTCTTCTGGGGTCCTTGTTATAGTTGTAGTTTGGTCACTATGCCTGGAAGAGCCCGTTCCCAGGTAACTGCCCACAAAGCCAGGTATAGTTGAGGGTTTCAACATACGCTCTAAAAAGGACAGTGTTTTTTCCTGGATCACAGTGTACTTATGTGAACCTCTGTTAAGGTTTAACTCCCCATCCATCTCCTCATTCTTTGGAGCTGCTGATCCTTTAAAATAGCTGTTAACGTGGTTGGCCATGTAAGTGTAATTTTCCCCAAAGCGTGTGGTGAGGCTGCTCATGTGGAACAAGCCTGGAGATTTGGGCTGTAGAAGTGAATCTCTAGGTTTATGTACAGCATCCGCGGAGACTGAAGTCTTCAGGATGTTTGTCTCAGCATGTGGTGATTTCTCAACAGTATCTGCTACTTTTGCTCCAAAGTATTGATTGATGTGCCGGGCAAAGTGGAGGTATCCTTCATCCCAGGAACTAGATACATTGTTATGAATCTCTGGTTTTGTACCTATACTAATGTTTAGCTGACTTTGGGAACTTTTAGTACCCATAGTTCTTCGCTTTCTGCTTCTAGAACTTTTGAGCTTATCACCTGGTGATACAGCCATATGAATTTGCTTAGGATTCCTAGAGAATACAGAGTTAATGTGATTGGCCACATAGCTGTAACTCTCCCCAAATCTGTTTGCCAAGGAACTGATGTGAAACAACTGCAGACCAGGATAGGCTGAGGTCAAAGGTTGATGTGGGGAAGCTTCACAGACTTGATCAATGGCAGGTGTCCCTATAAGAGCTCTGGAATCTTCAGTACGTCTGTCCATCTGAACTCGTCTTGATGTTCTGGCAAACGGTTCCTGCACTCCAGACATCCATCCACTTTGCCCATAATCTACCAAAGATACCTGTTTCTGCTTAAAGTGCAAGTTTATGTGTCTGGAGAGATGATTAAAAGACTCTCCTATTCTTAGCCCAAGTACATGCAGCCGAGTCCTGCTGTGCTGGTTAACTCCAATGGGAGCTTCTGCTTTGAAAGCGTCCCTGCTGGAGGTTGAGTATAATCGATACATCTCAAGGCCCAATACATTCTCATATTTCATATTACTGCTAATTGCTCCAAAAAGTCTGATAGTCTTCTTTGATCTGTGAGATTTGAGAGGGATTCTCTTTGTAGAGTGAGAGTAGCAGATACTCCCACATGACCTCTGAGGCCTTCTGACAAGATGAGAAACATTTCTGATGTTTGTTAGCAGATACTTTATTTTGTACACCAACCAGAGCCGAATTAAACCCAGGTGAGTGACCCGGGTTTTGTTGAGGTACCAACCCATAAATGAAGCTCAAGAGACCAAGCAGATGATCTGAATGAGGAATGAATAAGGATTGATCAAAATCATGGAAAGGATGTCTAAAATACAAAGCAGCAAACAAAAATTAAGGGGAAAATATACTTATTATTGATAATTTCTGTCCTGATATTTTGTCATTTTAGTGTTACTGTGTTCTTAATAATAATCGGAAAATAACCAAGATCATTAAAATGCAGTATATATATCATATAATGCTAATCAAGGCTTGCATGATTGCATGCTGATTTTGCAGAGTTAGATGTTTTTTAACAACATTTTAATTAAAAAATGTAGTCTTGACCATTTCTCTAAACCTTAACCTAACCTTACCTATGAGTAATAACTAAAATCAAGAGGAAATAATAGGCACTGATGTACAAGCACCATGCACTGATTGTAAGCCTTAATTTCCCAAAGACTATAAAGTCGTTCTTCACATCTGATTGGTTACACAATGATGTTCCAGGGTCAACAAAGCTGTTAATCCAGGAACATGTAGCACTCTGCAAAATCAGGTTCTGCTGTAGGGCACTAGGGGCACGTGGTTGTGTTAATTTATGTTTGCACGCCCTCTCCTGGTCAGTTATGGAGGATTTGTATATTTAAAACTAAATTAAATGGTACAATTTCGCAATGAATGAATAAATAATAAATAAATAAAAGATCGTGTGTAGATACATAACAAAAATACATAAATGTAAAATGGACAAATGTAATTTACGTTATCTATATGTCATCTTCGTTATTTATTGACCAGTTTAAATTTTAATATGGCACCGCAAATCCTCCAGTCAATTGATTTGAACAGGCACGTGCAGATGGGGGCGGAGGGTGCTTGAGCACCCGCCCCTTTCCTCCTGGATCCAAGTATAGGTGTCTGCAGCAACTGTAAGCAGGTATAGGTCTCTGCAGCAACTGTAGTGGGAGGTACTCAATCGGGCCATTTTTAACCCATGTTCCTGATTGGCTGACGTCACAGTAAGGGGTAGGTTTAGGGTTAGGCTTAAGTCAGGGGGATCATTTTA
>JAUCNO010000500.1:6346512-6380039 GCA_032353835.1 Enteromius viviparus | reverse complement strand
AGCAGCCTCAACTTTAGGGGCAGAAGCAGCCTCAACTTTAGGGGTAGGCTTGCCTTTGGGAGCAGCCTCAGCTTTAACGGCAGGAGCAGCCTCAACTTTAGGGGTAGGCTTGCCTTTAGGAGCAGCCTCAGCTTTAGGGGCAGAAGCAGCCTCAACTTTAGGGGCAGAAGCAGCCTCAACTTTAGGGGCAGAAGCAGCCTCAACTTTAGGGGTAGGCTTGCCTTTGGGAGCAGCCTCAGCTTTAAGGGCAGGAGCAGCCTCAACTTTAGGGGTAGGCTTGCCTTTAGGAGCATCAGCCTCAACTTTAGGAGCAGCAGCCTCAACTTTTGGGGTAGACTTTCCTTTAGGAGCAGCCTCAGGTTTAGAAGGAGGGGCAGACTCAGCTTTAGGGGCAGGAGCAGCCTCTACTTTAGGAGCAGCAACAGGCTTAGCTTTAGCAGCTTCAACCTTAGTGATAGGAGCAGAGTCAGTCTTAGGGGTAGCCTCAACCTTAGGGGCAGAAACAGGTTCAGCTTTAGGGCTAGGGACAGACTTATCTTTAGGTGTAGGAGTAGTCTCAACCTTAGGGACAGCCTGAGCTTTAGGTGTAGCCTCAGTCTTAGGAACAGAAGCAACTGCAACTTTAGGAGTGGGGACAGGATCAACTTTAGGTGCAGTCTCAACTTTTGGGGAAGGTGCTGCTTTCGGTTCAGCTTTGGGAGCAGCCTTAGTTTTAGGGGCAGATTCAACTTTAGCGGTAGAGACAGGTTCTGCTTTAGGAGCTGTTGGGGTAACTACAGGCATAGGAGGGAAAGCAGACATTGTAAAAGGATTCTCTGGTGGTAAGAGAGGTGGGAGATCATCATCCTCAAATGCTGCAGGAGCAGGTTTTGGAGGAGCAACAGTGGCTGGGTTCACATTTGGCACTTTGGCAGGGCCAGGCTTAGCAGCTGCTTTTGCAGGAAGAGGAGTCTTGGATTCTGAAACAGCTGGGGTTGCTACTTTTGGAGCTTCAGAGACAACCTTAGGGGGTTCAGCCACTTTGGGTGGACTGGTGGCCACAGCTTCTGTAAATGACTTTGGTGCTGGGGCAGCAGATTTAGAAGTTACTTTAAAGGCAACAGGAGCCACAGCAACTTTGGGAGAGACAGGGGAAGCATTTCCACCTCCTGCTGGTTTCACTACCTCTGGTATTGGTATAGCAAGAGATGGTGGAGCTGCAACTGCTGCAGGATTCTGAGCAGAGGGAGGTGCTTGCTCAGGTTCAGCAGCTTTAAAGTTCTTTGCTTTCTGTTGCTTCCCTTGTTTGCCAGCCTTTACCACCTTGGGAGCAGTCTGCTCAGCTTTCCCAGCTACAGGACATTCAGCTGGAGGGGAGGCCAAAGAGGAGCATGGAGGGGTAGCACGAGGGCCAGAAGCAGATTTAGGAGAGCTTGAAGAGGCAGATAGAGAGGAACGTTTCCTGCGTCCAGCAGGAACAGGCTTAGGAGCAGTGGTGTGAGGAGAAGAGGACAGCTTGGGGTTAGTTTTGCCCTCTTTAGGCTTTGCCTGAGAGGGAGCAGGAGCCGCAGCAGGAGGTGTGGCTAATGGAAATAAAAGGGCTAGAGTGATTTTTTGTGGGAATTAAAAAGAGCATGGTGTAAACCATCACATCCATGCTGGTTATATGGGATGCCGTCAATTGCACAAATGTGTTAAATCGCTCCATAAAAGCAAAACTGGCTACTAGAGCAAACCAAACACATCAGATTTTCTTGTTAGGAATTTAAAGATTTGTAAAACCACCACTCAACTGCACATGCGTGAACCAGACAAGAACGGGCAGTGAACTATAGCATCAAAAAGATTTGTAATGAACTAACATTGTTAAAAGATTAACACAAACTTTGGCACATTCAGAGTCCATGTAAACTGAAAGTTGCTACCCACTTCAGTACTGTGATGGAGACTTTATATGCAATACATTATGGTAAAATTAGACTTTAAGGCAACTTACTAAAATTCTTAGAGGACAATCACTCAGCTAAACAATATGTAATATTCCTACTCAGCAAATAAAGTAACAAAATGTAAAAAACAAATAGTCTATTAGTGAGCAAATGCACTTAGACACACAATTAATAACCTGCATCTTGTTGAAAATACTTAAAAGTGGTGTATTACTTCTACAGTAAAACAAATCTAAAATATGTTGTTAAATGATGATCATAGAGCAAGCTTAACTAGGATAAAAACATCCTTCTGGGTCAGTGTGAGAAAAAGCAACGATGCACAAGATTGGATAGGTCTTATGTGCATATGCTTTAAAAAAAAAAAAAAAAAAAAAGGACAGTAAAAGTTACTACATTGCTGGATATTATGAACTAGTTATTATTGATAATTTACTGATACTAATGTCACAAGATGCAATTTTAACTTTCACTACCAAAATACAACCAAATTCATAAATACTTTACAACTCCCACAACAGACTACAGAGACAACAGAGTGCCCCACTGCTAATTTATGACATATGATGCTCAAGTCCCAACTTTAACTTAACTTCAAAAACAGCAGTAAAGGAATCTAGTAGGTCAAATATGCTATTAGAGAATGGATCAAATACTGCTTTAATATAAACAAAGAAAAATAAAACCCAAAGTATTCTTGTTCAAAGTAAAACATTCGGCCCATTGTAATAGACCCAAGAAATCATATTTCTTATTCATAAGGTCATAATTGTAGTTTACTTAAGAGATATAGTGTTCCATATCTATAAGCCACCGCAACCAGTTTTTGACCAAGACATATATGCTTAGTCAAGTTTACTTGTATTATAAAATTAGTTGCTTTAACTTAGCTATAAATATTTACATAGTGAGCATAATTATGCTGTACATCAAGATATAGGCCTACATGAAAAAAAAAAACCATTGGAAGAATTCATTTGTAAACATGCTAAATTGCATGTCTTGCGAATACATTCAGGAGCAATACATTTCAGAACAATACACCTCCTAAGTCAGTACATTATTTAAAAATTCCTTACAGCTATTCAGGTTGCAATCACTCAAATTCAGTGAAATGTTAGAAACCCGTTCATGCAGAGTAGTCCTGTCCATATTCCATGCACAAAAACGTAAGGATGCATGTGCTTTCAATACCACAACTCTGCTTTAGTGTAATATTAATAAGTACAAACACACTGTTGGGCAAGACAGTCCTGGATTACTAATTTTTTAAAATTAAAGGCCGGGATTCACAAACAGGGCTTAGCTAAAGCCAGGACTAGGCATTAGTCAAATGAAGATATTTAAGCAGCCTTTACAAAAATGGCTTATAAGAAAATATTACAGTTATGTAATTATGTGAGAGCAAGATAATTTCATCTGAGACAGCTCAAACATGCAATTTAGTCTTGGACTAGCTTAAGCCTTGTCTGTGAAACTGGGGAAAAATGTTGCTCTCATAAACCTCAATATAAATATGAGATATTCCTCATAAACAATCAATATATATGCAAGTAAAAAACAAAAAAAACACTACACTGAAGGTATGAGCCGGAGCTTAAACGGATAACTAACCCCCCATATAATTAATTTTGTCTTGCTATTGATATTATATATATTATATTTAAATATACATACACACACACACACAGTAGTCAACATTCGAAGCGGATCAAAAGTTTTCATAAAAGCTGTCCTAAAATCAAAAACAATACCTATTCTTGTCTTAGGGCAGCTTTGATGAACTTTTATGATTCACACTCCAAAGTTGACTACTGTATGTATATAGTCTGCAAAATTAAAGTCTACATCATTCTTCAAAATATCATCTTTTGTGCTCCAAAAGAAGCAATCCATATTAGTTTGGATCAACATAAGAATTGGCCAAACTATCCTTTTGACAGAACTAGTGCAGTTTTTTTAATCCAGGGAGGGGCTCAAAATTAACCTAAAAACTTTAGGTGGGGAAATCTGACTCAAGATCTATCCCCACCCAACAAAACATGTCACCACTCCAACTAGAGAAACTTGCTTTGTGAAGTGTCTACAACAGCTGCTTAGAGAACCATAAAAACCCCTCAAGAAAATCTATAACAGGTGCAAAAACACCATAAAAATAGACTGATTAAACTTACAGCTTTTTTAAAAAAAAAACTGTCAAAAGGATGAACACTATAGCTCCAGGACCCCTCACACAACTGTGTTAGTTTAGTCAGACATGCACATTTAAAAGGCAGTACTAACCCGTCTCAGCCTGGGGCTGCTGCATCTCCTGCTCTGTAACAGGGACAGTTTCTGTGGCTTCGCCTGGCATTCTGGACTGCAACAGAAATCAGAAATACACAAACGTTACAAGCTTTCCAAAAATTAGGTCAATAAAAGGTTTCAGACATGTGTTAGTCTGTGCTTGGTGCTCATGTGACTGCAACTACTCAAAGTGAGCAGCACACTAGGCCTCTGTCTGTAGGCCCCTACTGTCAGCTGTTAACAGCCAGGTGAATTAAACCCACTGCTGTGTTCACATCTGATCAGGCATTACGAGAACATTTCAAAAGCTTTATAAATATTTTTAAAACCCCAAACGCATAACATAGCCTATTCAATATCATAACTACACAAAAGCATTGTTTAACAGTCGCGCGTGAGGTGATGCACATTTCACGTGTGTAACAGAGCAACACTGTCTACTCACTATTACAGAAAACACCACCCAAATAACAACAAACCAACGTGGACAACAGGAAATAGGTTTTTGATCTTTCATAAAGCAATTATATATCATAACACGTGTAAGTTACCTGTATAACGTTACTTTTTAAAATCCCTTGTTTAACAGGCGAGATCAACTTTCTAAAGACTGATTATTACTGACGCTCACAAAGCCAGTTATTTTTGTCATTATATCGAAGAATTTTCCCATATATCGCTGTAGTCATTCATAAAACTATATTTCGTACGATTTTAACGTTTCACGAGACAGTCCTCGCACACAGCGCGCCCCCATTTTGAACGGACAGCCGGTTGTGTTCATTAAGATATTTCCTCAACAATAAAGCCAAATAAAGAAATCTTTACCGATCAGCACAGAGGAACACCAAAGCAACAATAAAATTAATAAACCAAAGGTCAAACGCCTCAAAACAGCGTTGGATGACAGTAGATGAAACACAGAAGCACTCACTTGTTCAGGGCACAGGATCCAAGATGGCTGTAAGAGAGGGTTTCTGACCTCCGCGTCGCTCTGATGTCAGAGCTCTGCTTCCGGCCCCAACAGGAAGTTGCTTCTGAATACGGTCTTGCTGACAGTGAGAACCCACATTTTCAGGTAAATAATTTTGTTTATGTGCTTGAGCTCCGCTATTTTAGCGCGGAAATGTGTAGTCATTAATCACGCGTGATGGAGAACTCACAGTAACTGTTTTAAAACGACCCATGCACGTTTGTTTACAAAAAATAGCAATGCTATGCTAACCTGGATATTTTTGAAATCGGTCGCCTGACGTGCTAATATGATCAAAAGCACTTTCTTTCAGATTAAGCACTTTTATGTACAGTTGTGCCTAAACCAGGAGTAACTTAGTTCACAGGCCCCCAAATATCCTAAAATGTAAAAGCAGCCATATAGTTTCATGTTCAAATACACAAGTTATATTTTAAAAATATATGTATATACACGAGAAAATATAATTTGTATATTTTTATAGCATAGCATGTTTTATGTGTTTATGTTTTACTGTTGGATCTATCTACCTGTTTGTCTTTATTTAGTTTATTTGATCTTATATTTGTTACAGTTTTTTCTTTCACATGTACCCCCCTCCTTGCAGGCCTTTAGGGGTCCCTGGTTTGTAAACTCTGGCCTAAAATATTCTTCTATTTAATTTCAGCAGAGACATGTCTATGTCCCATTTGTATGGGCGTAGAGGTGAGGAGGAGGAGGATGGTGTGGAAATTGAAAAGTTTGAGGTGACAGAGTGGGACTTGGCCAATGAATTCAACCCAGACAGACGCAGATACAGGCAGACTAAAGAAGAAGCAACTTATGGGATTTGGGCAGAGCATGACTCTGATGATGAGCGGCCCAGCTTTGGGGGGAAAAGGTATGTGGTTGTTAAACTGTTAAAGACCTTAGTGATTAAGTGGTAAATGTCACTGGCTAGAGATGTCAATTTTCAATTATTTCCACAATCGATCGTTTAAATTAAGGATCAATTAAACGTTAATCTTAGTACTGCAAAATGCATCTGGGCATTTATTTGCAGGCATACAGTATTTTCAAATAGCTCTCCAAATGCCAGCTTCCTTACCCAGATGAAATCATAGCAATTTTTGCAATTTACATGATCAGAATTTAAAATAAAAGGATTTCAAATGAAAGTACGGTGCCCAGGGCTGTGACCGCTTCCCTAACCACCGACGCTGCTTCGGCAAAATATAGGCCTTCTGTTACTCGTCTGGAACATTATTATGTATTATGACATAAGTGAGCTACAAAGC
This sequence comes from Enteromius viviparus, assembly GCA_032353835.1. NCBI lineage: Eukaryota > Metazoa > Chordata > Actinopteri > Cypriniformes > Cyprinidae > Enteromius > Enteromius viviparus. The sequence goes on along the minus strand of JAUCNO010000500.1, from coordinate 6,373,575 downwards.
TTTGTTAATAAAACTGGTTAGCAGGCAAATAATACAAGTTTTATGAATTTAATACATCTGTGCCCTGTCAAAGTGAAGTGCCTACAAAAATGATAATTAAACATGACTTATTACTACATTTCAATACTAAAGAACTTTGTGTTGTTTCTGTTTGAATGTAGGTTTAAATGTTTGATCATATTAAATGCGTAGTTTGTACATTAGTAAATTATTTTCGTAAAGGTTCACCCCCTTCAAAGGCACTCTCAGCCGTTTGCATGTGTTTTGCACATAATAAATCGTTGACATCCCTATCACTGACAATGTTAAATATTGATATTTGTATACACACAGATCGAAAGACTTTTCAGCTCCTGTGAACTTTGTGAGTGCTGGCCTACGCAAGACTGCAGCAGAGGAGAAAGCAGATCGCGAGGGTTCAGATGACTCAAATCATAGTGGAGAAGCACCTCCTCCACCCCGTGCTGCTGCTCCCAAAAAGCTCCAAACGGTAAAGCAAGATGCCAATACACAATAACAAGGCTTTATTATTCAACATCAGAACCAAAATTATGAGGGTACAAATTGTTAAGAATGTATTTGAAAGCCCAGAAGTCTTATTCGTATACTCTTACATTTAATTTATATTTTAAAGTTTTTAAAATTATTTTTCCCCCCATTACTCCAGTCTTCAGTGTCACATGATCATTCAGAAATGATTCTAATATTTTGATGCTGATATGAGTAATGTTAAAACCAGTTAATAATAACAGTTTAATAAATGTTATTTTTTTCTGTCATATTTGATCAGTTAAATGTGTCCTTGGCTTGTAGAATGTTAAACAGTAGTGTAATATACGTCTACTAATTTATTTATTTTAGGGTGGGAGCTTTAAGACATCCCAAAGGTTTGCAGGTGGTATCAGATCAGGGCAGGACATAGGATCTTGGGAAAAACACACACGAGGCATTGGTCAAAAACTTCTGCAGAAGATGGGCTACGTTCCAGGAAAAGGATTGGGCAAAAATGCTCAAGGTGAAACAATTCAGTCGTTATTTCATACGTCAGAATACTGCATTTAGCTTATTGTGAATTATGTTATGCGTTACTTGCTTACTTGGTCATGATGTGAATGTCATCTTATGAATATTTTTGTGTGTAGGTATTGTGAACCCGATTGAGGCAAAGGTGCGGAAGGGCAAGGGAGCAGTTGGAGCATATGGTAATGAGAGGACCCAGCAGTCCCTGCAGGATTTCCCTGTTGTAGACTCTGAGGAGGAGGAAGAGAACGTAAGTCAGCGCTAACAATTTCTTGTTGCTTCAAGTGAACGAATCAAATTCAAATCAGTGTTGTTTTAAAATAATCATATTCAAATAGTATAAATTAAATATAGGGATCCGTTTAAATGCAAAGTAAAATCAGAAAACAAAAAAACATTAGACTTAACAGATCAGCAGCGGGTCAAGTCTTTCTTCAACAGTCATGTTTTCTTTGAAGGAGTTTCAGAGGGAGTTGGGGCAATGGCGTAAAGAACCAGGAACAGCAAAGAAGAAACCCAAATATTCTTACAAGACTGTGGAGGAACTGAAAGCCCATGGAAAACTGACCAACAGGAGCATGAGCAGACCTGCCGGAGAACTGGCTCAGGTTAAGGTGAGAGTGCAAAACACTTTAAGTAATCACAATAGTCTTTATATATATCTTACATTAAAAAGTTAACCCCATCCCTCATGCTTTTCAGGTGATCGATATGACAGGCAGAGAGCAGAAGGTGTATCACAGTTACAGTCATATGAGTCAGAAGCACAGCGTTCCTGAGGAGGCCCCTTTGAGTGTGAGCACACGAGAACAGAAGACCTCTAGCTTCTCCTTACCGGAGCTGGAACACAACCTCAAACTGCTCATTGAGCTGACCGAGCAAGACATCCTACAGGTACAGTATTCAGAAACGTGCACTAATTTACAACATAAAACAATATTGTATAAATTAGTTAATATAAGGCTAATTATAAAATTGTATGTAATACAAATAATTTAGTAGTCTATCTTTTTGCTTACTGTGTGCACCACATGCAACCCTTCTCATATTTATGTTTATTCAATAATAAATAAAACAAAAAATAAAATAAAAAACAAATAAATGTTTCTCTCCTGTGCCATATTTAACTTTTATGGTTTCCACAGCTTGGACACTTGGGCATCAAAGTTATTTCCTAGTTATATTATAGATATACTATAAATATTATATAGGCCGCTCATGTACAATTTCTGACTAGGAAACCTGTATTTATGATTATTATTGGTCTGTGAATGGTGCATGAGTTTTCTTAATTTCGGTTTTGTATGTGTATAGAGTGCACGACGTTTGCAGCATGAAAAGGACACTGTGGTGACCCTGACCCATGAGAGCGATGCACTGCAGCTCAGGCTGGCAGAGGAAGAACAGTCTGTTGGTCGGCTGGAGCAGGTGATGAACATGGTGGACCGATTCGAAGCAGGCGATGAAGAGGGCAACCCTGCACTTAGCCTTCAGGAGTGCGCTAAGATCTTTCAACAGCTGCAGACAGACTTCTATCAGGAGTATAAAACCCTGGGTTTGGGAGACCTAGCTGTGTCTGTGGTGCATCCTTTATTGAAGGAGAGACTTCGCAGCTGGGATCCACTGAAGGTATACATTCTGTATAGTATGTATTTATACTACCGTTTGATGGTTTGGGGTCAGTAAGGGTTTTTTAATGTTTTTGAAAGTCATTATGCTCACCAAGGCTGCATTTATTTGCTAAAAGTCAGTGCTGTCAAACGATTACTCGCAATTAATCACATCCCAAATATAATATATATATATATATATACACATATTACACAATGTACCAACAAATGATGTAAGCTTAAACATTTTTTTTTTGTTTTTATGCGATTGTGGTTAATTGTTTGACAGCATTATTGTTAAATATATATTAAAATGTGATCTATATTTTAAAAATGTATATATTTTTACACAATACATCTAGTACATACAAAACATCTAGTAGTCAGAAACTATTTAAAAATCTTGTTAGATCTTTGCGTTAATTATCTTTTTTTTTATTGTTTCCTTCTCTGTATAAGCTCTGGATTAATGAATTCTGCCCTCTCTAATTATCTATAGGATTGTTCAGATGGTTTAGAAGAAGTCGGTCAGTGGAGAGCCATTCTTGAAAGCTCACAATCTCTTCATGGTGGCCCAGACACTTCTAATATGGACGCCTATCACAGGTAACCCATTTCTGGGAGTGTGTATGCGGTGTGACTGTGGAGGCAAATGACTCGAGCAGGAGTTTTGTTTTGTGCAGGTTGATATGGGAAGTGTGGGTTCCAGTCATGAGGAGCTGTGTGTCACAGTGGCAGCCTCGAAACGTAGGGCCCATGGTGGACTGTGTGGAGTGCTGGGATCCTGTATTGCCTCGGTGGATTCTGGACCATGTTTTGGAGCAGCTTATTTTCCCACGACTACAAAGAGAGGTTTGTGCTGACCAATATATGACCTATTCACACTGTACATTTCCTTGTCAAACATAAATATGTTAAAGATCTAACCTCTCTGTGTTTTTGGATAGGTGGACAGTTGGAACCCACTGACAGACACAGTGCCGATCCATTCATGGATTCATCCCTGGCTGCCTCTGATGCAACCCTTTCTTGAGCCGCTGTATGCACCCATCCGCAGTAAACTAGCCCATGCCCTGCAGCGCTGGCATCCCAGTGACTCCTCCGCCAGACTCATTCTGCAACCCTGGAAAGATATCTTCACACTCGGTGCCTGGGAGGCCTTCATGGTCAAAAATATAGTTCCCAAACTAGGTATGTACTCCTCTTTTAGACTATCAGTGTCAGACTTTAAGGGCCTTAGGAAATCTCTGAAGGTTTTGCTACTGTGTTGCAGCTCTGTGTTTAGGAGAGCTGGTGGTGAATCCTCATCAGCAAGTACTGGAACCATTCAACTGGGTGATGGACTGGGAAGGGATGCTCTCTGTCTCTACCATGGTTGGACTGCTGGATAAGAATTTCTTCCCCAAGTGGCTACAGGTCAGCCAGTCTAAAAAAAAAAAATTTTATCGTAAAGGAAAACTCCACCGTTTTTCCATATTTGACAATGTTCTTCTCAACGACGAATTGATACATATCTCTCCCATCTCAGTGTGTGCACTTAATCACTCTAGCGCATTGTTCCACTATGTTAGCTTTAGCTTGGCTCCATTCATTCCTTCGGTACCAAACAGGCATGAACCAAACACTTCCATGTTTTCCCTATTTGAAGACTGTTACATGACCAGTTAATCTAGTAAATATGGTGACACAAAAGTGACGTTTTGCAAACAACAGGTTTTGGGAGGAGCACTAGACGAATTGATCATGGCTGGCACCGCATCTCCTAATCAATCTCCTCATTACACCTGCCCTATCACATTCCTCCTACCTACTATAAATAGACTCACTTCTGTTCCTTCCACATCTCGCCTTCTGTGCATCCCTTCTCTGCCCCTTCTGCCACCCGTTCAACCCACTCTTGCGCCTTCCTCCGGGGGGCGTGCAGGGATTGAGCCGGGCACCGAGCTCTTGCCCTAGCTATGGTTCAAACCCCTAAGTTTCAGAGTCTGCAAAATTTGCTTACTATTTACCTTTATGATTGAGGAAGCGCGAACTCGTGAAATAAAACATGGCGGTTTTCAAAGCAGATAAAAGATAACTATAACATATGGCGGAAGAGCACTTTGCAGCACTTCGACCTTGGCGCAGTAATATCATTACTCCTGAAAACTAACCTGCTCCCTCTCACTTCCGTCAATACGTTTCTATCCAACATTACTTAAATGGCATTTTTCAAAATGCGCATAAAAATAGGTGGATGGAAACTTAGCTATTAGGCTTTTTTTTTCTGGAAAGTGAATTAAAAAATTCTATTAATATTGTATTGTATCAATAGACATTGTATACATACACTTAAATATTTAATACATATGTTAATATTTAATGTACATTTCTATGCAAGTTTAAAAAGTGATTCATGTGTTTGTTTCATTGATCTACATTAATTCTTAAACTGTAGTTGTTTAAACTTAAATTTAGTTGAAAATATTACATGTTTTAAAATGGTTATTTTTTATCTTATGCTTAAGTGTCACTGAAGTACTAGGTGTTTCTTTTGTTTCCTGGTGCAGGTGTTGTGTTCCTGGCTCAGTAACAACCCAAACTATGAGGAGATCACCAAGTGGTATCTGGGCTGGAAAAGCTTGCTCTCAGAGAACCTGCTCAGTCACCCGCTAGTCAAAGAAAAACTGAACGAGGCCCTTGACATCATGAATCGTGCTGTTGCAACTGGACTAGGTCAGTCGCTAAAAACCAAAAAGCATACTATATCAACTAAATGTGTTTATAGCTTTATAACTTCACTTATGTGTTTTGCAGGTGGGTATATGCAACCAGGAGCAAGAGAGAACATTGCATATTTGATTCAGACGGAGAGAAGGAAAGATTTCCAGTGCGAGCCTCAGTCTGAGCGCCGTGAGGTGGACAATTCTGTCACACGCCCACCAGGCACCGCAGCCGTACCAACATCTGTACCGACCAACTTTAAAGATCTAGTCCAGGCCAAAGCTGAGGAGAACGGCATTGTCTTCATGCCACTGGTGGCTAAACGGCATATGGGCAAACAGTTGTTCACATTTGGCAGAATAGTCATCTACATTGAACGTGGAGTGGTCTTTGTCCAAGGTGAAAAAACCTGGGTCCCTACATCACTACAGAGTCTGATTGACATGGCCAAATGAGACTGATGCTCAGTCAAAGAGAAGCCGTTTAGTCTGCTTCCATGTAGTTTATAACCTGTGTCAGACTGGTCTATTAATGTTGTTTTATATTGAAGAACTGGTTTTGAATAAATTTCTCTTTAAATGAACACCATGCTTCAATGTTGTATTTAGCTTACAACCACTTTTTCATTTAGATTAAATTCAGCCATTACACAACCACCTTTTGTGTGTATATATATATATATATATATATATATATATATGTATGTGTGCATATATACAGTATGTGTGTATATATGTGTATGTTTTTTTTTTTTTCACATTTTAACCAGACAACAAATATAACAGATTTGTACAAGTTATTTTATTTAAGAAAAATTTAACTAAGTTTGATATACAAAACACAGAACATGAGGAAAGCCTATTTCCAATAGAAAAGTAAAAGAAACACAGTATTACTTGGAAGTTATTGACATCATTTCATACATAACCTGACATAGTCCAATGAATGTTTCAGAGCATAACTGTAGCGGTTCTCTGTATGTGAAAGTGTATATCTTCAAAAGAAAGTCCCAGCTCTTCTGTCTTAGAAGTCCTTCTGAAGATCTGCAAAAATAATCACATTCAAATAATCTGCAGACACAAAAATACAACCACCATCATGAGGTTAAGGATGCCAACACTTAAGCCAATCCTTTTTGTTTAAATGAAGGACAGTATTAAAAATTATGAACTATTGTGTAACTGAATTTAAAAAAAGAAAAATCACCTGTATATTCATGCTGATTATTGGCTAAAAGAATAAATTTAACAGTGCTAAGTTTATTTAATACTCATATTAAAATATACAAATTTAATATGCAATATGACTGAAATAACCAATGTGTCATCCCAATCCATTTCTAATGTAAAAGCTGAAATCAAGTGTATGTGAAGGACATGAAAGTCAGAGAAACTTGTTTTAAACTCACCACTCTTCTTTAGCATCTCCCCTTTCCGGGATCGAGCCATTACCTCCAAAAACCGATCAAAGACCTTCACATACTTGGCCAGGCTAGTCCGCTTGTAGTCTACAAATAACCAAAAACGCATTTAGCGAACAGTACCTTCCCACAGAACACCAACACATATAAACAGAACCATCTTTCTTTGCTCACCTCTGATTCTGCGTCGTTCTCCAGCTTCTTGTTCATTCTCCTTGTCCTTCAACTCATCTTCCTCCGCCTCATCTTCTCTGGGTTTCTCCAGCTCCTCACAGATCAGACTACAGGGAGACAAGCGAGTCTAGAATATCTTAACTTCAGACATAAGCTTCTCAAGTACACTTAGAAACCACAGCATGTATGAAATCACTTGTCACATTATATGAAATAACCTGACAAAGATGAACACTGAAATATTCAACATTTACCTGATCGTAGGGACCTCAAAAGGATCAAACGCGTCCAGTTCTTTCAGATCTATTGGCACTGAGATTCGACCTACAGAAAATATTAAATGCAAAAAGATTTTTAAAATCAAATTAAAATGACATTTGCAACCCATTTTACCTGAAATGTAAAGCACAGATAAAACTTGCATTTATTGGATTATAAATTATGGTATAATCTGTTAAATTATACTAAAACAACTATTTAAAAGTGATCGTATGGGAATAATTTTTTAAATGTAAATTATTCCTGTGCAAAGCAGAATTCTTTGCGTCATTACTCCAGTCTTCAGTATCATATGGAAGCCCGTTTCATAAAAACAGTTTATTGAGATTCTCATTCATGAGTTCATGCTTTCTTATGATAATATTAATTAAGCATGTTTGGAGTGCTGTCCGGGGAATTGGCGGACTCCGATCCCTAGTGGTTAGAACCCTAGCGAGGGCTGGGCTCGAACCCTTCGTGCCTCCTGTGCAGGAAGACTGGAACTAGGTGGAGAAGGGGTGGAGGAGGGATGCGTAACGAGATAAGGAAGGAAAGGAAGTCCTTATTTAAGGAGGCGGCTGGATGGTTTGATTGGACAGAACTAAATTAGATTGATTACAAAATGCGGGCCAGCTGTGGCTAATCATGTGTGTGCGTTCCTCCCGAAACAATGTTTATGAACATCACAAATTGCAAGATATAATTTTGCAATTGCGAGTTTTAAAGTCAGAATTGCGAGTTATGAAATCAGAATTGCGAGATATAAAGTCACAATTCTGAGTTGAACTTCATAACTCACAGTTGCCAGTTTATATCTCACAATTCTGAATTTTCGTTTTAAGAACAGTATTTGAATCGGTAAAGAAATTTGTTACAAAACAAATAAATAATTATTATTATTATTTCCAAAAGTAAAACAAAACACACACTTTCTTACACCAAACATTAGTGTATAAAGTCAGTTAGATCTCACCTGTCTTAGGGTGTACGCTGAAGGGGCTCTTTAGTAAGTGGTTTACTCCTTTACTGACGTTGACATCCAGGCGTGGGTAACAGTACTGCAGCATGATCTCCTTATCGAAGTACTGACCTTTCTTACTATTCGACTTCACAGACACACATGAACAATGAAAACCAAAGATAACTTCCAAAAAAAACTTAATTTGTCTACAAAGCTAGTGCTTTCACCTTTTTACGTTCAACCAGATAGCAGAGTTTGTCCCATCGCTTCACTGGGTCCTTTACATCCTTGTAAAAGTCTGTCAGTTCCTTTTTAATATGTGCAGTCAGACTTAAAGAAACAACAGTCAGCTGGGCTCCTCAGATAAAAGGATCAGTTACACGAATCAGATAGTTGGATACAATGAAAACCAACTCGAAACATGATTTTTTTTTTATATGGCACCGTAAACGTTACAGAGAATGGTGAAATATGACTGGTATTTGTAGCAATTACTGCAATATTGTCACAGCACAACCAGGAATGAAAGGATATCTTCAGGCAGCAGGGCGAGCACTTTGTCCACACTGTCCTTACTGCCCAATATGTCCTGGTCCACAATGGCATATTGTCGGAAATAGTGCTCCACCACAGTCAGAGATTGACTTAAAAAATAATAATAATACAGTTACATCATTGACATGTAAATGTTACATGCCTAAGAAAGTAAGCCACTATATTTCCCCTTACTTGATGGAAGGATGGATTGGATCTGACAACACAACTTTTCTCACAGTTTCCTCACCACCCTAAAAACCACACACAGGGCACACAATTAATTAATTTAATCACAGTTTTTAGATTACACAGCTGAGCATGACAGACAGTTTCCAGAATGATCAGTTATCTGATATGTGAATACCTTGATTAAACTGAGGTACTCTGCCACAGCAGACCGCGCTGCCACTGAGAGCTTCCTAGCAGCATCATCACAAACCCAACAATGAACCCCTCTCCGGCCCGAGTACACCCAGAGAAGATGATGGAATCCAAAGTCATCTGAACCACACGAACAGCACAAGTTTGTAACATTTGTTTGTATATTTGTTACGATGTTACTCACTCAAGCTGTAAAGCTTCTGTTGATTAAGCCATTTTTACCCCGAAGTGCCCGGTCCAGAATACGGATAGCAATGGTCATTAGAGTCCAGCACTTTGAGCAGATATCAGCAGCACTGAAGAATAAATAAATAAATAAATAAATAAATAAATAACAGCATTTAACATAAAGATCAATAAGATGAAAGAAATAGAAAAGGCATCTTTATACCTGCAGCACCGTCTGACATCATCATAGTCGGTCATGTCAATGTCAAACACCAGCTCCTTCTCCAGGGCCTGGAAGGTTCCAGACTTCACCGCATTATGCTGACTGGGCTGTCAATCATAAACACAGAGGAATTACGATCTTTTCAATTCATTTATTTCCCACAAGAAATATGAAACAGACTAAAGTATATTCATAGTTGTTTATTTTCATTGCCATTACAGCATCTAAAGCTAATGAATGCAAGCAAATAATAAAATACAGCAGTTAAATTTCTTTCAAATCAACATTTGATGAACATTAAAATATTTTCTAATAAAATCTTACTCTTAAAGTCTAAATGAGCATACTTCATAACTTAAAGTACATTAAAACCAGGATGAAGATGGCTAAAGCATAAATGTAATAGCAAAGGCTTAAATATATTTACTGTATACTATATTCTTACAGTAATATTCTCTACGCATCTACAAAACTACTAAACCACAGCACAGTTTTACTTGCATATATATAATAAAATCTAACCTAATACAATATAATGCAGTATAATAAAATATAACCTTATACTATAACCAGAATATAATACAATATAGATGAGTTACATTACCCTGTGGCTGTAGACTGCTCCAATATCAATCTTGTAGGGAACCATTTTCTGCATCTCTTTCTCCAACTCATTCTGAGTGGTGAAGGACTGATATCTTACATAAATGTCATCTTTTAGGGTGAAGGAAAACTCACGGTTCTGGAAGTAGTTTTTAGACACTGCAAGAGGCAAAAGTAATAAATATTGATTCTGGTCACTTTGGAGACTTAAATGTTAAAGTACGCATGCATTGAATTAATAAAAAAACATACAAAACGACTGCGCATTGTAAGTATAAGAACTAACGTTAGGGAAAAACAGCGCCAGTCAAGCGCTCGTTGTGTGATCACAGACCGACACAGGCAGAGATTTACTTACCACCGCCATAACTTAACCAGCGATAGTACTGTGAAAACGGGAACAGTCTGCGGTAATAAATCGGCAACAAGTCTGGCAAACAAGCTGGATCATAATCTGAGGTTGACATACTTATGCAGTACAGTGTTTATTCTCAATGACAGCTGACCCTAGAACCAGCGCGGGAAAATATACGTAAATAGGAAATTACGTATTTGGTTCTTGTTCGTTGGTCTCGCGCCTGGCTAACGTTACTGTTTTCTGCTTTCTCTGCTGCCACCTCAAGGCTCGGAAAAGAGTAGGTTGTGATTATGTTCAAGTTTGATTAAAAATGGACAGTCCACACACATTTTTAGGGTGTTTTGTTGTTGGGCTTGAGGCCCTGAAAAGGGCAGACTCGTACAAGTTAACAGTTTTGCCCCAAAAGCACTTAAATTACATAGAAGACAGCGTCAATGAAGAGCTTGAGAAATATGAGACGTATCTTAATTTGCGAAGAAAACGGAGAAATATTAGGTAAATATAAAGTTTAAACAAATAACGCTACTCTTTATTGTCTTGTTAGCAGAAAAGTCCTCATTCCTGTCAAATTATGCAAGAAAGGTGAATATATTTATTGTGCGTATTAAGGGTAAGTTAACGTTAATTGAATGCTAACTGCGTACGTTAATTAGCTTCAACCAAACCAAGACGTCTTTACATAAATAACGTTATTATTATTATTTTACACGTCCATTTTAGACCAAAACACAAAATGTAGAATTGTTTTTGTTTATTTATTTAAAATGTACACTTCTGAATGTACCACTAAACACTGTTGGCAGACAAAATAACTTAAATAAAACACTAATAGCGTGTTCAAAGGGATAGTTCACATAAAAATGGAAATTCGGTAATTTTTTGAAGGTCATTGTAGTTTATGATGCCTGTTTGACCAGTTTGGAAATTTTAAGATTTGATTACCTGTACTTTCAGTGGAGGGATAGAACCCTTTCAGGTTTGGTTAAAATATCTTAAAGGGATAGTTCACCCGAAAATGAAAATTCTGTCTTGACAGAGAGCTCTGTGTTAATCAAAAATCTTAAATATCCTAATTTGTGTTCCGAAGGTGAACAGGTTTGAAATGACACGAGGGTGAGTAATTAATGACAGGGGGGACAGGGACAGGGGAACTACCCCATTAATTTGTGATTCAAAGATTAATCAAAGTCTTGGAATGATGTTTTTGGGTGAACTATTCTAAGATGTGTTTTGTAAATGTAAGGAAAGGCTGTTCATATATTATTTATTATGTACTGAAATAAGTGTGTTTTGAAAACCAGTCAAGCTTTTTATATCTGCATTCAGCAGAGAACCATCAAACAATGAAATGCTTTTTTCTGAACTACTTTTCAGTTTCAGTTTCTCCGTCTCACCACTGGAGGGCAGGAACCAATTGCACACAAGAGAGACTGCGACAGGGTCATACTGACTGCAAGCATACTGATAATTCTGGAGCTAACACGGGATCCGATCTGCTGAGTCCACAGTGATCGCAGTAAAACAAGTGAAGGTATGTGTGTATATGACGCCTGTGTCTATTTAAAGATGTGTGGATATGATGTCACACTGGCCCTTCACCAGGAATGTTATCCTATGTCAGTGAATGAAAGGTCCCACCAAGGCATCCTGTGATGGGAAAATCTCATTAACCTAAAGAGAAACTGAAATATGTGATTTTTGCCTCTCGCTACCTCTCTAAAGAAATATCATATTTAATGTGAGTAACTGACGGTAAATCCTAATGGAGTGCAGCTCACAGGAACTCTTGTTCAAGTAAGAGCTCTCACAGAGAGAGAGAGTGTCTGACTGAGAGCACTTGTGTCTCAGTGTACTACTCTCATTTATACCTCTCGCGTCTTTTATTTAGTGTTGAATTCAGTACATTCACGTTAAGCAAAGCTTAGGCTAGTTGTTCCTTTTTTACTTCCATCAGCAAGTCTCTATATTAATTACTAGCATCTTCCTGAGTGGCTCAGTAGAGACGTTCTCATGTAGCAACTGGTCAAAGCTATTTTAGGCATAATATCCTTCCCTGAAGAAGTGCTTTTTCTGTCTTCCTTCATAGATCCTTTTTCAGCACTTTGAATAAATGTCTTCCTGTTCTTGTAGATATGCAATCCTCTATTAGCAGAGTATGTTGTCATACTGTAAGGGGTGATCTGTCATTAAAAAGAAAAGATTTTCAGCAAAATTATAACAGCAAAAAGCAATAATGTAAAGCAGTAATGAAACACAAATGACTCAAAATGTGGGTTAGATTATTGTTTGAAAGAAATGAATCCTTTTATCAGGCAAGGACACATTAAATAGATCAAAAGTCACAGTGAAGACTCTTGCAAAAAGTTACAGAAGATTTGTTTTAAATAAAGGCAGTAATTTTGAACTTTCTATTTATCAGAGGATCCTGAAAAATCTCAATACTAGAATGATTTTTTTTTTACTCCATACTGGAGTGAGGAGTATCAGCTTTGCAATCACAGGAATAAATTACACTTTTAACAATATTAAAATATAAAATATTCCACAATATTACTGATTTTATTACTATATTATGTTGATTATTGCATAGTGAGCACATGAGACTTAATATATGTGACCCTGGACAACAAAACCAGTCATAAGTGTTAATTTTTCGAAATTGAGATTTATGCATGATCTGAAAGCTAAATAAATAAGCTTCCCATTGATATAGGGTTTGGATGGATCGGGCAATATTTGACTGAGATACAACTCTGGAAAAATCTGGAATCTGAGGGTACAGAAAAATCTAAATGCTGAGAAAATCACCTTTAAAGTTTTATTAAAAAACTCATTGACCTTATCAATGCATATTACTAATCAAAAATTAAATTTTAATATATTTTTGGTAAGAAAATGACTAAATACCTTCATGGAACATGATCTTTACTTACTATCCTAAGAATTTTTGAAGGAAAAAAAAGAAAAATAAATAATTTTGACCTATACAATTTATTTTTGGCTATTGCTACAAACATACCCCAGCGACTGGTTTTGTGGTCCAGGGTCACATATATGTATATAACAATTATCGACCCCATACATTTGAACGATAGTGTAAAACAATTAATTCAAGTTTTAAAATTTATAGCAGTTTATAAAATGTAACACCTTGCCCTGATAGGATGTTTATTGAAAAGGAAAAAAAAAAAACATGCTTGTCCTGAGAACACGATCTCAGTTCAAATCTACCTTGTTGGTGAGGTTGGCTTTAAGTAAATGCTAGTGTGGTTAAATAATGTTGACTGGTTATAAGATCTTGTAAGTTTGCTGGACAGAATTCACAAAAATGGTTCTAACTTCAGGAAGTTTGGAGTGCAGTGATTGAACCCACATAAAAAATACTGTATAAACCCTAATAATTACTGAGATCTAGTGTTTGTGACAACTTTTCATGCGACAGCTAGCTCCTACGTTACTGAAGCTGCTGCTTGCAAACCTAGTGTTTGTTTGGCACAGAGTCTCTGTGATGCGATAAACAAAAAGAGGTTGGCGGTGCAAGTTCAGTACCGCCTTGTTTACTTGATCAGCCTTGACAGAAATAGACTTTAATGTTTGTCTTATAACAATGGCTGTTGTTGCGGGGCAGGAGAGAGGCTTATCTGGGCGACAGGGTGAAGCATTTCAGGGCTTCAACTACGGAACTCCACCGACATGCGAGTCTCTATTGTTCAGTTCACATCCTCCTCCTCCTCCTGCAGTGGTGTTCTCCATGTGTGGGTGGAAGTGACTTTTCCCTCAGTGGAAAATCTCAAAGCCGGGCTTCCCTTTATTCTGAGGAAGAAAAGAGAACTTCCTTCAAAACAGGTGCAGATTGTTGATGGGGGGGTTTGTGCTGGTGAGACAGACTCTGACACACTTAGGATCTGAGGAGGATGCTTGCTGTTTGAGTTGTAGGTAGCATCGGTAACTAATGGTATCTCACCCAGCAACAGCTGTCTAGGAGTAGGACATTATGAACATTTAAAACGCAGTCTTGTTCATTTGAATCAAATGAATTTTAAATGGGGTCATTGCACGGAAAGGGTTGCGTGGAGACGGTTTTGATTACTGATAAACGCTGGGCACAGGTGTTAATTAAAATGTACCGCTTTAGTTGGCCAGATAAGCTCCTGTTTGCCGCTTTCATCTTCGTGTTGAGAATGTACGTGTGCTCGGAAGAGGGCTGAATCCCTTAAATATTTCATTGCACACAATTTTTTCTTTGAAAAGTAAATCTGTGTGCACACACGCACCTACACGCAGACACTCTTGCACTAAGACTGCGCTGCTGTTGCTATGACTACATGCTTTCTGCGGTAAAAGTGTTGTCTGACACTGTAAAGTCAAAGAGAATACTCATGTTTTCATATCTGCTCCTGTCTTTTCTTTCTCTCTCACGTACTTGCTCCTCTCAGGCACGCTCAAGGTTGTGGGTAATTTCAATTATAGCTTTGTGTGACCTTGAGAGTCTTACAGAGCGGCCTACAATACCGATGTTTCTGGGTATGTGTTGTGAACTGTTTAACACAACTAGCAGCAATGCAATACATTTCTTGATTTTTACTTCATCCTGTGTCATGAGCTTTAGATCCCTTGGTGGATAGTAATGTAAATTTAATTGTATTTACACACCTCACTTGGTTTTGATAGGAATCGTAAGAAATTTTACAGTTCAGATTCTGGTTTCATTTAATTATAACAGATGAATAATTATGAAAAAAAGATCAATTTAGTTGGTTGCTGTAAAACTTGATTCATAACATGTTATACATGTGAAATTGCAATCTTCTTCATTGTTGTATATTATTGTTTGAAAAATAATTTAATTTAGTACTTTGATTTAATTGTACATAATATGATATTTACAGTATGAATACCTTAGAATGTTAGTATTCTTAATGATAATTTTATGTTTTTTATCAGTAATAATTATTATAAGTCTGCGTGAACTGCGTGAAGTTTGACCAATTTTACTTCCTTATTGTGACATACTTCAGAGAGAAACAGAATATTGAATGAGAAAACTAGAGGGCCTCGTTTGTTATTTGTACTTTGCATTGATTGGATGTAGTGTTTCATTTGGAAAGAACACTGCCGGTTGGAGGGCCGTGGTTAAGGGTGGTATGCTCATGCCCAAGCTGCCAAACTTTTTTTTATTTTTATTGTTTATTGTTATTTTTGTGGATTGATTTGCACAGATGAATTTTTCACCACAAAAATAGCAATGTGAGCTAACAAAATAAATAGTAAATTTTAATTTCATGTGGACTTTTTCCTGTGTCACCATTCCTCAAATCTGATTGGTCAAGCAACTGTGTTTTATTCACAGTACAGCAGGAGTCAGGAATATGACCCCTTCACCCAGCTGCTCTGTGTATCACTAGCAACATAAACAATCAATAAAACAGCATAAAACTTCCATGTATGTTGTCAAAATGAAATGTTTATTTAATTAATATAGTATCTGTGACTCCTGCTGGTGATAGGTTGCATCATTTATCTTTAATCTTGAGACCACGCCCTTCCGAGTCTAATAAATGCTTCTCGTGTGGAAGTGTGCGCATGTCTTTGTGAAAGCCTGTAGTTTCCAACGTGAGAAGGGAATATTATAGTATTTTATTAGCTTTGATTGTATATGTCCATATGTTCATCAGTTTATATTTTTTATAATTGTCATTAAAGGCACAATATGTAAGTTTTCGCCACTAAAGGTCGCAATAACAGAGGCGAAGTTCGATGACGCAATGATGGAGCATTGAACATTGAGAAATGTCGTTTTCACAAAAGCTCAATTATATCTGTTTAATTTACCTGCAAATGATTATTACTTGCACAATGAAGAATATATATTTGCTTACCTGTCTCTGTCCAATCCGAGGTTTTTGCGATGCTTTCTCCATTTCGGAAATGCCACGCCGAGATTTGGAAATAAATATTACTTTCGCTTTTGCTTATGTGTGTTGCCGTGGTATTCATAGGTGGAAACTGAGGATAGCGTGGATATTGAATCATTGATAGGCGACAAGGAACAGGGATGGCTTGTTATTTAAATCTGGAATTTCTTTGAATTTACAAATCCAACAGAACTTTTGAGATAATCCACAACTGCATGAAATATACAACACAGTGCAGGTGGTTTTTGGATATATTATTACAGATATCTTACATATTGTGCCTTTAAATTAATTTGATTTGGAAATTACATTAAAGAAATTAAATATTACATAATGTATTTTTGTTTTTCTATACATTTTTATATATTACTTGAGCTTTTTCAAGCAGTAATCGGCAGACCCCCCTGCAATCCCACATTGGACCCCCTGTTGTAGACCATTGCTGTAATCTGTATCAGTCTGGAGCTGCTTCAAATTCTCTCAAATCTCTAACTTTGAAGTTTTTAGTGCTCATGCTGACAGTGATAAGCTTTGGAAGCAGTTTTCTTAAAATCCATCTCTAATAATAAGTTAATTGTCTGGCATATTGTCGGTTGCTGTGATACTTGATTGATAGCATATTATACACATGGACTTGCAATTAGGCTTCATTGTTCTATATCTTTCTTTGTTTTCTAGTTTAACAGGAAAAGATTGTATCAAGATACATTTTTTTTTCTTTTTTTGCATGTAGGAAACAAACAAGTTACCAATATCCGCATTATATTGCAGCATATGTAAGCATTTTGGAAGCTGCCCCACCCTGCTGTGATTGTGGGCACTACTGCATGTGTAATGCACCCTGACCCAATTAGTTATTTATTTAGTTATTCACACCCAACTGGACTCCATATGTGACCCAGGACAACAAAACCAGCCATAAGTGTTAATTTTCCGAAATTAAGATTTATACATGACATGAGAGCTGAATAAATAAGCTTCCCATTACTAATCAAAAATTAAGTTTTTATATATTTTTGGTAAGAAATTTACTAAATAACCTTCATGGAACATGATCTTTACTTACTTTACTTGCTAAGGATTTTTGAGAAAAAAAAAAAAAATCATTTTGACCCATACAATATATTTTTGGCTATTGCTACAAATATACCCCAGCGACTTAAGTCTGGTTTTGTGGTCCAAAAATGTGTCCTTAAGAGGCATGCATTTCTTGAGTACCATGTCCAGATTAACACATACAGCGAATCTCATCTTCATAAAATAGCTTTTGCTGACCATATTTTATAGGATTAGTTAACTTTTTGATTTTTAACTCACAGGTCAATCCAAAGTCAAGCACCTTAGCTCATCCGGAAAGCATGTAGCCTTTTAAAATTGTAGCCTTTTAAAATTTTTAAACTTAAACATTCTTCTTCCACCTACATTTTCAGCTGTAACCAGCAAGAAAAAACCCTTGTGCTATTTTAAACCTGTATAGCCATCCTGACCGGTCCAAACACAACACACACCTTCCTCCTCCTCTATGGCCCAGAGACCCAGATGCCATAAAACCACGGTTGGCTAATTAAACAGCCAAATATGCTCATCCATTATCAGCATACCTCAGGGGTTTACTGTGACACACTGTACATATGTGTGAGAGTGACTGATAGTGGGGGTTGGGTGTACCTCATGGGTTTTAGGGCAGCCTTAGGGACCCCGTTGGCAAGAAAAAGCCCATGGCAGTGAGAGAGGTATTTTCTTACATGAGGGCACATGTGTGTGGTTGTTTTGTTCTGTTGCCGACGCAGCAGAAATCAGAAATTAAAAAAAGTGCAGGAGTCACACAACAATAGTATTAATATCATCAAATGTTGTCGCAAATATGACTTTATTTTTTGGCAGAACACAAAAGAAGATGGTCCTCATTTAATTTCAATTCATGGAGAAAAAGAGTTGAGACATTCTTGAAATTATGTTTGACTTTATTTATCTTTTAAATGTTAACTTTACATTTTTGAGGGTACATATATTGTAAATATTTTGCATATGTTATATATATTTCGACTAACAAAAAGTTTGATTCCTTTTTAAGTGAGCATTAAATGATGACAGGTGATTGAAGTGCGAAAATATTTAAAATAATCAAATGAAATATTATCAATATCATATCAAATAGTCAAATATATATTCAGTATTGTATGATACTGATACATGAAAAGATCCAATGTGCTGCATGCATCATGCATCTTTAAAAAGGACGTGCAATATAAATCAGAAATTTATAATGATGTGAGTTGAGAGGTTTCACATTGTTTATGCTAATATCTGAATAAATTTACTATGCTGATTATGTACATTCATTTCTCCTGAGGCCACAAGGCCAGCTTGTTCTTGTGTGTGTGTGAGAGAGAGACATGCTTTCTGCTCCAGTAAACAGACAGTTATCCTGACTGATTCAACAGGGGTTGACTGAGCTTGTTACTTTGAAGCAGCACAGAAAAAAACGTTTTGAACATTAAAACAATATTCCTCTGATAATGCAACTATGAGAAGAGTAGACACCATGTTTGAAGGTCTGAACTTGCATACTTAACACATTCGTGTTTTCCCCTGTCATTATGATCCTACATTGTTTCGGCAGTTCTAGACAATCCATGGCATTGTTAGTGCTGGAGTCACAGTGGCTGGTTTGATGGCTGCGTGTGTGTGTATGGCAGACTGCAGCTCATCAGTAATTGGAGGGAATAAGTCCCCCCCCCATCATTTTATTCCCTCCTTTACTGATTTCTCCCCAGTTCTCTCACTAGGTTTCTGTCTGCTGGATGTGAGGCATTGGTAATGAGCCGGCATTCTGTCATTCCCTTACTTGACACCCCAGAGCCTTAAAGAGGAGAGAGGGACTGGGCCTGTTTGGGTGGAGAGGACTTCAAGCAGCTCTTTCGCTAAACATTCCCTCTCTGATGCAGGATTTATCCTTCTTAAATCATGTTGAACAGACTGTGCTGTTTCGTTAAAGTTATATCTTTTCTCCTAGAAATCTCCTTTGAAAGCCATGCTTCAAACTGTGACTGGTCAAGGTCATCTTGATCTAATGCATTAAAGTTATTTGAATGTAAATCTGTGTTGGAAGTGTTTGTACACATCCACATATATATGAGTGTATTTTTTTTAAATCCCTATTTTAAATTCCCCTTTCTCAAACGACGTTTTTCTGAGATTCCTGTCAGAATGATGTTGTTCTGCACAGGCCATGACACACACATTTATGAATCTTTGCAAATCACCTATCCTAATAATATTCTAGATGCTTCACAGCTGAAGTTTAAAATCTGTTCAACATCCCACAGAAGAGAGGGGTGGGGTCAGAAGAGCTCATTAGGATTTAAAGCAACATGGATGAAATTGCTGATTTTGACAGGGTTAAAAGGTGATACACTACCATTAAGAAAGATCACATGATTTAAACCCTGGATTTTCTACTACTATTTTTGACTAATGAATTCCCATGAATTTTACCCCTTTTGTTAATGATTGTGCAGTTTATTTTTACAGAGATTCCTGTGAAAATTTTTTCTTTATTTTATTATTTTCATTTTTATGTTAAATATAAATATGGATTCTTTAGACATGTTAGTTTTCTCATTATATTTTGGACTGCTGCTGGATGTGTAAGTCTAACATGTAAAGTGTTATAAAAATGAGATTTTCTCCTAATGAGTGCTTCCACTAAAAATAAGAAAACCTTCACACAATGTATTGACCAAATCCAGGTTTTAGTTAATTTAAGAGTGACACATGACAGCAGAGACGAGGGAAAATGATCAATAAACAATATTCAATATAAAATAGATTGTCTGAAACTAAAGAACAAAACAGAACCAGCAATAATCAACTATTAATAAGTTACAGTTACATTGCACACACAATCATACAGTCTGAATTTGTTTGCTTTACAGACTTCATTTAAAGGGCTGTACAAAACTGATTATGCACAATATATGTACGTCCAGACCGCAGTAACAAAAGGAAGATTGTGGAGATCCACCACATCAAACATATAACACATAAGAGTGCTACTAAACCAGACAACAGTAACAAATTCATATCAAGATGATGGTCTGTAAGATGATTCATGTTTCAAACTATAACTATAAGCTATAGCCATGAAAAAGCTATTTGTTATGCTACAGTGAGAAAACTTGTCCTTATTTTCACTTTGTTTACACCCTGTTTCTCTTTCTCCACTTCTCTCGAGTGGATTTCGGACATGTTGTCCAGCTTAACTGACTTGCCTGTTGCTAAGCAACAGTTTAGAATTGCATGTAGTGATGAACAACCTCCTAAAGTTCCTTTAGATGAACTAGAGTGAGACTTTACTAAATCAATGATATAATAATAACAACAACGTTGTACAAATGTGTGGTTAAGGCAAGACCAGATTATATACAGTATTTTCATTCTCATACTCTAGACGGCAAATTTAGATTTGAAAGACTGTGCAGTTTTCACAATATCCAGTGCTACAACATTTTGGATTAAATTGGTGAAAATTACCCATCTTTTCTTTCAAAAAATCAAATTTTATGCTTAATAACCTGTTAGATCTGCATAAAACGGAATATTAACATATAACGGGAATATTGTGTAATATTATTACAGTTGAAAAGAACTATTTGTCTTAATAAATTACATTTTCGAAAAAGCTGAGTTTTTAGCTATAGCTTGTACTGACACCACACTTTTGAATGGTTCCCAATACCCCAAACTATTTCTTTGCTCGTATTAAATTTGATTCTTCATTATGCTGTCTCATCTGACTTCTCAGTTCATTTCTACTTGGCCATTTATAAGCCCAAAGTAAGGATTTAGTTGTTTTATGATTAAGCATTATACAACCAGGGGTTGTGGGATTTAAGACCGAGATTATCACAATGAGGCTTAGGATGAGAGGAGAGTCCTTTGTGACAGTGATCCGACTGAATGCAAGAGTTATAATTATAATGCAATCTAATGTCAAGCCTCGATTATAACCAGTAACTTTACCACATAACAGTAGAATCAGTTCTTTGCAGGCCTGGTATTGAGAATAAGGTGGCAGATTGCTGTAAAAGAAAAGTCAGCTGGAACATTTAAATGATCTTCTCGCTTATGCAACATTGATCAGTTTTGGTGGAGTGCAGTGCCCCTTAGTAATCCCCCATGACCTTTCCAGTCCATTTCTAAAATTACTTCAGTGAAAGATCTGGTTTTCTAAAAACAGAGCGGTTGGAACATCTGGAATGGGTCTTTGTGGCAATAAATCCTGCTCTATATTGAGAAATGGCCCGGGCGATACTGGCCTTCTCCTCATTGGCTAAGATTTATGACCTGTTCTCTTGGGGCAAAAAGTGCATGAAGGACTACAGTAGAGATAGAAAGAGAGTGAAAGAGCATGTCAGCATGTCCAATACATCTGGATGTCCAAATGTGATTGGATGCTTTATCTAGCAGATTTATAACATCCTCCGCCTTTTCAGGAAGACATAAAATCTTGTTTGGCATGCTTACATGAGTTCTCACATCAGTGTGAGAATAATAATGCTGTATTGAAACAGTAACTAATGCCAACCCGTATTCAATCATCCTCTCACTTTCCATTTAACAATTTCATCCATGTTCACTAAAGTGCGTACTGTGTAACACATCCTCTTCCTTTTAAACATTAATTTACTTTCACCGCTCAACCCACATTACCACGCTATATCTGACCAGTACATTTCCTTTTTCGTCTGACTGATTGATACAAAATGCAGTTCATGTAAAGGCTGGTAAAGAGGATGTGTAACAGCCGAAAACCTTAAACAATGGCAGCAGCTCTTAGTTGTTGGGATGAGTGTGTTTGCAGGTGGGGTGTCAGAATGAAAGAAGAACAACATAAGTGTAGAGAGGGAGGGGTCATTAAAACTCATGACCCCCCCTTCTCTCAACCCCCACCAAACAACACTTTCGAAGAGCAAAATATGTTTTTTTTTTCTTTTTCTGGAGTTGGAGTGGCGCACATGGAGCTCACATAATGGAACAGCTCTTGGTTCTCTCCTTGCTGAAGGAGGAGGTCAGGAGCTCTGCTTTGCTGGGCAGGTGAAGGAGGCGTTTGGACAGCCGGCGAGTGGGGCTTTGCTTTATAGGGGGCTGCAGTTTGTTAAGGCATGTTAGTGCCGCTGAGCGGAACACGCTGTGGATGCTCTTCTCCGAAGTGAACGCAGAGCACTCCAGGTACACCTCTGCTCCTACTTGCTTTGCCAACAAGGTGCCCTACATACAGAAAGATAGACCAAATCCATTTAGAGATGGAAAAAACAGAAGCGAGGAGTGGTATAGTTTATATAGGGAGGGTGCAATTGACCTGCTCATGGGAGATGGGCGTCAGTCTCTGATTGGACAGCTCCATCAATGTGCAAACATCTGTTCGCAGGTCTGTCTTGCAGCCGACTAGGATTATTCGAGTACTGGGGCAGAAATCCATGATTTCAGCTTTCCACTGCAAGGAGAGAGCTGTTAATATATTGCAGAAATCATATTTTCTAAATAGTATTTTTACTTGAAGCAACCCTATGGGATAGTTCACCCAAAAAAGATATTTTATTTTCGATAGAAGAAAGTAAGTTATAGATTTACAATAAAATAAGTAAATGACAGAATGTTCATTTTTGGTTGAATGACAGATTATATATTTATTATGAGTGTATTTTCTCATTGCACTTTCATTCTTTTCATTTGTTTTTAACTTGTTTATACTTAAAACAAGTGGAAAAAAATTGGTGTGTGCAATGAGACAAAACGCACTAATTAAAGATGCATTTCCTGAAAAGTCTTATAATTTCATGCAGTGTTGCTTCTTAAGTAAAATGGTCTATTTTAAGGATATTTTACTGTAACTGGAAAGCAAGTTTTAAAAAAGATTGAAATGAAGAGGCCATCAAAATGTCCCTCACCTTTTTCAGAGAGCTCTCGACGGTCTCAGGACGACTTATATCAAAGCAGAGCAGAACTGCATCAGCATCACTGTAGCAGAGAGGCCTGACATTATCATAATACGGTGAACCTGCAGGAGTAACCACACGATTAACATTAATAATGGAGACTTGGCATCAAATACGATTCTTGTGATAGAGGAGTGAATGCGACTGAATATGAAGGATCAAATGCTATGAGGGGGGACTGGCGATGGTTGAGTAATGTAAATAGCGTTTGTATGGCAGTTCTCCTAATAGGTGTGTGCATGTGTGTGTGGGCGACTCGGAAATTCCTTTATTGACAGAATGAGTTGCCGAGGAGGTCTTGTCCCCCGCATACACTGAACCTCATCTCATTCTGTAACTACGGCAACGGCATTGAAGGATGCGCACAAACACTCTCATACTATGGCTTTATGTCGATAGAAAATAAAGCAAGTCCATTAAAGGGGCATTTCGCGCAATATTCAGGTATTTGTGCTTTATTAGAGTATCGACTTTTACCTCAGATATTGGTTGTTGTGTGAGCCTCTTTAAGTCACGTACTACTGCTGTATATGGAGACAGTGACTCAGCTCACTACGTTTAGACAGACTATATGGCTTATCAGCAGCACGAGAGGAGAGATATGATGAGACAAAACAATGAATACAGGCAACCCTGATACCACTATTTATACACACTAGACAGTACAGGTCTCAATAGTAAGGCCATTGTAGCAAGTTAATTCTGATTAAGCCTAGTTCTAGACTAAAATATAAATCTGTGCTGTTTCAACTGAAATAAACTTGCACTGCCTGTTGTTATTTCTTATTTCTAAAAATTTCTTATGTCCTAACATAGTCTCACTCCAACTCGTCACATTTTGACGCTTGTTCAAAACACTTTTGTTTTCAGTCATTTTTCGACGTAAGGGGTCCTGCATTGTTTTAAATAGGAAATCCTTAGCGTCAATATGCCGGGCGCGATATATATATATATATTTATATTTATCGTTAAAAATAAAAGATATATTGGGTAAAAACATTGGCATTATTGAATATTTGTGGGGTGTGATTTTTCAATGTAAATAGTCAAAACAGTTTTATTTAAAATTCATAACGTTGGTTGTGAAATGTCATTGGCTCTTGTGTGTCTCGTGATCGATTGCGTCATGCTGTGAAATGCTATTGGTTCTTGTATCTTGTGATGGATTGCGTTGTGCTATGGAACGAGAGTATGTTTTCTGAATGAGATGACAGCGCGTGAACGAAGCGGGATAATTTTTAGTGATTAAAACCTTGTGTTTTACTCTCTTCTTTGCATAAAGACTTTGTATGGCTTCAGAAGACTTGGAATGTGACACGACTTGTTTGTAATGTATTTATACTGCTTTAGTTTGTGCAATAAATACCTGTGACTGCATTTGCCTGTATGTGTTTTATATTGTTCAGAGATGGGTAGGTTTAGGGGTGCGGTTTGGTGGGCCAATAAAAGTAAAAAATATATAATAAATTTATGTATGCAAATCATTTCATTAAGCCAAACAACTAAAAACAATGGAGGACACCTTCACGTCGAAAAAAGTGATTAAAAAGGGATACCTTGAGCTTCAGAAAGAGACGCAAAAGGGTCATGACCAAGTGCCAAAATGTGACGAGTTGGAGTGAGACTGTGTTGGGTTTAAATGTCTTGATGTAAAAGCTTTTGGGTATATTGTATCTAATACAGAGTAACTGTTGAGTAGAATTTCCTTAATAAGAGTGCTAATTGCATTATTTGTAATGTTGGGAATAATGTTCGCTGCATCTGTCTCTTAAATTGGCACAGAGCTGCAATACTCACACTCAACTACTGCAGTCTTCATCTGTGGCCTTCTTTCTGTTCTAGTTATAACACAAAATAAAATGTAAGCAAATTTACACATGCTCTTACAAGTGTCAGATATGCTGAATTTTATTATTGACTGAAATTTAATTCTTCTGTAGACATTAATTATTTACACTAAATAAACTAATAATCTTTCAGTCTATTACAGTGTTCAGTTTAGTTTATTTTGTTGTTGATCAAATTCATAAAAGGGAGAGCAGGTATATTATTAAATAACTGGCTGGGAATTTACTTGCTGTCGTATATCAGTATCTGGTGTGACCACCATTAGTCTCACACAGTTGATCAAGTTGTTGATTGTAGCCTGTGAAATGTTGGTCCACTCCTCTTCAATGGCTGTGCGAAGTTGTTGGATATTGGTAGGAACTGGAACACACTGTTGTATACACCAATCCAGAGCATCCCAAACAGGCTCAATGGGTGACATGTCTGGTAAGTATGCTGGCCAAACAAGAACTGGGATGTTTTTAGCTTCTAGAAATTGTGTCCTTGCAACATGGATCTATTCATTATCATGCTGCAACATGAGGTGAGGGTGGATGAATGGCACAACAATGAGCCTCAAGATCTCATCACAGTATCTCTGTGCATTTAAAAAGATGACTAATTGCAGTCAGATGAGCATGCAGATAAGCTTCCCTGAGATGACTTCTGACAGTTATTCAGTTATTCAGGCAAAAATTCTTTGGTTATGTGAACCGATTGTTGCAACAGCTGTCCAGGTGGCTGGTCTCAGACGATCTTGGAGGTGAAGATGCTGGTGTGGTTACATATGGTCTGCGGTTGTGAGGCCAGTTGGCTGTGCTGCCAAATTCTCTAAAACACCCTTGGAGACGGCTTATGGAACAGCATGTTCAATCTTATGGAATCAGCATGCCAAATTCATGTTGTCTCAAAAACTTGCAACATCTGTGACATTGTGCTGTGTGATTAAACTAGACATTTTAGAGTGGCCTTTTATTGTGGCCAGCCCAATGCTAATAAGTTCAGACTGCACGATTTTCAAAGTATCCCGTCACTGATCTTCTCACACTGCATGATTATCCGAGGTAGCATTCAGTCGCTGCTGTGTTTACATTGCATGATTGATCTGCGAAAGGGGGTTTCTTTTTTGTAAAGTCATTTTCATGACTTTACAACAGGAAAAATCACCGACAACTTTGTCTCACTGCCAAACCCATGCGAGAAGTGACATGGAAACAACCGGATGTCCTTGTATTAGTTGCTGGTCAATGTTTGGATGTACGTCTGTTTCCTCATTGTCTAGCCATCCGTGATTTCCCTGAGTATTCTGTGTTCCGTGTTTCTGTATTTCCCATTGCCGACTCTCGCTTCCATCCTCAGATTGGCCGTTGTTTACCCTGCCTGTACTGACTCTGGTTTGTACATAAAGCTTGCACATGGATCCGTACGTCTACTCGCCTCTGTATCATGACTCTAACACAGATTTAGACAGATTTGTGAACAATATTTGAGAGAAATAGGCCTTTTGTGTAGATGGAAAAAGTCTCAGATCTTTGAGACTTATTTCTTTCATTAATCTTCTGACATCAAAACATTTATCTTCTGACCTGAAAAAGTCAAAAGACTAACAGTGACAGAAAAAGCTAAATAAAGTAACACAAAATAAAAATGCCATAACTGTTTTTGATTTCCTATTTGAGTAGTTTTTCGTCTTAAAATGTGGTTAATGAAGTGGTTAAGACAGGCACAAATATCAAACTTTCAATTTCTCCAACTCAAGGCTGGAATATGCTATATGGAATAAAAATCTGAACAGCTTTTAAAACACTCTTTGTAGCAGTCAAAGAGGAAAAACGTCTCAGGTTATGTATATAACCCTGTTCCTTGAAGGAACGAGACGCTGCGTCGACGAGACGCTATGGGAA
>JAUCNO010000500.1:6307353-6346412 GCA_032353835.1 Enteromius viviparus | reverse complement strand
TTGGAATGTGACACGACTTGTTTGTAATGTATTTATACTGCTTGTTTATGATTAGTTTGTGCAATAAATACCTGTACTGCAACTGCATTTGTCTGTGTATGTGTTTATATTGTTCAGAGATGGGTGGGGTTTAGTGCTCCAATAAAACAAAAAATGTTAAAATAAAATTATTTAGGCATGAAAACCATTACATTAAGCCAAACAACTGAAAACAATGGAGGACCCCTCATGTCGAAAAGTGACTAAAAAAGGGTACCTTGAGCCTCAAAATGTGACGCAAAAGTGTTTTGACCAAGCGTGAAAATGTGACGAGTTGGAGTGAGATTGTATTGGTCCTAACTATGGCCTAAAGCCCTGTCTTTGAAACCGGACCTTAACGGATTACATATTCACACAGTGGCAGTAAATTATTCATAATTTATTGATTTCTGAAAGTCTGAATGAAAAAAAAATTAACCTGGAAGATTTTGGACAAGCCAACGTTTACATGTTTATAAATATGATGGACTCCCCAAATGTTTTGACACCCCTTAAAATAAAATATTTGTTGAAATATAACAGAAGTTGCTAATATTTTAACAATTTAACAACACATTTGCATGTTTACATTTTTCTGATGTTAAACTAATATTAGTATTAAAAAAAAAGATCTAATCTAGAAGTAATTTAGATTGCATTACTATCTACAGTTAATATTTAATTGACTGCTATTCGTAAGTAATCCACCCAGCTCTGGTGATTTAAATATCTGTATTAATGCGTCCAAAAGCAGTTTTATATCTTTTGTAAAGAATGTTTTAGTTTTTTTAAATTAAATTATTAAAATATTTGTTGTGAAAATAGTTGTGAGATCTTTTCAGATGGAAAACTCAATGGAGTATTAACAGATACAGCTACCTGTATGTGTTATAGTAGGTAATTGCTCTTCACACCTGACCATAGCCACTGTTTGAAAAACAAATTATAAAAACTGTATATTCCTCTTGAATCAAATGTCCAATGATAAGAGCTACAGGAGTGGGCCACACAGGCCCTGTCAAAGGCTCATTTTCAGCCTCTCATGCCCATCTCTTCTTTGATCTGGAGAGCGTGTGAAGAGATGCCTGAAGCAGCAAGAGCCAGACGAGCAAATTCAATTAAAGCTTCTGTAATTAGTCGTGATTAGAGTGTGTTTGTTCATGTATGCTGATGAGCGTTTGCGAGCTCTGCCAGTGTTCCTCCTGTGCATTGCCACCTAACGAGGCTGTGCACAATTAACAAACCCTAACTGGCTTAATGAGGGAAGAGATGGGAGCTGTTTGATTGGCTTTTCAAGCTCTGATCTTCCGTGTTGGATTGTGAGTAAGCTGTTGTACATGATCAAATGTAGTCAGTGTTTTTACTACTTGTGTGTAGTTTTTGTAGTGTTGAGGTCAGTATGACTGGGAAATTCCATTGAAGTGTTTTTAACGTTTCACAATAATGCAGTGTGTTTAGATAAAATGCACAGCAGGAAATACCTGGAGCTAAACAGAGCATAGACAGGAAGTCTACCTTGCTTAAGAGTTCATTCACCAGTTACCACATGTACAGGTGATGTTCTAGGCATGTGGTTGGATGTTATGGTTGCTTGTTTGGTATTTATTGCTGTTGTTTCTATAAGAATTATTATTTAGATATCAATTTTAATTACATGTATAATATTGCTTCTTATTAGTAGTAGTAGTACTGTTATATAAATGGCAGTAAATCTCAATTTTGAAAATAAGGATCATATATTGTTTTGCTAACAAATTGTCTCCACAGGTGAAAAATCTTAATTGCCTCACATTGTGAGGTTTTAGAGCAAGCGGCAGAATTAATGAAAAACCAAATACTCTTCCTTATCAAGCACCTATTAGAGAAAAGCAATATCATATCCACTCATCCTAGCAAGTATAGGCTCTCAGTCAAGCAGTCAGGCATGACAATTAACATAGATTCAGAGTCATCAAGCATCACTGACTGATACGTTACACAACGTGCTGTGCAACATGACCCTGAAGAACCCAGCTTTCACTTGGCATGCAATATGACAGCAGCTGGGGTTTAAAACTATTAAACCTTTACACTGTTGCAAAGATTAATCTAGGTTAAAATATCAGTTATAAAAAAGAGAATTTTGAACTTTTGTACTTAAAGGACAGTTTGGCACATGATTGGTTTGAGGAGAGTAATAATACTTTTTTTCAGCAGAGATTTTTTTTTTAATGAACTATCCCTTTAAGACAGGTCTTCTTACTCTTAAAACTCAATGAATCCAAACATAGACTAAATAAATGAGACTATCAGTAGAACATTCCATGTCTTTTTACTAGATAAGAAAGAAAGCTCTCTGTCATTGAACCACGATTTCTACTACTAGCCTAATCTTAACGAGACTTTCAATCAGATACACATGCGAACATTTCCCAACAAATAGTCAGATAGACAAAACCACAAGCATTGGAACCAGAGCTGATCGGTGTAATCTTTTTCAAACAAAGACAAAAACAGTATCTCTAAAAAGCCACCTACGTCACTGAAAAGGCTTTGCACGCCACAATGAGACATTCCAAAGCATGCCAAAACCTTGTGCTGCCCTGCACTGCCCTGAATATTTTAATAACCAGTTTTCTATCTTGTCTGATCCAGAGGCAGACAGAAGGTAAAGGCGGCACGCTGCCAGTGTCTGACGCTTGAGGATTGGTCTCAGGTGCTGGAGCTGCCAGACCCTCTCACCCACTTACTGCACCTCACACGTCCGCTTGTGTTGCCTGACTCAGGGCTCAGGTGCTGATGGTGTGTCTTTCCTGTAACGTCTGACTGACCTACTAGCCCAATAACAGTCAACACAACAGCCGAGAATGAACAAAAGCTAATGCATGTGGATGATTTGCAGAAAAAAAGTGATTTTATTAGTAATTCTAACAAAACATAATAAAGATCATTATATCTCAAAATCTAAATTTGTGCATTGAAGAAACAATTCAGAAATCGCAAGAACAATAAATAATTGATCCGGTGCACAGTTTAATATGAGTATATATTTTATATATATTGATGTGAGTTATGTTATTAATTTTAGATTATACAAAATCAGAGCTACAGCTGCTTTATGTATGACTTAAACTACTATCACTTAATTTGCTTTCATTGTATGCCCTTTAAAATGAATGAAACAAACATAATTTCACTATGAAGTGGAAGCAAGTAGTAAACAAACTGCATATATTCAGACCAATATAGGTTAATAAATTACTAAATTACTTTGATTTTTGTACTGCGTAGACATAACACTATGGAAAACAAACACTGGGACATTCTGTTTTCTACAAAAAAGTCATACAAGAACCGCGGTATGATGACATCATTTTAATTTCTGGGTGTTAATTAGCAAAAATGATTGAGTGCAAATGTGTACAGCTGTTTAAATGCTCTATTACGTAAAGCAGTATCATCGTTGTACAGCTGTTAGTCGGTCAGTCTCTCTCTCACCTGAAGTGTCCCATAAACTGAGCTCAACGCGCTGCTCCTCTAATTCCAGTCCAGCTGTGTAGTTCTCAAACACTGTTGGGACGTATGTCTGTGGGTGGAAACGCAAGAAGAGTCGTTATTTAGCGATTTCATTATTCAGCATTTCCACAAAAACACTTTCGCACACACGTTTTGTTTCAAACGCTATTTAGTTTCATTGGCTGTGGTGGTTTGTAGCAAAAGCGAGCTTCAACACGTGCGCAACAGCTCACATGAGAAAGATGCATTAAGTATCACCTTGATGTATGGATATACAGGATAATAAACGCAGTGCGTAATAGTCACAATATACGGTGGCATAATGACATAAGCAAGCATCCTAGTGCCTTACTAGCGAGCACACACTTCAACAGCCAAACAGTGAATACGTGAGTGAGAGCAGGACATACCTCAGGATAACAGTCTTTGGCTAAGACTTGTAACATTGCGGTTTTCCCGCACTGCACGTCTCCTACTAAAACCAGTTTACAACGCATTACCAAAGGCTGGCTGATTCTTCTCTCCTTCATTGTAAATTAGACGGTCCTGTGCGCGACGGCTCTCTCGTATGACGGCACTGGGCAGTTTGTTCAGACCGCATTGGGGTTTGGACTAAATCTCCACGAAAGAGAGAAATACGGCACTGCGGCAATTTATACAGCTCTGTTATCCAATCAGCGCCGCGCTCTCCTGCTCGTGCTCGAGTTCCACTGTCCCCGAAACGCGCCCACCCAGCTGGAGTCGGCAGATTGATTTAGCCGATATAAACGCTAGCGATGGTAAACAAACCATATGGGTTTTAAAAAAAATAAAGTTTCCACGTGAGGTGTGGAAATGACACCATAGGCGTGAGATAAATAAGTTTAGGCGGAAAATACCTGTAAAAGAGAACGTCCCAAACTCTTGACGCGTTATCAGTGCGTTCATAATACCTTAATACCTTCGCTAGTGCTGCACAAAATAATGATGCATGTAGTTTATTAATCTAATCTTAAAATTACCCAATACGTTATATTATGAAAAACACCTTTACTTTACGTGTAACTTTTTCAGTCAAATTCACAGCTTTTGCTTAAAGTGTGTGATATCATGAACACTGTAAAATTACTTTTGGGGGTGTTAAAATAACCCATTTAAATCAGTTATCTTTTACTCAACTATATGTGACCCTGGACCACAAAACTAGTCATAATGTAAAACTGAGATGTATACATCATATGGAAGCTCAATAAATAAGCTTTCTATTGATACATGGTTTAGAATTGGACAATATTTGGCCGAAATGCATCTATTTTAAAATCTGGAATCGGAGGGTGCAAAAAAAAATCTAAATACTGAGCAAATCATCTTTAAAGTTGTCCAAATGAATATCTTATTAATGCATTTTACTAATCAAAAATGAAATTTTGATATGTTTACAAAAAATCTTCATGGAACATGATCTTAATTTCCTAATGATTTTTGGCATTAAAAAAAATCTATAATTTTGACCCATGCAATGTATTTTTGGATATTGCTACAAATAAACCCCAGCGACTTAAGACTGGTTATGTGGTCCAGTGTCACATATTAGTTAGCAAGAAACATATATAATAATGTGTTAATTATATAAATATCTGCAACACTAAAAGATTAAGTAATGTAAACCTCAAAATATTAGCTGTGGCACCTCAAATTGCGCATGCATCAACATCCGGGAGGGAATCGTGGGATTTGAATAATTCGAGTTCTGTGCCAGGACAGCGATGTACCGAACTTCATGTAAGTTTTATTTAAAACATGTTGATATCATAATTAATGCAAATGCTGATTGTTTTATGCTAAGATCTACAAAAGGATTTCTATTTTGACATATAGATTTGAAAGCGGAGAACACTGTCTAATTATGGCAAATGCGAGTGAAAATCAACATTGAAAATCAACAATTAAAAAATGTCAAACTGTTCCTACTGTTGTGGTAAAATAGTTGCAAACAAGTCTATATTGTATACTAACTATACTGCCTCTCTGAGCATAATGTTTAGCCTAAATTGTATATTATATGTAAGCCCCCAAGGTAATCTTTAGCATGCATGTAACATATATCGATTAATGTTAACGTGTGCTGTGGTGAAACCATCAAAAAGTAAAAGATCATGTTCGCTTAACTCAATTTTATATTTTTTACGTGATCTTAAAAACATTGGTTTGTTTTGGTTTTGATATATCTTCTGCCAATTCACTTTGTTTTTACAGTTCCATATAATGCCTCATGGGGTATCTTCAGGAAGATATCTTCATGTTATTAAATAACTGATTCAAGGAATAATGTTACAACACTACAAAATGTTGCCTTGATGCCACTTTTTCACTTCCATTATCAGTCACTGTGATTCAGCTGATCACCCAATCCAGTAGCAACCAATCCAGTTTAAAACATATATGTGTATTTCGTTAGGCAGTACATTTTAGGGATAATCCACCCATAAAAGTAAAACTTCTGTACTCATTTACTCAGTCATGTTATTCTAAACCCATAAGGTTTTGGTTTTTCTTTAATGCACAAATGTATATACATTTTACAAAATAAAAAAAAAAAGTTTTGTGTCCCTCCAATAAAAGTATTTTCTTCCAAGAGGCAGAGGCGGACAGTAGTCAAGTACATTTACTTGAGTATTGTACTTAAGTACTCTTTTTGAGTCTCTGTACTTTACTTGAGTTTTATTTTTTCTGGAAACTTATGACTTTAACTTCACTACATTTGAAACACAAATACTGTACTTTTTACTCCACTACAGGTTCCTCAAAGTAGAAAGTCGT
This sequence comes from Enteromius viviparus, assembly GCA_032353835.1. NCBI lineage: Eukaryota > Metazoa > Chordata > Actinopteri > Cypriniformes > Cyprinidae > Enteromius > Enteromius viviparus. The sequence continues at coordinate 6,340,100 of JAUCNO010000500.1, read as the reverse complement.
TTCTATGTAGCAGCTTTAAAGACGTTGTTTTTGTTCTTCTGTAAGAGTGATTTGGTGATTTACAGGTAAAAGTCCATCAGTAACCTGTAAGACACGGTTTGAAGACATCATTTGTTTAAAAAAAAAGAATGTTTTGCCAACACGTAAAGCAGTGTTGCTGCTGCATGGGCAGTTATATAGGCCTAGCTATGGTTAGCCATGGCTATCAGTTTTCCTGATTAAAGAAATCTCACTGTACACTTGATTCAAATGTGGATTAATGAATACACTTTGATGTGTGGACACACTGCTACAGCATAAGAACACTACCATGCAGTTTTGTGATGGTGGGTAGCAGTGTTAAAGCCACTTATCTGTGAAGATCAATAATCTTTTGCTACACATCGGAAATATATTCTTTAAGGTATTAGGTATTGCAAGTATAACATAAAACAATGCAACAATAATGAAACTATGCAATTTACTCATAATACTTACTTTTAAAAGCAAGTACTTCTATACTTTCACCCAAGTAAAAAAATGTTGACAACTTTTACTTGTAATGGAGTAATATTTGACCAGTAGGATATACTTTCACTCAAGTAATGGACTTGTTTACTTTGTCCACCTCTGCTAAGAAGTTCATCAAGTTCATCTTTATATGATAGCCTAACAGATTTAATTTAAGCTTTTATTAAGATTATTTACATTTAATAAGGGAACATAAATTGATGCTCAACCATACTTGATCCATGTGAACAAATCACACAGTTACATGCTTAATCTCAAACATGAACCTCATAGTCAAGCATGCTTGTGCTTCCATTTACCAAAACCGGATGCTGCAAACTCTGTTTGCTAATTAACAAGGAGAGCTAGTGTTTATATATGAGGTATAGAATTATATCATATAAAGTATATCAAGGTCATCATATAAATTGGATCAAACCACTCAATTCACATTGATTTGTTTTCACATGGATCTTTTTATAAACTGTAAATGCCAGTTTGAGTAAATACATTTTATTATAACTATATGAATATATAAATATATTTTCATTTTCATGTTTTTAAGATAACCACAAGCTTCTTATTTTGGAAACAACATGGGAGTGAGTAAATGATGACAGTGATCATCTTCAGGTGAACTGACCCTTTAAGAATTACATGTGTGAGCATTATTTATGCCTGATATTATGGGGGATTAGTACAGATTTTTGTAATTGGAGTATATCATGGCCCACTTTTATAAAAAAGACTCAAAAAGACAAACATTTTAAATGACTTCTTGCTAGTAATGTAATTTTTCAAAAATAAAACAAAACAAAAACTTTATTGAAAAATGTTAATATGCTTAAACTAATGTTAAATGTTATGTCTAAAATAAAAAAAGTGATATTTTGAGAATGAGTTTGAGAGCCACACAAACAAATGAAGGTGTTGGTGATGCCTGATCTTACAGCTGGGGAGGACCCATCCTCTCATTTCTAGTGTTGTAACTATTGAAGTCACAAATTACATCAAATCAAAGTTTCTTATTGTTTGAAATGAAAAAAACTAAGGCAGAGTTTTTTTTGGTGCATATTCTGACATGCATTAAGAGATTGGCTTATTTTTTTGGGAAACATTTAAGAGGTTTTTATGTAAAATGAGTGAATTGTAATTTTGAAATTGTATTTCATTTGAAATGCATTGTAAAAGAGGGTTCTTTTGTACATTTCATTTTAAATGTTTATATCAGCTATGCATTCCATTAGTTTCTCAATTTGGTGTGTTTCACCTGGCTGAGAAGAAATGTAGAGCTGAGTATCATCAGCATAACAGTGAAAGCTAACACCATGTCTTCTGATAATATCTCTCAAGTGTAACATGTAGAGAGTAAAAAGTAATGGCCCTAGTACTGAGCCCTGAGGTACTCCATATTACACTTGTGATCGATAAAATACGTCCTCATTTACTGCTACAAACTGATAGCGGTCAGATAAATATGATTTGAAGCATGCCAAGGCACTTCCACCAACAGAGTTTTCTAGTCTATTCAAGAGAATGTTGTGGTCAATAGTGTCGAACGCAGCGCCGAGATCCAACAGCACTAATAATGAGGTACAACCACGATCAGATGATAGAAGCAGGTCATTAGTAACTCTAATTAGAGCAGTCTCAGTACTATGATACGGTCTAAATCCTGACTGGAAATCCTCACAGATACCATTTTTCTCTAAGAAGGAATATAATTGTGAGGATACTACCTTTTCTAGTATCTTTGACAGAAAAGGGAGATTTGAGATCAGTCTGTAATTAGCTAAATCTTTGGGATCAAGTTGCGGTTTTTTAACGAGAGGCTTAATAACAGCCAGTTTGAAGGCTTTGGGGACATACCCTAATGACAATGATGAGTAAATAATAGACAAAAGAGGATCTATGACTTCTGGAAGCAGCTCTTTTAATAGTTTAGATGGAATAGGGTCTAACCTACATTTTGTTTGTTTAGAGATTACTTTTACTTCTGTAGAGCTTTATTGAGCTTGAGTTGTGTAAAAGACTGATAACCTTTGACACATTATCGATTGCTTGTTGAGTAACAGTTTGGCTTTTTCCTGGTATTTCCTCATTCGTTTGGCTCTGACAACAAAGCTGCACACCCAATAAATCTATTAAACCGATCACATTGTTTGTGTGTGGTGGATGTATCTGACTGTAATTAAAGCCCGTCTCATACACATAGACGCTAATTACATGATACGAAGATTGTAACTGGCTGTAATGCTATATTTGGTTCACTCAGGACAGCATTTCAGAGATCGTGTTCACACAGACTGTTCCATTTATTTTGAGACCCTTTGTGCTAAAGCCCCTAGGATTGAAATGATTATGTAACTATCTCTGGTTCCTTTGTTAGCTCAGCCCTCTCTCTCTCGGTCTGCCTGTCTGCTTATAAAACAAATCATATATTTAGACTAACAGACAAGGGTACAAACATTGATAAAAGCTAAAATAGGAATAACTAAGGGAAGTTATTATGTGTTGACTATATAAATGTACCCGTTTTAGAAATAGTATTGTGTTCTAGTTTGATAATACAGCTTTACACTTTATGTTCCTATCATATTTTTCTATAAATGTGATTTCTGAATGTATTCCACACTGCAAAAGCACATTATGGCACCATGTGTATGTTTACAAGAGAGTTCTAGTGTGGTGGCCCAGGCCAGACAGAGACAGATGGTCTGGTCTTCCCCAAACTGAGACAGGAAACACAGCAATGACATCTCAGCTGGGGAGAAGCATCGAGCATATCCTGCATGCTGGAAGAAAATGACTGTTCTTAGACAGTCTCGTATCCACAGACGAATTTATTTACTAGTAATGCTTACCCATAAATGAAAATGTACTGACTCTCAGGCCATGTACTGTAGATGAATTTGTTTGTTCAAGTTTACCATTACATAACTTATTCACCAATGGATCCTCTGCAGTGAATGGGTGCCGTTAGAGTCCAAACAGCTGATTAAAAAAAAAAAATCATTAATTCACACCACAAACTCAAGTCCTTTTCTATTTCTATTCTGACTTGTTTTCTTAAAAAAAACAAAAAAAACAACTAACAGTAGCATTCCCTATTTATTTACATTTCTATTTACTTGTTGTCTTTTTTATTTATCATAAAAGATGATCCTCTAACAGTAGCATTCTCCATTCTTTCTATTAACTTGTTTTATTTTTATTAAAAAAGACCCTTTTACAGTAGTGTTCCTAATCTTTTTGTATACTATCTACTTGTTTTCTTTTCATTTATTATAAAAACAAATCTTGCTGCATGTACTGCATTATAGGCTAACCAAGACTTGTCACAGCACTGACATATTATTGCTCTTTTGTTGGTTTTGATTGCTTTTATCGCCCACAAGTTGCTTTGGATGAAAGCGTCTGCTAAATGACTAAATGTAATTGCAGTAAATGTAATGTAGCAAGTTTGTAAGAAATTAATCAAGGTGTTTGAACTTAAAACCATTACTTCTGGATAAAATACAAATCTATAATCCATAATTATCCAAGGACTGTTTTTGCTTGTAAATGGTGCTTGATCTGTGCATATTCCTCTCCTGATTCAGACGATTCACTGAAGAAACCAATATTTTTTTACATTTTTGCCAGATGCAGTGGTTTGAAGTTAAAAGCTTCTTAACTTGATTTGTTTATCACAAACATGCAGTTTTCTCTTGACACAATGCTAATTGCTATAATGAAGTTGTGGGGATTATTGTGATGTTTTTATCAGCTGCCTGGACTCTTGTTCTGACGGCACCCATTCACTGCAGAGGATCTACTGGTGAGCAAGTGATGCAATGCTACATTTCTACAGAAACTCTTCTACATCTTGTACGGTCTAAGGGTGACTGCATTTTTAGCAAAATTGACATTTTTGGATAAACGGTTCCTTTAAGAATTTCATTAATACGAGAGTGAATTTGACTTTTGTATTTGTAACATATCGAATCATTCTGCGCGAAAAGATCTGGTCATCCATTTCGCTTTATTTCAGTCACGTAATGCCTTCTCTGCTTCTCTTTTGTTTGTCTCCCTCTCTTACTTTTTCTCTGGCTGTCTGGTTGAATTGTAATGTGTTGAATAATTTTCCCAGGTCCTTGACTACATGTGCTCACATTCTCTCACTCCGGGGAGAGGTTCATATTGTAACAGAAGAAAACGCTGTAATTTCATACTGAAAATTGTATTTCTAGCTCACCGAACCACCAGGGCTATAGATTAAAAAGAGATGGGGCAGAATATAGAACAAGCATGTGATGCAAGAGTTTGTGCCCAGATTGATTAGTGATATTTTGTAGCAGTATCAATATAGTAAAATGATGCTCATTTATAACATGGAGTGTTGCCTTGGCTTATCAGGGTTTCCTGCTGCGTTCTGGTTGGATAATAGCTGAAAGGCCATGATTTCATCACCCCTTAAATCTGTAGTTTGCTTCACTAACCCACTGCACTGCTTCTCAATATGAGTGCATATTCTTTATTCCTGCACTGCAATAATCAAAGCATCTAATTTAAGATTATTTCGGTACATCTACAGTAGGAGATCTATGAGAGAAAATCAAAGAGATATCACATTTACTATTATCCCTTTTTACCTAGGTTTTATAGATCTTAACAATTAAGAGTTTTTCTTCTGTTCTAGGCGCAATTTGGCCAGATGTCCAGATATCTATTCTGCTGTCATTTTCTCTGGCTCCGTCCATTTTTTTTTCTACAGCGATGTAGTTTTGTATTTTCTAGATGTTTTATCATTAATGTTTTCACTGCAGTTTTTGCAGTAGATCTTGTTTAAAAACTCTTGTAGAACGAAACAGCATCCTAATATTCCCGGTGATCCTGTATTAAAACTTCCAAAACAAGCATCAACGTGTTTGTCATCTGCCTCACTGAAGACTCATGCAAGGCGTGCGTTTTAAGGGTAATGCTGACCTCAGGTGGTTAATGTTGGTAACAGTTTTTTTCCCTCTAAAATTGCTAATGGCAAACACGTTGAATTAAAGTTAAATTTGTTAAAGCTTTTTTCCCCCTATTACGTACATTCTGTAATAAAACGTTCTCCAATAATCTTACACTGTGTGACTGTATGGGGCATAACAATCAATCAATTCATACAGTAAATCACAGCATTCAGACTTATTTCGACCGGTATCTCAAGAACAAGATTGAACATCAGGTATATAGAATGAACAGTCGAAATACAGATTCCATGTATGTTCTTTTCAGATCAGTTTTGTTTAATATAAAATACAAAGGTATTTATATTTTTAAAGAAATTACAATGAACACCGAAATGCAATGAATATTTGGGTAAAAAAAAAAAAAGAGTTGTTTGGTTTATGTTCAAACTTTTAATTTTAAAGGCAGGTAGTAAAGCTTCTGCCATAAATAAAGAAGTTAATAAGCAAGAAAATACACACTTGTTATATAACTGGTCAAAATAACGTTCTCGTCTGTGCAGTTCTAGGAAAATTGGAAGAAAATTGCTCTATATGCAAATTTAAAGTCTCGTTTAAAATGTAAACGATATATGAAGAGTGTGTTTGTGAGCCAGACGCGCAGTGCAGTTTCAGTGCAGGAAGAGAACATCCGCGAAATGCGAGAAACTGTTGCTTTTTATCCAAAGGCTATTCTTGAACTGAAAGTGCTTAGATATATGTGTCAGCTGTAAAGCTCACGGGCTGTGAACTCGTAACGAGTATTTGAAAGAAATCTGTTGCGTATCTCTTTTGATCAGCGGGATCGTATTTCGCCTAGATATAAAGGCCCACATGTACAGTTAAAGCAGAGCTCTACCCCACAAGGCGGCAATGTTAATATGTTATCTCATCAATGTGCCTTTGTTTCTTTCACCACTGGATCAATTTGGGTTAGTATGCAACTGTAATAAAACGGCATGATTTTCTAACTTTAATGCATGCATATTGTCATTGTTTATCATATTCGCTGTTTAAATAGAAGAGAGCAGAGCGTCGCGCGCGCACCGGAGCGGGAGCTCTCCATGGTCCTGATATCGCCTCGTCGCAGCCTGTCACATTTCCTTTAATGTGGTGTGTGTTTTATATTAACTTTTTCTTACATAGTAGCTTAATATGTATAGACCCAGAGTAGACTGATTTCCTAATTTTTTTAAAATTATTATTCATTCGGACGGATTAGTTTAGCGTTCTCTCTTTATATTTTAAACTATCGTTTTAAATGGTTATAGCCTGACCGGCAAATGTTCAATGCATTTTCTGAGTAATTATTCAACCTTATTATGTATTAATTGATAAATTGACCCAAGGTATTGACTGGTTTTACCAGTGCTATAAATATTTATTCGTTCATCTGCATTTAATGCCTTTATTTAAGAATAGTAAACTGATCATTACAATGAAATAAAATTACAGTATGTCGAAATTAAAACCACGCCTTATACTCATTACAATTTGAAGTTGGATTACTCGGCCCGTAAGATGCTTCGCTACATAGTTTATAAAATACTGCCCAAGTCTGACAATGCTCAAATAATGGTGTGAGTTTTGGGCGGGACTACCGATGGCGGAGAGGTGTGTTTAAGACACCAGTTTGAAACGGTCATTATTTTTGCAATTCCTTTAAGTGAAGTTAGTGGCGCACTTTTACGCACTTCAGCTCTTATGGATAATATCGGTCAAATTAGACCAAAGCAAAAACTTACACGCAAAAATACATAAACATACCTTTACTTAATGCCAGGTTCAGTTACGTGGCACTCTGCATTTTTTTTTTGTTAGCGTATTGTTTCCCTCAATTTTGATGTATATGCTTTAATTAGCTATTTTGATTAAAAAACGATTTCTAATAATAACGTATCATAGCACTTTTTTTATTAATGTAGCTGTTCATTATTTAACTTTGTAGACCTTTATGCACCTCCGTATTAACAGCACAACAATGCAATCATTTTGAGAAGAAAAGAAAACAGACAAACGAACAAATGTGATTGTACACGTTTATTTAAAAGTTAGACCACAATGAGCTAAGAATATCAAGAGTAGATGTTTAGCTAAAAGCTGTTACTTACCTGTGTAGCGCTCTATAATCTGTGTATGTGGAATATTTTTGACGATATGGATATTATATGCAAAATATCTATTCTGTATTTCCTGAAGCAAGTCTTGGACAAGACAAAATTATGTTATCTTCCTTATCCTCGAATAATTGTTAGGCCCAGCTCTGTGGCTGTGTAAACTCTTTGGAAACGAAGTTAATTAATCCTCCAATCACATTTTACCCCAATTTTAGAAGAAAACCTAACTATTTTACGAGTTGGCAATTTTTTTTAAGCAAAACATTAGCATGAAGGTACAGCCCTAAACCTAGTCCTTGTGTACATGTACAGATGAGATGGTACGAATTTTGCTAAAACGTAAAATAGTTAGGAATCGCCATGAGAGTATGCATTATTTGTGTGCATTATCTGTCCTGCAATTGTTAACGGAGTATAACATAGCATATTTAAATATAATGCAATTTGAGTATTTTTCGATGTATTTTTTATGTGAATTTCTAGGGTGATGCTGCATAGGAATAATAGTAATAGTAGTATTTCATCATCTTTTAAACTAACCCTGTTAAATATTAACAATTAGATGCTGACATTTGATCGTTTGATGTAAGTTGGTGCAAGATTTAAAAAACTAAACTACCACAGAACTAAAATGTCAGAAATAGGCATGTAGCTGTATGTAGCTTCAGGTTTAAATATAATAGTGTAGTGTATAATAGCTGATATTTTTGGATGCTGCATAGACAGTTGTGCGTTTTTCCCTAGCATTGGTTTAGTTGAGAGGTAGCCTATCGCAGCGCCATTTTTGTTCTTACACCATTCGCACATTATTATATTACATAAACGTTTTTAAACAATGGAGTATGAGTTCAAAATGAGGTTTAAATTATGTTGAGGCAAATGGACGCTTTTCAAAGGATCTTTAAGATCCAATAACGTAAAACATTTTTTAGATGGCCTGTTCAAGATTTTTATGTAGCCTACCTATAACTAGGTATTCTTCCGTTTTCTTCTTTTTCACATGAATAAAAACTTATTTTAAATGGTTATGGGCGGAAAAGAGTTTTTGTGACATGATGTAATTATCAGTACAGCATTATCCCCCAATTGTGTTGAAGACAACATAGATAACGTGCACTATAGATGGCGCTCTCGTACAGTTACACCAAGCTAAATTCACGTCACTTTGCAGCTGAGGCAAATCCGTTTGGCTATATAAATGGTTCAGACTATCTACGGATATAAAACCATGTGCATTTTTTCAATATTGTCGTCCGCAGTATTAAACTATCCCCATAGATTAACAGTGGTATCAAAGTCCAGAACAATCCAATTTTATTAAATCTCTGTGCACTAGGATCTATGCTTTTTCCCAATTAATCTACGATGTCAATCAGGCCTCTATTTCTTAATTGACTTGAAAATTCCATCGACATTTCGCAAAACAAAAATGCTGCCTAACCACTCACTTTTCTACACACTCTATAGAGGTCCTCTTTCCCCTCTTTAGTGCCTTGATTTCCGAGCTGAGCAGTTGCTTAACTGTACTTGCGAGAATTAGTTGCTGGAGAGATTCTTCTCTTGGCATTCACCGCGTGCCTTAATTGTATGGACATTAAATCAAGGTCCGCTGTGAACACGCAGAGCGAGAACTCGGAGAGAAACGAACGACGCCAGCATCCTAGTGGTCGTGAGCAAAACCCCTCGAGGATCATTTGACACTCAAATTTCGCGCCCTGACTTGCACATGTAACCTATCCACGAGCTAACATTTGAACACTTTCAGTAAAACACCGCTTTAGCAAATGAATTGCATGCGAGCTTACATTCGAGCCGACCTACTTAACACCTTTGCATCCACCGCTTTACTCTTCACTGGTGCTGTCCATATGCGATGCGGTTGTTAATGCAGTTTAAAGACAGATTAATGACGTGCACCATGTCTAAGCTTACACAATGGAAAATAAGTCAATCGATACAGCGCAATTACTCTTGCGCTCAATAGCATTTTCCTTCGGGGTAAAACAGAAACCAGAGCAAAAAAAAAAAAAATAAATCGTGCATTTCGTCCACTGGTTTCTTCATGGAATCTTTAAATCGGCTCTCTGGTTCCTTTGTCCTTGATGTATTTGAAGAAATGAGCAATGAAAGTATCACTTGAGAAATGCTTACTGGGTCACATCTCGAAAATTGAGGACAAAACCCTCGCAGTACTTAAAAACCGGACTATCCTGGTGTACGAACAGGAATGTTTCCACAGCTCAGATGCTGCGGCGACTCTCGTCTATGCAAATACGCCCTCATTCGCGGCTTATCGCCGCTGCACAATAGCGTTCCTCTTCTGTATCGCGAAGACGCGTTAAGACAGCGCAGAAAGGCATCAGAACGACGCGTATACTTCAGAGGTATCCCTATTTTCGAACGCTCTGTTCTGTTTTCGTTTCTGTCCGGTGACTTTGCGGAAGCTATGGCGCTCGAAGTCTGTTCTTGAGGATGACTTGCTTTTTCCCTCCATTTAAAACTATCTCCGCAGCATCCGTCGGTAAATTCATCCTCAGACGAGCAGGCACTGGGGCCAGTTCTTCCCGATCTATCCCTTTTAATCTCGATCGTCCTCGGTCAGCGGTTTTTTGGTCCTGCCCTGAGTGTTTTTTCAGCCTCTCTGATCCAGTCTCGCGGATTAGAAGTCCTCTCTTCCCGTCCCAGACACGCGCAGCCTTCTGCTGATTGGGCTCAACGCAAGCGGATTACATTGGGACATTATGACGTCATGGCCCGGGCCCAAGTTCTCCCCCATTAGCCAAAGCCTCATCAGCGAGATGTCCTTGAAATAGCGCGCGCCTGACATTCTGCAAAGAGAAGCGGGCATCCAGACGTGCATTGTGAACGGAAATAGTTTTATTGGTTTGACGCGTACAGACGCGTTTGCATCCACGCTAAACTGGCCTTAATGTTTCCTGTGCATACAGACCCCTTAATGGACTGTCCTAAACTGTATGAAGTAATCAATTGAGGCTCACATGCAAAAGTGGTTATGCATAAAAATATTTTAAATTAAAACCTCAGTATCTCACCCCGTCGATATTTATAACGTGTCTGGAACGTGCTTTGTAATGTTTGTCGAAAAAGCGAATTATCAATAGAGAATCAAATCCAACGGATTGTAACGTATGCAAACAGGTCTACCTCTTATGCAACGGAAAGTCCAATCCATAATCTCTCAAGGGGGAATTATTTATTTATTTATTTATTTATTTATACAATTAGATACCATATTCTGAGAATACCAGGTGGATGCAGTGTTTTCGTTTACTGACTAAATTCGTTTGTTTTCAGTCTGTTAACAGGGTGTGCAGTGCTATTAGCTTTGCATTTCAAAATGTTTTGACCTGCAGAATTGGGGATTGAGAATTTATCTGAGCAAATTGTCAGTTTCTCAGAAATCATGTTTAGGTTGCACCATGGACAGTATTGCTCCGCCATGGAAGCAAACGTGATTCCATGCAGGTTCTGTTATGTCTGCGTTTTTTCCCATTTTCTCTCTATTTTAAAATGTACCAATAGCACTCTATACTATTTATCATTTGTCGTAAGTTCAGTCTAATTATTCTTTCTATCTATATTATCTTACTATAATATTTAGTTGATGTCAGTTTAAATGCTTGTTAAAAGCTTAATAAAATCAAATAGCTGCCCTTGTTCTGAAATGTAGGGCGTAATATTAAATTACACCTGGTTAGAAACGTATTCTACCTATTGCATTACTGCATTTGATAGACACGCCACTCGTTTTTTATTAATGTCACGTGTATGTGGCTTTTGATCACAGTTCTATTCATTTTCTTCTTATCTCATCAAAGCATTGAACACTGCATTAACCGATGACGCTTAACATGTTCCATTCATGTTACGTGGCGAGTTAAAAATGAGCCATTTTCCCCCTAGTTATCATTTCAAATAAAATGTCTATTTTTTTAAGCTCCAGCAATTCTAATATTGTTTCCTAAGCAACGCGCGATTAATCTACACATTTAATGAATGCTCACTGCCTTTTTTGGCAAGCGTCTTTGACCTCGGTGACATTGACTCTAAATGATTATTTGTGATGTCAATTTTGAGATTGCATAAAAACGAAATTCTTCTTTGTTGATATCCTATAGCTCGGTTGTGATAGAATTCAAAGATGTATCTTGACCATTATTGGCATGACTGGATTTTCAAGAGGCTTTTTCTCCACACCTCCCCTGCGGATGGAACAAAGGGTATCGAGAAGAACAGTCTCAGATCTCAAGGTATAGCGTATTCGGGTTATTCTGTGCTTCCCAAAGATGCATTTTAGCAGTGGGGTGTTTTTTTTTTGATGATGTTGTTTTTTTGGGGGGTATTAGCCTACCTCATTTTCTGTTGTTGTTGTTGTTGTCGTCCACGTTTATTTAGTAAAGCTACGATATTTATAGCTACGTTTCGTTTGGTTAACAAACGCGTCTGAGCGCAGGCCTATATTATAATCGAAACGAAAACTGAGATTCCAGCACAGAAATGCGCTCCGGTCAGGATGATACCTGCATCAAGAGCAAGACGCCTTTTCTTCAATCGAGGTATTTGGGATGATTTTGAACGCATATTCGCCTCGTTTCTTGTTCAGTGGTTTTAGATCTCTTGCCACACAAATCCCGGCTCTGAGAGAAGGCCCTTAGAGGATTTTATCAGTGGGGAAAACACCTTCCTGAATCCGAAGGATAACGACGGCCACTTGTCCATAGCTGGAGAAGAGGAGAAGAGGACGGCAGAGAAAAGGACAGAAATAGTGCGCTGAACGCCGTCAGTTGGCTATTTCTCCCTGCTCAGTTGAGCGGCCTCCTCGTCTTAAACTGCGTGAAGGAGGAGCTGTTCAGTTGCATTACAATGACATTCAGTCCCAATTCATTCAGGCGCTGTCTAACGGTCTTTGGATAGCAAATCCACCCCATCGGGGGGTCGCAGCCCTCTCATTACGCCCCCAATCCCAACACACACTCACTACAATAGACCCAACAAAGAGCGAGGGGAGTGGGCCTCAGCGTTGCGCGGCCCGGCCGCTGAACTCTGGGCTCCAGTGAGAAAAATGCTCTTCAGTGTTGGTGTTACGAACAACGTGTTAAAGTGTTTTGTTATTTAGAAGGGCCAGTTCTCAAACGATTGGGGGGGGAAAAGAGACGTCACACGCGTTAATTTTATAAAGGCCATTAAAGGTGAACGCAGCTATGACTGCACGGGCAGCCCTTTGGCTATAGTTGGGCATTGTGTTTCTACACGTTCACGAACGCTTGCATGTGCTACATGGACGGATTAAAGCATCCCATCGGCGCGCTTACAGTGGAGGCATTGGCGATATGACTGATTTGGGCTGGTTGAACATGGTTGTGTTGTGGTGATTGGGCTTGTACCTGTCGCGCGGGTAGAAGTGTCACCCCAAGCTTATAGACTCCTGAGGGTCAAGACCAGGTGACAGCTATTTTAGAGTTGAATGCACGTTTCCGTTTCCCTGAACCCCCAAAATACAGATGCCTTTAAATAAATCGTGATATAATATGATTTAGCAATGTGTAGTAGCCTATACGTAATGTATTAAAATCAGAATATAACTGAATAGGAAATTTCGATCCATTTAATATTACATTTTTTTAATATTACAGTCATTTTTTAACCACGTTAGCACCAAGGCATAACTGAAGATTCTGGGTGATGAAATTAAACGCCTGTATTTAAGAATTTTTATTTTTATTTTTTAGAAAAATGCTACCCTTGTTATATTGTATTATTTTATTTTCGGGAACATTAAGTCACAAAATTAGAGAGACCAAACTGATTGTTTTATCGTTATTGTTTAATCGTTATATGTATAACAGCAGCTTCGTATTATATAACCGTAACACAATTATACTACCCTATTATTTTATTAATACTATTTTCAACCACAACAATAAATAATTATTACAGTTGATTATAGTCTATTAGTAAGATAGCCTACTCCGTTGCATTATTATTGCCATTCTTTTGTATGACACAGAAACGCTCGTGAACATTTCCAGATTTTAACAGATTTTTTCCCAGGGAAATCATAACGATTTTCGAATTGACGTTGAAGGCTTAGACAGGCCCAGCTGGGCGCTTTACTTATGCGGCTATTCAAGCAGAGGACGGAAAGGTCATCTCTGCGGCCCGGTGCGCCTGGGAAACTCCTAAACATGGCGTCTGTATGGCCACTCAATTCTAACGTAAAAGCACATATGCGCTGGCCTCTGCTTTTTGGGGTGCGTGTTATGCGCACTTTTTAAACTGTTATTTAAAGAGAAAGGCCGCTGTAAGTGTCTCTGCTGTGATTTTATGCGCGTTTTCTCAGTGATGGGTAAACATAAGGTACACACACGAAGACACTATTAAAATATCCAGCGCGCTTCCACCATCACATAAAATTCTCCCATTTAGTGGCCACTTGCGAGTGGAAAAGAAGTTTAATACTGCCTACTTGTTTAGAGAGGTATAGTAAGGTGTAACTTTGCAAACATTTCCTGAGAGCAGAACCAGAAGGACCCTCAAGTATTGTCTGAGGAAATAAAGAGAAACACCCTTACAAAAGAATCCATTGTCAAGCCCGAACAATCTGCGGGGCCTCATAAGCTGTCCTCCACAATCAAGATGGTGGGCAATGATTTGAATGCGAGAGGGGCCTGCACTTTCGTGTGTACCGAATGGTAATCACTCAGAGGATAACCATCCAGTCAAACCCCGCACACACTCACGCGCGCGCGCACGCACGCACGCACGCATCCACGCACACGTGTCCAGCGCATTCTTGTCAAATCTAGAAGATGCTTGAAGTTTCACTGCGCGAAAAAGTCGTTTTTAAAAAGTCAGAAGGGAAACGTATTGCTTCTGGAGTAAAGAATAAACGCTAAGGATTCGTAGGTTATATTTTTAAATTCACCTTCAAGCTTTTTTTTTCTAAACGAAAATGACGAAAGTTCGTTTATTTACAGGTAAGGAGCAGATGAGGGTGAGGGTGAGGGTGATGTATATGTTGCAGCGACTTACCGCCATAAGTATGGGCTATAAGATTTTGTTGTGATAAATGTAGCGAAATTCGTTCGCACTAAATTATCCTTAAAGAAGACTTTGGACGATTTTGTCTTAAATTAGTTTGGTTGCCGATTGCTGCCGAAAACTAGGTCAGGTAACGCTAGAGCAGCGAATAAATAAACGCAGCAAACACCCTCTCAATAATATTCCAAATACGAATATTGACAGGGAGAAACACTAAAGTTTTAAATATTTTAAGAACTATTTAAAATTCCAAACCGTCAACAAATAAGGAATTTACTTTTGAGTCCGTGTTAGTATTTCGAGCCCTAGTTTTAGAAAGCTCACTATACATTTTTTTAAAATAAGATTTTATGTAAGGTTTCAGTGCAATACAAATATTTGTGACCTTACCCCATTTACTGTTCCAGAGCCATTTTATCATCTCCATAAAAGCACAAAACATTCCAGCCACTTCCCATCCCTCATTTCCCTCTGGCTCTTTTGTTGCAACATGCCTCTGACCAGATCAGACTCTATGACATAGAACATGACACGAGAAAGGGACCATAACCATGCACGTCTCAAAGGAAACCAGAGACCTTTTACAGCATACAGCACTGGCCGGAGCCAAATGCTGGATGTTTAGAACTCTGCATGTGTTTCGTGATAAAACAGAATTTCAGTGAATTCCGAAAAAAGTAAACTGGAAAAAAAAACCCTGCCGCAAGTTGTGTGATGCAGTGTTCTGCATGCGTTCAGTCATGATGCTCTTCAGAATTATTGACACCTTGCCTCTTGAGGTACTTGGCTGATGCATCTGAGTGTCGATATCAATGCAGGAACTTCAGTACAGCCTAATAAATGTCAACATCAGCAGCCATTGATCTGTTTGCACCACGGTTGGAACGGTATGGCAGTCTGATCTGGTATTTGCGGCACCTGAAGCACACCATACTCTCTTGTGGGATATTTTAACAAGCAGGTGTTGGTGTTGACTCTGCTGTGCTATATAATTGTATCTGATCATTCTCGCGTTCACATGAAAATCTCTGTTCTAATAATTTTGCCTGTGCCCGCTGATTATTTATTGTTTCCGCACACCCCTCTATCATGTAACTCTGCCATGCCACAATGAATTGATATCAACTACACACATTTAAAAAGCCCTCATGCCCACAAGGAAGCTTTGTGATTTATTGGGCAAATCAGTCTGAATAATGTCCGCTGCCTTATTCAAGTCTTCCTGCATCTTCAACAAATGAAGAAGCAGAATAATTTGGGATTTACAGATGCATTCCCCACCACATCCTGTACAGCAGTGTCCAGAGATGACTGAAATAAATGTCTAGCGCTCTTGACTCTTCTTTCATGTTCCCTTTGAATCCACTCACAAAGCCTGCAGTATAGAGGGAAAATGAACGCCAGCGGACGACTGGATTTGGAAACCTTGTAAGAAACCATGTTGTAAGAATATCTAATGTGAAATAAATGTGTTTCTGCCTACAATGCAACAATTAGTTAAATCCTATATTGACTTACCTCGTAGCAATAGCATATAAATGGCATATACATAAATAATAATATATTCTAATATTGTAATAATATTTTTTTAACATTTTGTTATTATTTGCTGCTTATGAGAGAGAGAATGAGCTTATATATGCTTAGCATTATTTGTATATATGTATGTGCATGTGACTCGACTCACACAATTGTATTTGTGGCATTAGGAAACAATACGCTGTTCAATACCACCATAAATATATGATTATTAGTAATATTAATTGCTAAGAACTTAATTTTTGACAAATTTAAAGGCATTTTCCTCAATATTTAGCTATTTAGGAAGGTTTAGCATACAGCTGTTTGAGCTTCGCCTCTCCTCACTGCTTTAATCACGCTGCACAGAATCCATCCCACATCCTCCCTACGGCTTCATTAAGGGCACGCTGTTTGCTGGCCGGTCACCTGCATTTCAGACGTGTAGTGCTTCCAAACACTGAACAGCATTACACTTCTGTGATTTTAACAGAGGTCGCTTTGCTGTTTGAGAAGCTATGAATTATGAATATGATAAAGACTCTGTAAGACAAGGAAGATAGGAAGTGTTCTTGTATTATGCTTTTTACAAATGCATACGTTTTGCCATCTAGTTCAATCCCCTAAGCATGATCATTTTTAAAAATAATGATTTCACATCACACTCGTCTTAATCATTCGTGGTAGTCTCATAAAAAAAATTGAAGATCTGAAGGATTATCTCACTTTTTAAATTCCTAACCTTTCTCCTCATTCTCATTATCTGACAGGTAGAAATCCCAGTGTAAGCTCCCATCCATCCGAAGCTAAAATGTTGCAGGCTTTCGGATAGCGGCGTTGTCATCTCTCTCTGTCTATTTTATTCCCAAGGTCTCTGAGAGAAAGGATGAAGACCTAAAGGGGGGGAAGGGAAAGAATGAGGAGATGAAAACAGACATCTTCTGAAAGGTCAGGTTGTGCCATGTTCTTTTTTTCCAGGTCAGCTCCTTTAGGCCTGCTCTGTGTGACAGACGTATTCAAACACACCCATCACGGAGATGACTGATTGAGAAAAAAAATATCTGTCATCAGCCTTTTACAGAAAAAATTGCTGATGCGCCTCATAATACATTAAAATGCTTGTCATTTCATGTCTCTGTGCCTTCAGTCACAGCAACACAATTTGATTCTTAAAAATAGCATGCATGCATTGTGCTTTGATGTATTTGCATATAAACACTGAGCAACCTCTTAGTCTACATTCACAACAAAAACAAAAGTTTTCTTCCATAGGCTGCATAACTATAATGCCTTAATTATAAACTGAATTTGGGTACAAGACTTCTTTATTTAGATCCAAAGTATTATATTTTGATTTGATTATGAAATAATGCTTTAATTTGTAAAATAGAAGCACACATGATTGGTTTAGCTCTGCAGTGCCTTGGATGTCACCCCACATTACTGGCCTGTTGGCCACTATTATAGCACAGGCCTGGGGAGGGGGTCTGAGGGCACTGTTGGACACTCTGAGCACATTAAGAGTGGCTGTATTTATTGGATGTGATTGGTCCTAGTGATTTTATTGGTTTCATTGACTGTCTCTCCAGTATTTATCGGCCCTCTCCACGCGCTCTAGACGGTGTAACGGAGGGCCGATATGAATCTGATGTGACAATAAAAGGGCAATTATGTACAGCGAGGAGAATATCTGCTTCCTTTCACCTGGGAGAGGAAGGAGGGAAGTGTGAGATAAAGAGAATGATTTTCTTCTTCCCATTCAGAGCGCCACCATTGTTAAACATGGTGCTCCCAAACACAATGAACGTATATATGTAAATACAGCATCCTCTTTGTGATGTATGTGAATGATTTCTGAATGTCTTTTTAACATGTCACCTGACAACACAATGTACAAAGTGCTTTGGCGCTCCCCTGCTGCTGTTATTTACAGAGGAATTTAGGAATTAAGACTTTTCTCTTTACTCTTTTATTCTGTCATTTAACATTTGCAAAGCCATTTCATTCCATATACTGTATAGTAAACTCACTCACTAAAGAGATATAGGCTAGTTCACCCAAAAATCAAATGCAATTATTTTGTTCGATATGGCGCCATTTTAAACATGAATGTCTTTCTTTCTTCTACAGAACTAAAAAGAAGACATTTTGAAGAATTTCAGTAACTAAATTGGATGCTAGTTGAATAAATAATAAAAAACAGTAACATTTATCAAAATGTCTTTTATGTTTCACAGAAGAAAAAGGACATGCAGGTTTGGGACGACATGAGTAAATGGACAGTATTTTTCACTTTTAGGTAAACTGTACTTATGTGGGATCCAAAAATAATGAACAAATGAATAAAACTTGATATTTTCTGTTAAATAGCAGAATTAGTTTTTTTTTTATTATTATTATTATTATTATAATCTGTACTTTATTTTCAGCATTTGTTAAAGAAATCATTATTTAAAATATTTGATAAGAAATTGGAATAAAATAAATAACTGCCATTCTTTTAAATCTTCGATGGAATATTGAAATAAAATCATTACTTCCATTAAAGTATTTAGCAGCACAACATTTTTTTTAGTAATTTCTGAAGGATCACGTGACACCAAAGACTGGAGTAATGTTGATGTTGGCATATATAAATATATATTAAATAAATAAATTAAAATAAATTAAATTCATAGAATAAATTTCAATCGAAATCTCTTATTTTAAAATTTTTATATTTCCCAATATTACTGTATTTTGCTGTATTTTTGATCAAATAAATGCAGCCCTGGTGCAGTAGCTTTCAAAACATCTGAAAAATCTTACCAGCCCCAAACTTCTGAACAGCTTCGCCCATTTCCAAGAGCATGTCCTTGTTTTTTGTTTCCCAATGAATAAAATATGAAGAGGTGAGCGTTCATAGTCTCTCGCTTTGCCTTACATGCCTCTCAGAAAATAAATCAGCGTTGTGTCAGCTGACCTGGCATTAAACAAGCTTTTGAGAGGAGAATTCGGTGTTTGATGGTGCTCTCTGGTCCGCACTGCAGGACTCGGTGTATGAAATGTTGTAGTGGTGACAGCAGGCCACGCATGCTTCTGTAAAACACGGCTCTCATTGTGCCGAGAGCACCTCCGTTCTCACCCTCTCTCTTTTACTGTTCTTGCAAGGAGCGAAATAAGACAAATGCGTATAGAAATAACATGTCCATGTTGGTGTGGACGGGAATCATGAGAGTTGGCGAAGCAGGCTTATAAATAATTTCCACTGTGTATCTGGGAGAAGGTGTGAAATTATCAGAATTATTTACGGCTATTATATCCAATTAAAGCCTGTGAGTGCTGTTGTGCTGTTTTATTGTGCTATAAACTGCTACCTCATGTGCTTCAGTAGCCAAACACAATACGCACCAATACAGGCCGTCTTACTGGCAGGATCCCGGTCAGAGGGTTGGTGGTGGGTGGGGGGGTGGGGGGGGGGGGAAAGAATTAGAGGAAGATGTTAGGGGCTGGTTTTGGCTGTGGCCCTCTGGCACTTGGGTCTCTATGAATCAGTCAGCTTTGTTAGTTTTGGAGCGAATCCTAGTTGTAGTGTTTAAATGCTTCGTTCTTCCACTTCAGGCCTATTAAAGTCCTGGCTGGAGAGTAATGTAAACTTAAAACAGTTCATATAGCCTCCAATTCTCTGTCATTCGAACGGCTCAACCCATTACCCAACTCTGTTGTCATGGAGAGCTGCTCGTTTGTCTCCGTGGAAACCTTGATTGCCCAAGATGTGCTGATACGGTCAGCTCAGGAGTAATATCTTTCACTCTGATGTGCGCGTTGATTGATTGATTTTTTATTTAATGACTAGATTACTGTAATTTTTTGTAAAAGAGTGTTTTTCGTATAATGCAACTGACCCTTCACTAAAACCTGCCCTCCTTAGTTACTGTTGCTATGCCATTCTCACACTACAAATTATATTCACATGCAGTGAAAAATACACCATAAAGAGAAAAATGAACAAATGTTGATCAAAATCCACCCCTTTCTTTTTTTAAATCCCCATCAATTATAACAATGTCTCAGAACAAGCCATTCGCAGAATCTGTAAAATGTGACGTCACATTTTATTAGCCCCGCCCATGACAGTTGACAGATACTGCTGTATTAGAAGAGAGCCATCTTATCTTCATCTCTAGCTCTAGCATTTAAAAGCAGCATTCTAGTAAGAAATATTTAATTATTAAAACTATAGACATTAAGTAATTTTCTAGTTTTATTTTGTTTAGTTCATATATTGCATTCAGAAAACTGCATATTAGAAGTTTAAACTGAGATGGCTTTAAAATGCAGGATTTCAGCACAATAGAGATGATAGTTAAAAGGAAACAGATGTTTTTGGCAGAGATCTGAGATAAGAGCTGTTATGGCACAGCTTTGTTGTGGTAAAGGGGGCCGGAAGCAGTAGCTCATTTACATTTAAAGAGACATGCACAAAAACAGCATGATTCTGCTTCCACTCAAAATAGGCATTTTTTAAAATTATATAATAAACTATCTTTGGTGTGTTTTTAGCTGAATTCGCACAGACATATTCTGAGGGCAGGCAGATAAACAAGAATAAGAATGCATTTTATTTAAACCAATACACATCATTTTTCAAGTTTAGGTCCATTAAAGTTAATCTGCTAATGTAATCCTGTCTGCTTTGTTTGTTGTACAAAATAGAGGATTTGGCCTTCTGATTGGTCAGATCTCCGGTCAGTCAAACTTTCTGAATGGTCAATTATGATTAAATTCTAAACATAAATGTGTCTTTTTCTGTCAGGAAGGTATGTTGATCTTTTTTGCTTTGTAAAATATGAATCATACATCACTCCCCAGAATCACAAGTAGCCAACGAGAGGGAAAGGACACACTCCAGTGACTCTCTGTGGTGTGTGAACACACTTACACACGTAAAAATAGATGCGTAAATAGTGCAAAGTGTTCTTGGAAGGGATTTTGTATTGAGCTTGTTTAAGGAAGCACCTGTTAATATATATTTTAATATTTAAGATGACCTTAAAGGAGCAGTTCCATCTTAACATATATTCTATTTATCTATACAACAAAATGTTAGTGGGGTCCAGTGTTTTTTGGTACTCCATTTTTAGTGTTGTTTTTCAGAAGAAAGTCGTACAGGTTTGGACACAAGCGTGAGTAAATGATTTTTTGGTGAACTCTCCATTTAACAAGTGGATCTTCTAAAGTAAAATGCTCTCCAGCATGAAGGTATTGAAACTTTGATGTATTTGCTAATTTAAAAAAAAGTCAAATTCTTTAGTATGAAGATGGCAGAAAGGAGTTTGACCTCCTTCTCTATGTTTTCCTGAATTTCATGCTGGTCTCCTCATATCCTTCCCTCTTCTGGCTCTCTACTCGCTTATCCGTTTTTCCAAGCTGTCTCTTTATTCATCTTCTGCTTCTTTTCTATATCTCACATCCTCTTCCCGCCTTTCCTTTTCTACTCTTCTCCTCTCTCATTCCGCTCACTCATCCTTATTTCTCTTCTCTCTTTCGCTCTATCCTGCATGCTTCAGCAGCCTCTCTCTCTCTCTCTCTCTCTCTCTCTCTCTTTCTCTCTCTGGCTCAGCCTTTGCTTGCCCGCAATTTATGCTGATTGGACCAGCTGTTCCACTTAAAGTTGCCATGGTAACCACAACCGGTCACCTAGCAACCATGCCCATCTCTCCGAGCTCTCCACAGGCAGAGAGAGAGGATGTGTGTGTGTGTGAGAGAGAGAGAGGGGGGGGTAATGTGAAAATTCCTTTGGATTTATTTTATGTTAAGGTTTTTATGTTAGAGCAAATTCAATTGGTCCTCCACCAGTTTTTCATTGGTTTTAGTTTTGTTTATAATGGCATTCCTAAATTGTAGATTTGTATGATCTTCAGAATATTTCATTGTCAAAAACTTTGACTATAAAGTGCAACAACTTTTGTTTTTATTTGTAAATCATATCATTATTTTTGTTTTCAGTTCTTTAAATTTTCATCTAATTTAAAACATGCTGGCGGACACACACATGCATATATAGTACTGTACCATACAAATAGTGATGCCATGACTTTTTAGCGGCATGTTGTGCATGTGTTACACTGTAGAGCAGTGCTTGTGTCGTCCCGTTCTCTCTACGCTATTCTGAGCTAAGGATCCTCTTGAGCTGTGTATTATCTAACATGTTAAAGTGGAGCGGCTTACACGCTGCTTAGTGCTAATGGTCTTTCCTGCTGCCCAGCGGCCTTCAGATCTCACCTTAGTCTCACCTCACTCACCTGATCCCAGCCCACCGCATCCTGACAGGTGCATGACAACACGCTCTAGGTGCTGAAAGTTAATTCCCAGGTTTTCATCACATTGTTTCGATGTTGTGTGTATGTGCGTGAGCTGAGTATTCTCTCTAGGAGAAAGTTATTTTGATTCATTCCAACCAGACTTCATGGGGGTTTTTGTAACATTGCGATATGTTCATATATGTATGCTTAAATGTCCAAGCGAATTACATTTGACAGATAGGAAAGTGTCAGAAACCAAAAATCAGGAAATGCTGTTAATGTATAAAAAAATACAGAAATAAAAATGCAACATCAGTAATAAAAACAACAAGAGTATTAGCATTATTAATTTTATTTTGTAATATAATAATACGAAATCACAAGACTGAAAGAAGCAAACCCAATATTGCACTTTGCTGTTTTACTGTGTTATTGCGTTTGTTGTTTTATTATTATTATTATTATCATTATTTGCATGTAGTGATAAAATATATAAATCATTTATATTATACACTATTATTATAAACTAGTATAAAATATGTACTTTGTAATTCATAGAAATTAATATTAATGACAATGATAGCCATTATTGTTTTTATTATCAGCATATAGTAGTAATAATACATTTAAAGTGAAAAATAAAAAAATATGAACAATATTATGAACTATTATAAAATTATATATTATAAAATATTGTTAGAGATCATTATATGAAGAACAATAATACTGATTATTATTATTATAATTTTTTTACTTTTCATGTAGTTTTTCATGTATTATTACAACTGAGCAACAGTTATTTTTCTTAGGTGTCTGTCTGTATTGGTATGTATGTGTGTGTGTAGTGGTGTGTCTGAAATGGCCACTCACTTTGGCACATTAAGTCCTAATACCAGGCAGCTTTTCACTTAAAGGTGCGATGCGCTTTGGGCTCACTCTGTTGGGCTGAAGAGCTCATGTTTATTCATGTCTTTAAGAGCACTCCTGTTTGATTTAGCTGAACAGGCCAGTTTTCCTGTTTTTTTTCTCACTCTTCTTTACTTTAGAAACACATTCATATGGAAATATCTGCCTACTTACCTGTTCAGTGTGTGTCTCTCTTTAAGCGTAGAGGTCAGTCTCGCTGGAAAACTCTATGCTTATTTTATTGCCAGTCTGCCATAATAGAATCCCCCTCTCTCTCCTCACTTCACTATGAAACCATTCTGCCAAAGTCACCGATGCGACATACAGAAAGGTTGAAACATGCTGCCCTGGTGTAAATGTGTGTGTGAGCGTGTGTGTGTGTTTAGGTCAATGTTAGGCTAATCTCCTGAGCTCATCCTCACTTCTCTCAGCAAAAGGAGGGAAATCCTCCTGGCCTTTCTGTAATAGGATCTGTTCTGAGAGCACTCCGTTTTCCACAGGCTCTGTCTCATTCCTCGTCTTGTCTACTTTTGGCCCATCTGGTTTAGTGCAGAGGTAGAACACACACTCCTGTCAGGGCAGGAGGGTTTGGCCTCTGCTGGTTAAAGCAGGGCATCAGCTCTTTCTGACGTTTTTTGTGCTCTCTGCACCGTTGTGTTATAAATACACTCACCTGTGGGGGTGTGAGTGAGTCACATGTCCCTCCTCAACACGGCCGACAAAAATAGTCAACTTTTCACATTTGCTGAAGTGTTGCTGGTCCCTGTAAAACTTGCGGTGGTGGTAGGTGCTTGCCTTGGCGGTGTTAAGGTATTTTGAGTGGTGGTTGGTTCCCGAAAGCAACTATTGTGGCATGTTCTGTCATTACCAATAAGTTGAATGGAACTAATGGCCGTAGTTAAAGCTGCAGTCTTTAAGTTTTGCCTCGTTGTAGCCATCTCTGTTTGCAAAAGTATGAATATTTACTGTATTTCGCAATCTCACATGGCCTGCGTATTGGAATATATGACCCAGATATGAATTTTCACCAAATATTATCATCTAAACAAGTAACAAGTCTGTCACGTTTGTTTTGACCAACTGAAGAAAAAGCATTACAATAGATAGCACTACCAATGGTAATTACTGGTGTCAAAAGTATTAACATTCATTACTCAAGTAGAAGTATAGATACTAGGGTTTAAAAAGACTTCTGTAGAAGTTGAAGTATCATCTCCAGTTTTTTATTCAAGTAAAATATTAATTATAATTTTACAAGAAAAGTGTAAAAGTTCTGGTTTCAAAACTACTTAAAGTGTAAAAGTAATGTAAGGAAAAAATGCCATTAAGCACAAAAGCTTACAAAGAGTTACAAAGTTAGCATAGCCTGCTTATCACAACACTAGCCTATAGTTTCCATCCAGTTTTTAACGCTGTTTTGTTATCGACAAACAGAATTTGTGCAAAATAAAATGTAAAAGTTGCTGTCTTCCATCCAACTGGCCTTTTACTGATGTGTGTCATGACGTCATCCTTAAAAAAACTAACAGTTGCGTAAGTTTTGGTGTATTGCAAAAAAAATGTTTTGGCCTTGAGCTCTTCACTCTTGAGCTACATTATTTGAACTACTTCACAAATTATGCGCAATAGTAGCCTGCTCTTCATCGGTTGAAACAAACAAAAAAGAAAACATTATACAAATTGTATAAAACCTACATAAAAATAATTTGAATAAGATAAAAAATTTTATGCTTTGTACTTTTGTACAAGCAATAGGCTATTAATAAGCAGGTGCAGTTGTATTTTTATTATTAAGTTTTAAATTTTATTTCTCCTAACCAGCGGTCGTTAAGCC
Organism: Enteromius viviparus; assembly: GCA_032353835.1. Lineage (NCBI taxonomy): Eukaryota > Metazoa > Chordata > Actinopteri > Cypriniformes > Cyprinidae > Enteromius > Enteromius viviparus. The sequence continues at coordinate 6,314,917 of JAUCNO010000500.1, read as the reverse complement.
ATTATTAACCGACAAGGTGATATGAAATTACAATTAAATTACATTTAAATTGATACGTAGCTGTGACCCATTGAAATACCTACATTTGTTTCCAGGTATTTATTTTATACAAGAAAAAAGCAGCAGATCGATTCACATCATATCTTGTGCGAACAGAGAAAAACAAAGCTATATAAAAAAGAAATAGGCCCATGCTAAATATATTTTTCTAATGTAACAATAAATTAACAAAACGAAAGAAAAAGAACTGCACCAAGTAGCAGCCTAGCTAAAGTATGCAGAAGTTTTTGTAATGCGCACTTGAAAAAAGCGCCTTCGAATTTGGTTCCTTTATTTACAAAACACATCTGTTTTTAATGTGAATGTACACAATTAAAAGAAAGATTAATATAGTTTTGAATAATGTTTCCACATTTATAAGGGAAAATATTGCAGAAATTTGCAATATTGACAAAAATGGTATCTCTATTCCTGTGATATTGTTTTAAATTTTTGGCACACAATAAAGAAGGCTTGTACCTTGGCTTGATTCAGTGTTTAATTTTCTTTCTTATGCAATTTGTTTTGTATACAAATAAAATCTATAATAACATAAACCTACAAATTATAAAGTCAAACTAAAATTTAAAACATAAACACAAGGCCTAACGATAATAAACAATAAATGGTAGAAATGATAAACAATACATGGCCTATTAAATTCTGTACTTTTTATTGTGTGCATACATGTTTATACATTCTACTCACAACCCCCATTCCAGAAAAGTTGCAGCTTTTTAACTGCTTTTGTACTCACACGAGTACAATTGACATGCTTGGTATGTAAGCTCACACATTGCCAAAACAACAATTAGGATATTATTGTATCTTATAAATATCACACACCTCTAGCTGCTGTGTGGTTGGGTGGTTATTAGGGTGTTTCTAGGTCGTTACTCATTTAAATCCTAATTGTAGGCAATAGCAAACATATTGCTTTTTCGAACACAACTAAGTAGATTTCCATACACTTTTGTAACTTTTTTGCTTTTTTGGTTTAAATTTGGTGCACATTTATCAGTTAAATGTAAAAATTATTGAATTATAGAATTCAGGAGTATGCTGTTCCTGTGAGCATAGATTCTATTTGCCTGCTCAGTTTCCTTATCTTTGCTTCTTATTCACATTATCCCACATCCTGCTTATGTTCTTCTCCATCCCTTTATTATGCCTTTATTTTAAATTTCATAGGTCTTTCTGTGTCTCCTCTTTCACATTTGCTCTTTTCTTCCTCTGAAGTATGATTCCTCTCATGGTGTCTCTGAGAGTGAGCAGGCTACAGAGCAGTTGGTCATTGATGGCTTCATGTGTTTTTATACACTAGCATATGAGCTGTGAATATGACACTGCTGCATCACTGTTGGGCTGGAAAACACACTCATGAGGCCCTGAAACACATATAAGCTCAAACACAATTTTTTTTTTTCCTTTATTTATTCCTTTATAAATTACTTTTTCTGTTTCATTTATATCAGTAACTCTAATAGCAGTAACTAATAGTGTGTATTAATCAGAAATTAGTTATAGTGATGTACCTAGATAAATGCTGTGGTGATGTCTCCTTATGATCCTCTCTCTGCCTCCTGACTGCCGAGACGTAATCTTGCTGATCGGAAAACTCAGACTTAATTATCTGCTCGCTCTCTCACAAACACACACACACACACACACACATGGGCTTGTCGAAGCTTAGGCTGGAGAAAGAGGTCAGAGGTCAGGGCACAACTACCATCTGCATTTCCCTGTTCTCACCTCCCCCCTTAAGTTTCCAAATGTCACATTTCACCCCCAGCGAAGACACCTGCCCCTCCTGCAGAGGGCCTTTTCTGCAACACAGGCGGTCAGTAAGTCTCTTTGTTTGTAAGGAAAAAGGAGTAAAAATCCATATATTTGTGCTTCTGAATTAAAAGAACAGGGAATTATATATATATATATACTGTATATATATATATGCAGTATAATACATAATAGAGAGAGAATTTAAGCATTAATTCTTTTTAAATGCTTTTTTAATCTATATATGTGTATATATATATAACATTTTATGTTTTTATATATATATATATATATATATTTAATTATACTAATGTATAACTATAATAATTACAAATAAACAAAGACGCAAAATATGGTTTGGAAAAGTATGTGTATATATATATGTATACAGTGTGTATATATATATATATACACACTATATTACATTAAGACTTCAGTGTCATAATTGTTTTTGAGAACATTTTGATAAAAAGCGATTTAAAATAGCATCATTGACTTGAAATATAAATATTTTTCTTTGTACAATTTATAATGATACAGATATGTCAAAAAAAAGTTACAGCCTTGAATCATGTGAACTACAGTGCAAATCTCAGTTTTAAAAATATATATACTTCTGTATTTCTCAATAGCTAAATATTTCAATTTAATATGACACAATTATATTGTAGAGCACTAGTTTAGTTATACAGGCAAGCTATTTGTGTGTCTAAAATATTAAATATCTGTCCTGTTTTGTTTTGGAACGCTTTTGAAAAACCTCTAGCTGTTATATTTATCTGGTTAGTGCTTTTTTAAAGCAGCCAATTAGAAGTTGCAACCCTCTAGCTACAACTGCAACCAAGTGCAACATTGTCAGTAATCTGTATTTTACCTACATGAAGAACAAAACAATTTAGTGGCGAAAAAATTGTTAACATTATTTAATGTTGTACGTTGTTAAAACATTTATTTGAGTGGACCGAGTGAGTCAGTAATTTTTCTTCTTCACATACTGTGCTCATCTGTGTGTCTGTACAGTCACTGGTATCTGCACCCGGTGGACCAGACGAGGGATTACACCAGGATTAAACATCCTAATCTGACACACACTCTGATTGGTCCTGAATAAGGAAGCAGTGATACTGTATGCAGAGAGCAGCGCTCAGCTCTAAAATGGTGGAAGAACCGAGAGACCGAGAGAGAGAAAGAAGCAAACCCATTCTAAACACTTACATCTCACAATCTATGTATAGCTACGAAAATACGACCAGCATGTACATGCGTAGACACACTTGCGATATATCCTACACAGGTTAACCCACACACAACATACTCTGGCTTTCTCGCCGTTAGCTGCTGTTACATCTCCAAATTCACTATTGATCGTCTCTCTCTTTCTGTTCCTCTATGACAGGTATTTGACCTTCCTCTTCTTTTATTTGGTTTTCACTGCAAAAGAAATGAATAGAGAGATGGAAAGCTGAACTGCAGGAGAGCTGTTTTAAAGCTTTGGAAACAGTGGGGTGGTGGGAGGGAGAGTTTGGCTGCTTTAAGCCAAGCTTTGACTGCTGGTTTATCTTTATTATCGAAAACCATGATTGAAAATCGACCCATGGTTCCAGTATTTTAGATTTGGAAGCGTGCTTCCAAAATATTGTCAATAGCAAACGGATTGAGCATATGTTTTCATTTGTTTTGCACTAGGCCTAAATTTGTGTGGCCGTTTCTGTATCAAGTGTCACATTCAAAATATTTGACTGTAATTTAAAATGCTTTTGGTCTTATATTGAAGTAAACCATTTCAAAATATGTCCTTCCCGTTGAGGACTTGTCCAGAGCTCCAATTCAGTGACACATTTTTTCACTAAGAGAGAAGAAAGAATTAAATCTGGTCATCATTTTTACTCTTTCGTTCTCAGGAGGTAGCCTTTTTCGTGCTACAAAATGATTCAAAAACGATCATATTTAATTCAAACAAAAATTAATCTGTTCGGCAGCCAGATGGTTACGAGTCTCACATGAATTCAAAAGACAGAGAAGGAGAGCAAGAGAGAGAGAGAGAGACATTTTCCCTCAGGACAGCGCAGGGATTATCGTGCTCGCTGGAAAATTTTGATTTGCTTTGTGAGCTCGGGCCCACACAACTGCCTCCATTTTCTACGCATGTTGTCCAATTATATAGCTCGCAGTGTTTCAAAGTATGCCTACATTGCCAAATGACTGTTTTCATACAGCAATTGCAAACTTCTCTGCGTATTATCATAACTGAAGTGCGATCACGTATTGGCTTTAATATCATTTTCAGCTGTTGTTATTTAGGACTGCCCGTTACACTGCGAGGACAGGACAATAGGAGGGTGCAGAGCGTCCTGACTCATGGTGACCCCTTTGTTGAAGCGAGGACACACAGACAGATGGTTCAAGCCGTCCTGGCGAATTTGTTACCTTTCCGTATGACGTGCAATATGTCGACGTCCCGACCGAGCGCGCGCAGAGACAGCAGCTGTCCATCCATCATGACTGTCAATGCGGAATAAACGCGTCTCTCGGCGCGCTAATGTGGCTTGAGACACTCCGAGCATAATGAATCTGATGATATAATGTTTGTGTTCTGGATCATGATGATGATGATGAGGAGGATAATGATATAAAATTGCCTTATGCGATTGTTTCAGCCTATTTTTTTGAAAAGGCGTCCTGTATTAGTGAAGCATATCAATCGTGACTAAAACTGTTACATTAAAAGTGCAAAAACAGTGCTGGGGGAGAAATCTAAAATGGAGCAAGAGAATAATAAACACATATTAGCGATGGAGGCATTACAGGCCAGTGCGTTCACTCCCCGCGCGGCCCCTCATCATCTCTGGCCGAGTCTTTGGAGAAGGCTTGTGTGGAATTGGGGTAATTTGCGTGAACGGGCGTTGATTTACATTCGCGGCAGAGGTTAATGACAATGTCGTTCCTCGCCGCCTGTTCTTTTCATTGTAATGTTGTTAGGGAGAACCCAGGGCCGCACACCCCGCCCCCTGGTCCCCCCGACTGCCAGCACGACCTGAAACGCTTCCAATTTGCTTGAACGTTCGCGTGGAGATCTGTAACTCCTAATAGATCACGTGCAGATGGGCATTTTCTCAGCTACCGCTGATTTGTTCAGGTTTACCCGACAGAACAGGATAGACGGAAGTAGAGGACTGTAATGTGTGCATGTGTTGTTTGAGTAACAACGAATCCATATTTGACTGGTCTGCTTAGACAAGCGCTTAGAGCACAATTGCGCATGCCTGTTTTACTTAAAAAAAAATAGTAAATAGTCAATTAATATATTTTAACGATTCATTCATCACAAGCTGCTATTCCAGTCTTGAGTCATGTGAGAATCACATCAAGAAATCAATATGTAATTATTATTATTAATGTTGAAAACAGTTTTGCTGGTTAACATGTTTGTGTAAAGCATTAGGCTGTACTTTCCAGGATTCTTTGAAAAATAGAATGTGTAAAGGGACCTTTTTTATTTGAAATTGAATCCTTTTGCAGCATTATACATGTCTTTACTACCCATTTTGATCCACTTTATGCATCTTTGCTGAATAGAAGTATTTCTTAAAATAATTGTACTATCTTCTGTAGTGCATCTTGCATGCATCACACGCACACTCATTAAGACAAAGAGATCAACAAAAAAAAAAGTAAGCTATTGCAGTGTGTTAATTCTGAGTCTATAAACACTAATGTTACTAAGTGGAAACCATGAAGAGCTGACCCTCCAAAATATATACCCTAAAAGGTTCAACACCGGGTTTTTGTGGGTTTAGTGCGATTTATTGTGAGTGCAGAGATGGAGATGCACAGAAATGTGCTCATACATTGATGTTGTGTTAAAAATCTGTGGTATGCCTCTAATGTCTAATGAAGGTTTCTTGGGTTTTTGGTCCTGTTGTAACAGTGTATTGCAACGGAAATTCTGCAGCATGTCAAGTCTCTTTTTAGAGGATTTGGATGGGTTTCTGTTTGTTTTCATTGTGCAAATTATCTGTGAGGTTCTCAAGAGAAAGCTCATGAATTCCAGACAGTACAATGTCTTTTTCTCTTAGAGACAGGTTATACTTATGTATTCTGTTAATTTGTTTTCAATATCCATTTAGTGAGGATGGTTCTCTTGTCACCAGATGTGTTTTGCACCATACAATGGAGCAAAACATGTACATAGTTGCTTGTTTTTGTGAAATTGACAGTCTTTCAACTTGACAGACTGTCTAAAAGTATAACGCTGTTATACTGTGTTATAAATCTCAGATCAAATTAAAGGACTGGTGCTGCTAACTGCATATAATTCAATTTTACAATAAATAAAGAGCAACATGCAGTGATGAACATATTATGATTATGAGCAGATAAGTGCAATTTCATCAATTTCATCATCTTTTGGTAACTGCTGTGCTGGTACACCCTCACAAACTACCAAAATCTTCGGCCATCTGTCACACACTCATCTTCTCTCATACTGTGTATACTACACTCCCTTAAACACCAAATCAAGGATATCCACAGCTTGCTGTAGAGAGAGACGTGATGTATGTCATCAGTTATATTCTTGCTGACTCCCTGGACTCCTTCCAGTTTGAGCAGCACAAATCTCTTGATTACATTAAATTAGCACAGACATGTCAATTCGATGACCTGAGTTTAATTTAGTTCTCCACTGATTGGTTGTACTTTAATTAGTATTCCTTGATGAGTTAAGCATCACTATCACTATTGCTCATACTCTTGAATTAAGGATTCGTGTCCACTGGTGTAGTGGATATTTTCTGTTACTATTCATACAATCTGGGTAACGACTTTTGAGATTGTGGAGTAAAGCCCATTACACAAAAAAAAAAAAAATGAACTCACATTTGTCAAACAAGTTTACGCACTGCCTCTGAATTTTTCATACATCATTAAAAAATGGACCAGGTTAGTTTTTCTGGGTTTTTGCATCTGTAGCAAGTATTTTGATAGGATGTTCAAAAATATGAAAAAACGCATATGAAAAACTCTGCCTCCGTGCAGAAGGACCTTAAGTGGTGAAAGCATTAAAAAGTTAGGAAATGCAAAACTTTATGGAAATTAAAAGTGAGAAATGCCAAGTGGCAGCCAATCGCTGTGAGGTGAAGACAAGCCAAGGCTGTGATATGTCATGAAAGTGTTTCAAGATCTGTTGCCAATTTCTTACTGAAGTTTCTCATCTTGCATGGTATACATAGTTGTATTTTATATATACAGTGGGTACGGTAGGCATTCAGACTCCCTTTCGTTTTTCACTCTGCTATAATGCAGACATTTGCAAGTCATTTCAAGGTAATTTTTTCCCTCATTACTGTACACACAGCAGCCCATATTGACAGAAAAACACATAATTGTTGACATTTTTGCAGATTTATTAAAAAAGAAAAACTGAAATATCACATGGTCCTAAGTATTCAGACCCTTTACTTAGTAGAATTTAGTAGAAGCACCCTTTTCAACTAATACAGCCTTTTCGGGAAAAATGCAACAAATTTTTCACACCTGTATTTGGGGATCCTCTGCCATTCTCCCTTGCAGATCCTCTCCGGTTCTGTCAGGTTGGATGGTAAACGTTGGTGGACAGTCATTTTTAGGTCTCTCCAGAGATGCTCGATTGGGTTTAAATCAGGGCTCTGGCTGGGCCATTCAAGAACAGTCACAGAGTTGTTGTAAAGCCACTCCATTATTTTAGCTGTGTGCTAAGGGTCATTGTCTT
>JAUCNO010000500.1:6287213-6297389 GCA_032353835.1 Enteromius viviparus | reverse complement strand
TTTGCAGATTTATTAAAAAAGAAAAACTGAAATATCACATGGTCCTAAGTATTCAGACCCTTTGCTCAGTATTTAGTGGAAGCACCCTTTGATCGAATACTGTCATGAGTCTTTTTGGGAAAGTTTCAACAAGTTTTTCACACAATTCCTCCTTATAAAATGCCTATGTGTGTATATATATATACATAAAAAAACTGTCCTATCCCAAAATTATATAAATGCACTGCTGTTCAGTTTGGGTTCAGTTTTATGCTCACTAAAGCTGCGTTTACAAAAAAAGGCAATATTGTGAAATATCATCAGAATTTTAAAATTTAAAATAAAATATAATTTAATATTTTCCTGTGAGGGCAAAGCTGAATTTACCATTACTCCAGTCTCCAGTCCAGTCTAAGACATTTTATTATACAATTTATTGTAATATGTCTGTATTGTACTATGGTACCATATACAGTATAATATGGTGCAACATTACTCATGAAATCAATCAGATTTATGGTTTTACAACTAAAGTCATATCTAAGACTAAAGGGATGGGCTCAAGCTAACATTAAGAACACTTCAGCAAATGCAATTTTTAATCATTCTATAATCAGCTGACGTGCCACAACCATAAACCCATGGGCAAAGAATCAGGGCTTCACATCCCAATCAGGTTCATGTGATCCATAGTATAATATCTATGTTCTGCAGTTTCGAGATGATCTGATTCTGGGTCTGTCCTGAACGAGGTTCGTCAGCGCCTCTTCTCTGCAGTGCCTCTGTGGAAGTGTGTCACGAGCAGACAAACTTGTGAAGCTCTACCGCAGCACCACTGAGAGTGTTATTGCCAGCGACAGTGCACTCCAGTGTAGAACACCAAAACCACCTCCTAACATTCATTCCCAAACCTGAACGGACCATATGGAGTCCAAACCGTCCACAATAGAAGTCTCTCTATTTTTAGAATGATTGCCTTCCTTCTGTTGAGGTCAAGGTCGGTTAAGGGGGAAGGTCAATATCGGCGTTGGTCCGTATCGGTTTGTATATATATATATATTCATGTTTGCATGATGAGGTGCTGTCTGAGTCCCGTGAGGAGCTTGACCTGTTTAACCTTTCGTCCCTCCCCAGGCCGGCTGGTGCGTAGACGTTACAACCGGTGACCCCGCCGAAAACACACGCAGATGCGCAGAGAACTGCCACGCTTATGTTGATCTGCATACCAAATGTAATACCTCCCCAAAATTCTGATTCGACCCCCCACAAGTGAACTCTGACCTCCCCGACATAATTAAAGAGAGCGAGCGAGTGGAGCGGCTCTATTTGTCTCATTTTGTGGGTAATGTGGTGATGGAGGGGAGAGGTGGGGGAGGGATGTTGGTCACCACCTGACTAAACCCTCCTCCACATCACTCCCTTGGTCTCCTCCTCAGGGGGAAGAGGATTTATTGTGCACGCGCTAGTGTGTGTGTGTGAGAGGGGGAACGGCACGTGCCAAGTGTCTGGTGCTGAATCATACCCCCCCCCGCCTTCTTTCCCCGCAAACCTCGAGGCCACATTGAATTTACACACAACACACTCGCATGAACACACACTGTGTAGTTTCACTGCACACGCACTTATTAACACTGAGACACTCAGACTGAAAGTGTTTGAACAATTCTCGCATCTTTAGATACAGTATGTTGTGGTGACCAGTATGGACAGTTCAGATTGTATTGAACTGTATGAATGTGGCCTGGATTATATTTTTGCAAAATAAAAAAATTGAAAAATAAGCACGCTCCTGTCGATTTAGCGTTGCATAGCATCATGGGCCACAGGCAGTATAGCCAGTAGTAATGGAAACCAAAATATATATGTAGGTTTTTCTCATAAAAAATATATTTTTATATTTAAAAATATATTCTCAGAAGTCATAAATATCACGGAATATATTGTATGATTTTCTTAGTAATAAAATACACAGTAACAATATTATATAACTACACATATATATCCTGTACACATAATAGATTGTAATTAATTATTTTAGGAAATAAAACTAACGAATATTAAAATTTTGATATTTAGAAGTTGCAAACTAGCAAATGTTTTGTAAAAATCTTTATTATTATTATTATTTGTATTATACTTAGTGTGTAAATATGTTTAATACTTACAATTTTAATACTACATATTTAAGTTTACATAATTGTACACATAATTTGTTTCATATAACTATTAATAAATAATATCGTTTTTTAAATATTGTATTTTGTTGTCATTTATTGCAATAATTTTAGTTGACTAATCTCTTTAATTAGTCCCCATTATCCAGCTCTCAGAAATGGAGAATTTATCTTCAACAGCATAGATTTTTTTTGCTAAATCCCCCCCCACACATACACACACACACAGACACAGTTTCTGTCTTCTGCTCTATCGCTCGCTCTCACTCACTCATGCACACACACACACGTAAATTTGTTCTCATTCTCGTGCTTGTTATTGGTGTGAACGAGCGAAAAGGATTCTCTTCAAATGTGTTAACTCTACTTCTCCATCCTTACTTTTTTCCATCCTCCACAGTCTCATGCGCACACTCGCCTGCACATCATCCACACAGACTGTGGAATCAGAGTTTATTAATAATACAAATGGCTTTCTTAATGTGCTGCTGTATTCGAGTAGGTACGCTCAGCCGTTAATCATGCGAACATCAACATTGTTTGTTTGTTTTGCACGTGAATCCTCAGATTCCATTGTTTTCTATATCTGCCCCTGAGTCAGCAGTTAGTCGGTAATCATGCCACAGTGCTTTTAATTGCTCTGTTAATTGATAGGAAACAGAAAGGCTTTAATTAGATGTAATGATACGAGGCACTCTCTGTCACTGTGGAGCTAATGATTTAGCACGCTAGCACCAGACTGGATGCTTCATGAGGAGATTTACATATGAAAAGCATGTGTGCGAGTGTGTTTGTGTGTGTCTGTGATAGGGAGAGGGAAAGAGAGAGTGGGGTGAACATAGAGAAACAGAGATCAAGTTGGAGAGCATTTGTTAAGAACAATAGGGAAGAACAGAGGGAGGCTGAGTGAAATTCAAGCTGTATTGTTTCATCGTTGCAAACAATAGTGAGACCTTTACTGGTTTGAAGCATCAGATTTGAACAGTGGTGCCCTACAGATGCGCACTGCTTCCATCAAAATCTCTACAAAGCTGCTTTTCTAAGAAAAGGAGCTTTTTAACGGAGAGAGCAATTGCCTTAATATTTTTGATACGCCACCCTTAAAGGGATAGTGCACCCAAAAAATAGAATTTCTGCCATCGTTTTCTTAGCCTCATGTGTTTATGTCCCAAGGTTCATTTATATATATATATATATATATATATATTCTCTTATATATGCTTCTGTTTTTCAATGTTTTATCGTTTTGCTTGCTTTTGTCTTATTTTAAAATAATAATAAAAAAGAAAAAGAAATTTTTAAAAACAATAATAAACTAGGGTTTTTTATAGGGCATGAACATTTTATGTTATAGGAAATATGCCAATAAAAAAAATATATAAATTGGGAATCATTTAACTAAACAAATTTGTAAAAAACAATTAAAATAATTTCTTTAATTTTTTATAATTTCAGTTGTAGCATCATTTCCAACACGCATAATGAATAATAATTAATTAAATGAAGCTTGAACTTGATATTAAATGAATTGTGAAGGATGAAAATTACAGCAATTTCTTTTGCGTCTTTTTAATTCAAGCTGTAATTTTGCAAAAAGTGCATTAATGGTATTTAATTGTGTTTTCAATGTACTCAAATACTTTGAAACTATAATTTTACTTGCTGTCAATTCCATTTCAGAATGTCATAATTTGAGGTGTACTGGAAATAACACTCTGCTGGGAATATATGACTTTCAAGAAAAGTAAAGTGTTGCAATTCTTCAGTGATGCATGTGTATTTACCGGTGGACGTTGTTAGTCGAATAGACGATGGCTTTCGGTTTTTCAGGGTTTAACACAACATAAGGGTGAAATGACAGAATTTCCATTTTTGAGGTAACCGTTCCTTTAACATCTGAATCTGTCCGAAAAAAGGCAAGGTGGGTGAGAGTTAAAGAGACAGAGCAGCAGAGAGATGAAAGTCTTATCTCTCTGAACAGAGCCAGATAGGCCATCGTTTATCTGTTTACAGACAGATGCTCTGATACAGTGAAATTACTGCAAAACATTTGAGTGACAGAGTGAAGGAGAGTGTGAAAGAGAGCGAGGGAGGTGAAAGGAGAGCTGGAGTGACCTTGCTTTAGATCCCGGTTGGATGTTTGACATTGGGGCGTGTTGCAGGGAGCACCAGCGTTTATCTCTGATAGCACGAGCACTCAGGGCAAAACAAAAAACAACAAACATTTCATAGTTATTTTATGCCTTTTCAATCATGCTGTGTTTTTTTGGTGGTGTAAGTTATGACACTGTACAGAAACGCTGTGTTTTGTTCCGTGATGGGCTCATATTTCAGTCTAAGAGATGTGCTGTGATATTGGCTTCTTGATGCAGGACTCTCACTCGCTGATTTGTTTCTCTCATCAGTCCCGTGGGTAATTTAGCTAGTGAAATCACACCTTTTCTTTCTCTCCGCTCTTCTTCGATTTCCTGTCCCAATGGTGGCCAATCACACAGCGGTGTCCTTGGGGGCCAGCCTTGGGTAGGGGGACGGATGAGGGGGGTCACGTTCCCCCCACTCCCTTCACCCTCTTATATTTATTGTGCCGAAGACAAGCCTTCTCTCTCTTCCTTGCACTCTCAGTGGTCCTATAAGATATACTGGTCACACAGTAGTATATAAACAGAGGACAGGGTTTTTTTTGTTGTGGTGTGGTAAAGCAGTTGCAATTTTGCAGATTAATTAAGGGATGTATTGGTGTTAACCAGCTAATAAAATACTTTAAGAAATATGCCCAGACTGTATTTTGATGGCACATTTATGAAGATGCTTGCTATATTCTGTTAAATTATACAAAGCACATACAGCTGTGAAGCTTGCAGGTGGAGGAAGTGAGAAAAAATAGGTTAACAACAAACTCTAGACATATAATATATTATAGAAAATATGTAAAGAAATGGCTCCAAGTTGTTCATGACATTTATGTATTTTTATATTCCAAATTCTTGTGTACCGTTGAAGCTCTATTACAGGGAAAAAGCTTGCTGGTGAAATTGAAAGGTTGAAGAGATTTACAGGAAATATTTGTATTTATAAGTGCTATTATATTTTATAAGTATTCTTTTTTCAGTTATTGTTTTCAATTGTTATTGGAAGTATTTGTTTCTAGTATTATTAAATTTTAATAAAAAACATTATTAATTATTTTTTTTACATTTTTTCTAATTAATATTCTTGTTTTAATTGAAATATTTATTATTAATAATATTATCAAGAATTTAACTTGAAAATCCAGGTTTCTCTAGATTGTTAAACAAGAAAGTGTTTACAAAAACTGTAAGTCTAACAAATATAATGAAGATCATTATATATGGATATGGGATTTGTAAAAATTTTGGATTTGTTTTTTATTCAATTGTTTCCTTTGTTTTTTGTTTGACTTTAGCAAATGATGTTAATGAATGCAGTAAATGTTTAGTCTAATTTTGTTGAACGTATTTTCCAACCAATTTTTGCATTTTATATCCCGTTCCTTGTTAAAGTATGTTACTGTCTATAATGTCTTAAAGTGCATGTGTGAGAGTGTGTACTTTTGCTCAAGTGTGTGCATATGTATACATACACTACAAAGGCTGGCTAATTCAGATGAGGGACGGTGCCGGTTATCACACAGGAACACGCCACAGTGAGTGTATGCATGCTTTTGTTTCTGACTGTCTGTATTTTAATGAGCTCGGCCTATCGCTGCAGTGCTGCACGCTACAGCGGCTCTTCACGCAGGACAAGTGTGACAACAACCCCCCGCCACCCCACCCGGCAGATTACCCACCACTCATACACATCCATATATTAACATTCTCACCCAAATATCCCAATCTAGCTCACGCACACATTACATCTACAGTCGAGAAACAAGTGGTGGGACTGCTGTCAAATACAGCTCATCAGCGCTGATGACTGTAAAGTATAAAACTAGAACAACGCCTTATAAAAATGTCAAATTGCATTAACATCTCAAATTTGTAAACTTTTTTAGATTATTTTTAATTTTTACTTTGCTAATGCAGTGATACTGTAAATGTCTTTGTACAATACAGTGTATCCTACATTTGTTAAACTTTTGTAAAAAAAAAAATCTGTAGAAAAAGAAAAAGTTGCTGCTATTTTTGACAGGACATTTTCCATTACATTTATGGACATTTCTTTTTATCCTAAAAGACGAAACAATGCTTTATTTAAAACACCTGTGAAAAAACAATACAGAAAATTCCTTCATGTTAACTAAGTATAGACTTTAGAGTGCAGTAAGGTGGTGGGAAAAAACAGCTCAATAATTCATGTCAAGTTAGTTTTTTATGATTCAGATCAAATGTGATAAACAAATGGGTACTTTGTTATTAGTCTGTACACTTCTGCAACTTTGAACCATTCTTGTAGATTTGATCAAATGTTTGTGACAGGTTGTAAATACTGTATGATAAATACATGAATACATCAATACATCAACAAAAAATCTGTAAAAATTTGGTAAAACAATGGTAGCTGTGGTATGGAAGTCTACTGTATTCATTTAACAACATTAGATGTAACAAACAATCGTAATAAATGTAACTGATAAGAAAAAACTAAGAAGTATTAAAACATTCAATTTGAAATGAAATGCAGGGAATTCTGGGAATGTCAGTTGATGGTTTTTTCCCCTGTAAATTTTATATTATTTTCACTTCCACAAACATACAGTATTTTACCATAAAGTTGTCTGAAATGTCCATTAGTTTTTCACCATATATATTGGGGGAATTTAACGTTAACCATTTTACAGGTTTTTACTGTAGCACAGTGTTTCTCAAATCTTACCCTGGAGGCCCGATGCGCTGCAGAGTTTAGCGCCAACCCTGATAAAACTCACCTACCTGTGTTTTCTAATGATCCTTAAGACACTGATTAGCATGCTCAGGTGTGTTTGATTTGGGTTAGATCCAAACTCTGCAGAGCATCGGACCTCCAGGGTAAGATTTGAGGAACCCTGCTGTAGCATTTTAACAGTTCTTTACCGTTAAAATCATGTCAAGTTTTTAAAGAATGGACATAGTGACCTGGCGGCACTCCTAATTTTCACAATGTTTCATGATATCTCAAGATTTTAGTTAAATACTAAAATAATAAAAATAAGAAATTAATCATTTAAAAATAAACTGGACCTTTTATTTTATTTAGAATGAAAAATAAGGTTAATGAAAGCGCAAGAATGTAGATGTAATTTTGCATTGCTACAGGGGTTAGGATAAAAAAAGGATTTTGTCAACTACACATATCAATGATTTCTTTTCAGGGTTTTTTTTCTTCTCAGATTGCTGTTTTGGCACCATTTTGACATTTTATTAAGCTTTTTTGGTTATATTTTTACAGTGCAGCATATGCTGGTCTTTACTGATCAAGCTAAAAATGGGTAGCTTCATTTTGTTCCTTTTAGTTTAATAGTCCTTGCACACCTCAGAGACTTGAACTCCCCCTCTCCCAGGGGACCCAGCTCTCTCCAAAACCTCTGGATAGTGAGTCACGTTCTCTGTTTCAAAAAGGAGGCATATTAAACGGCTTCTCTCAGTGTTTAGAGTCCAGTGTACCACATCACTGAGTTCTGCATTTGTGTGTGCATGTGAATCTGGCTTGTGTCTCAATGCATAATTGTATTATTATTAATTCTGCCTGCAGTGGAATATTGCAGGAAATTATTGTTACGGATTTTTCTTTGAGGGACAGTGCGTCCAATTAAAGAGCACCCCCCTTTCCTTTATTAATAATAGCAGTTGTGAAAAGAAGTCTGAGTCGGCTGCCATCTCTTTGCTGTGAAGTTATCAGCGTGGAGCAGGCACAAGCTGGTTTCACATCGCTGAATGCTCACTCAATGGTGAACATACAGCATAGCCAGGACCACTCTGTCTGAATAAAGAAATAACCTCCTGTACAAGAGTGAAGTCTCTCTCTCTCTCTCTTTCTCAAACACACACACACATGCTGACTTAAACATAGAAGGACGATTATTTCTTATAACAGGCTGGAATTCCAATTTTAAGGAATTCTAAAATGCTCTTTTTATTGTGCCTCGTCTAGTTGGCCATCTCACACAGTCAGAGGTTTTCTTTCAGTGCACTGCACCAATCCAAGAACAATCGCTGCTAATCTAAAAATATCAAAAGGCTACAGATTCCTCTACAACTTGATATCAAACCAGTTGACCTTATTAAACTAATTAGCTCAATTAAAAAACAAAAGCCTCCCCTCTGAACCCCTAGTCCTTTGTTGTGCAATGATTCCCAAACACAAGGGCGGAAGGAGGGGAACTGGTGCATTTGTTCACTGATACTGAGAAAAGAACAAATATTACTTTATATCATTAGCATAAACAAATGAGGGCAGCAGCCTTGTTAAAGCGTTAGTGGCTCGTTAGTGGCACAGCTGAGCCACCTGCCTGATCACTCGGTCCTGCGTGAGAGACCAAAGCTCGGTGACAATCATGGCCTATTCTTCAGCACAGCCCATTTGCATTTACAATTGAGGTTTAATTAATTAGTCTCGTTTGGTGTCTGGTTTTAGCGCTGCTATATGAGATATTAGAAGGAATTGGATTTGAGGAGCAAAATGAATTGAGTAGAGAATAGAGGAGTACTGTGATCATGTAAAGAACATGAACGTGGTGATATGGAAAGTGTACTGTGATCAGATGTGAGTAGTGCGATGTGTGACTATTATCAAGGAATGTGAGGTATACTGTGAAAGGGTTTGAGGAGTAATGTGATAATCTTCGTAATTATAAAGAGTTTGGAAGAGAAGAGTAAAATGAGTTGTATAGAAAACTGTGCTTATAACATGCTCTTTAAAAGATGTAATGCAATGATGTGATGAGGAATAATGTGATGATCACTATGGTAAAAAGTGAGGGGTAATGTGATGAGTGGAGTTCTGTGATAACGTGACAAGCAGTGCAATAAAATACAGAAGTGATGTGTTGAATATTGTGATTTACCCAGGTAGTCACCAAGAGGATAAAATTGATGAGCAAAATATGCAGATAAACAAAAGTTTCTTTCTCCCAAACACAACCTGTCCACTATAACTCCTTCTGGTAATTGTTTTTTACCATATGTCTTAAACATAATAAATAACAGAATATGGAATAAAATGGGAGTTAAAACAAAAAGTTGTCTTGTTTGCAATTGGCAAAAACATTTGCGTTTTCTGAAAAATACTCTAAAAAGTCATATCCACTCAGCAAAAACAGGAAAATATTACATAGGGAATGCCATACAAGTAACTGAATATAATCAGAAGAAGTCTGTGACTTCCACAGGCTCTCCATTGCAAGTACTTTACTACTAATGCAATGAGTACTGTAAATAAAAAGTTACTGATGTTGTGAGAACTGTTATAAAGTGTAAGGTGTAATGTGATTACTATGATCAAATATGAGAATTAATATGATGATAAGAGGAGTACTGTGATGAAATTTGAGAAGTAATGTGATGAGTACTGTAATAAAAATGTAATGAGTATTGTTATAAAATACAATAAGCGCTATGATAAAATGAAGACAAGTGTGATGGGATGAGTACTTGAATGTGAGAAATATGATGAAATGATGAGTAGTTACTGTAATTAAAATAAAGTAATGTGATGAGTACTGTGATAAAATGTGAGTAGTAATGTGACGAATACTGTGATTAAATTATTATTGTGATGAGTACTGTGATTAAATTTGTATTGTGATGAGTACTGTGATAGAAAGTGATGAGTACTGTGATAATGTGTGTAGTATTGTGATGAGTACTGTGATAAAAAGCGATGAGTACAGTGATAATGTGAGTAGTATTGTGATGAGTACTGTGATAAAAAGTGAAGAGTACTGTGATAATGTGTGTAGTATTGTGATGAGTACTGTGATAATGTGAGTAGTATTGTGATGAGTACTCTGATTAGGGTTGTGCCGATAGACGATAGTATCGTGTATCGACGATAGTCAGAGCTATCAACGATACCAGATGTCTTT
>JAUCNO010000500.1:6266594-6287113 GCA_032353835.1 Enteromius viviparus | reverse complement strand
CTGTGTGTGTGCACTTGGATGGGTTAAATGCAGAGCACAAATTCCTAGTATGGGAAACCATACCTGGCCACTAGTCAAGTCCTTTCCTTTCCTTTACTGTGATAAGATGTGAAGGATATTAATAATATGATTTACTGATTTACTGCGATAAAACTTGAGGGTTAATATGATGGTGTGATGAGTACTGTGATAAAATGTAACAAGTCAAGTGATTAGATATAAAGGCTATAGCTTTATTTTAAATCCATTTTTCTCAGTTTTGCAGAGCCTGGCAAGAATTTGTTGGTAGAAGTAAGAGTCTGGTTATACCTCAAACGAAGCGTGCCGTGATGGGTGAGAGAAAGAGCTGTATTGACATGCAGAAGTTTCTGCTGATGCACAGATGTAGTGGAGTTTCTGGCAAGAATGTTCTGTCTCAGTGTAAAAAGCAAACAGCTGTGTCATTACCTTACACTATGAATTGGGTATTATGTCTTGTTAATGATTTTTTCATTGAGATGTAATCATAACATTGGAAAGGGTTAAATGGGAACATTTACTAAAATATTGAAGTGAGACATTCACATTCCAACAGTATTCAACTTCATTCTGTTCCAATACTCCTTGACCCAAGTCCTGCTCTCACTGCCAGAGGACTGAAATAAAGAAAGAAAGATTGAGGCATAGGGTCTTTTGGGACTCTAGTGACCAGAAGATAATGTACAGATGCCAGGATTCCCATATTTTCGTATTCTCATTATGTTCCTAATTAATTCCTAACTCATTATGCTCTCACTGACTAATTTGTACCCACAGCTGATTTGATTAAACCTGTCTCTATGCTAATGAGCATTTTTTCTCCATTTTACAGTTAGATTGGAGCATGCAGGGCTCGTCTCAAGTGTTTATGTGTGTGTCAAACAGCTCAAACACATTTAGTCTTGGATACACTACTCCAAGATGTTCTATTTGACTGTATTTGGCTCAATCTGTTCTCCCCCCCGCCCTCTGTCTCCAAATCCCTCCCTCTCTTCCTCTGTCTGATAACGCTGACTTGTGAGGACAAATGTGTGCGGTTCATCAGCAGAGGTTGAGATTTAACAAATGAAAAAAACTGATGAATAAAATCTCTAAATACGAACCATGGCGGAAAAAATCCAATTAAAACTTCATTTGATGTTCCAAAAACCAGCAGGAAAAAAGGAATTTCATTTAAATATTTCAGTGATAACTGAGGGAGGAAAGTACAGGGGAAGTTTTTTTTTTTTTTAAATGAAGAAGCAGTTGACAACATCAGCCCTGCTTCTTACTGTCTTGAAGATTTAAAGATTTTCAAAGCTTTCTTCAAGTGCAAAACATTGCGGAGTCTAACAGCCAAAGTTTTAATGCAGGACAAAAATGTATCCGATCTGTTAGTTGAATGGGTTTAGCGGCGCTGTGTATGAGTGTGTCTACTCAAGCGTACACTAGTTGGCAATTTTCAAGCTTTCCATATATGGTTGTTTGACCTACATATTCAGATCAGATACACACACAGGCACAGATACAAATGCGCACACAGGAGAGGAACTGTCCTTTCAAATTACGCTCTTATGTTAACTCATATATGTTAGTGTGCGCTTGCACGCCGGTTTCTCATGGGTTTATGGTGCATTTAACACATTCTTTTCTGCATGCTCTAACATTCCCAGTTTAAATATTTGATGAAAACCCTTTAGATCTATGTGATGTTTAATTTAATAGTTATTGGCAAAACAGAGATTTTTGAACATCTCCTAGAGCTGGCCCTTAGCTTTTTAGTTTCTGATAATATTGATGTTCTGGGTGTTTGCTGATGAGTGGGAATTCTTTAAATATGCTGTCCGATCTCACAGACGAACGCGCATGTACACAACTTGTCTGTTATAGAATAATAATCAAGGCTTGAGTGCAACTTCAAACACAAAAATATCTCTCACTAGACAACATTTGCGAAGTCATCTAACAGTTTTTTTTTTGTTTTGTTTTTTTAATGAGGATGAATAGTGTGCATATATTATTTTATAATACTACACCAGATCACATAAAACATGGTGTAAGAAGTGTGTGTTTAGGTGTTGTTTGATGTGTGTTTTCTAAGAAGAGAGAAAGAGTGTGTTTGATGGAATGGTTCAATGGCATTCCTTGGGAAAAACAACCACAGCCCTTTATTCCAAAGCTAAGAGAACGAGCTGAGAGAAGGAATGGAGTGAGCAAAGGAGAGTGAGGGTCCTAAATGAATAAATAAAAGCCATAACCACATTCTAGTGCTGAACAGGAGCACTTAAAGCATTTTAACAAGAGGGTCACTTCATTAAATATTGACCTCCTGTCTAAAAACTCTCTGCAGGAACACTGCGACGCCTCACTATGACTAGAGGACAGAGAGAGACGGGGAGAGAAATAGAAAGTAAAGAGACTAGAGGACAGAATCTAAAGTTAAAACAGAAAGATGGGAGCAGGATGAAAATGATTCAGTCATCGTATAGACACACACACACACACACACACTGTCATTCTCTGTGTGTGCTGTAGAACCACATACAGGGTAATGCAGGTTATCAGTACTGCCATGATAAGATTAATACTTCAATGTGATATTAATTATATTATTATTTATACAAATTTAAACCTTTTAACCTACATTAAAAAAAAAAAACTAAATCTATATACATTTCTTTCATTAATACACATTATATAATTAAGCTTAAGTTTATACAGGGCTTTTGTGGTCATAGTGTTTTGATACCGAGTACCATCAGCATCATCTCTTGATGCCGCTATATTTTAGCTATTAACAAATTAAGGTGAAATTTGGCTTTAAGAAGGAAAACTGAATTTTAAAACATTTTTTATAAATGTAAGAGCGCTTACAAGCAAAGATTCACGAGTAAGTTTTCTTTACAAATATGTATAAATATTTGTATATATTAATTATAAATATGTTAAATAGAAATGTGATTAATTTAGATTTATTAAGAAAAAATATTAATATGGTAAATATAGTATTACATTTTTTTTGTAGATAATTTTGTATAAATAAGATTAAATAAATGAAAAGGTACAATTATGTTAAACGCATTCTAGTGATAATCTGATTAATTTGAGAAGTATACTACTTCCAATATACCCATAATATATTTCTTCATGTATAGTGTAGTAAAACAGAATAAGGTACAAAATGTCATCATTTCCTCATCATTACCCGAAGTGCTTGTTCACTCTCCGAATATGTTTGTTTTTGCTCCAGTAGATTTTGGAATGAATTCAGTGTGACCTCTGTGGCCTCTCTGACCTATTATCTCCATGGTGACCGTCCTCTAGCGACCAGCCTCATCAATCAGACACAGCGACAGCTCATCTGTCCCCTGCACCGCACAGCGCACACACACCGGGGCCTCCAGCCAGATGTTTGCGCGACAGGAGAAATGGCTTCTTCGATCAATCGAGCCGCTCTGTACCGTAAGGAATAGGAGCTGACACGGTCATAATGCTGTTCAAGGGCTCAGTGCGAGCAAAATTATGATGCTTTTTGTTTTTCTGTATTCAGATTATTTGTGCGTTTCAATCACCAACGCCACGCAGGTTCACTGATTATGGTTTAGCAAGATGAAAAAACTACACCTACAATTTATATGGGCAGAAATTGCACAGCCATCCGCTTCGAATGAAACCCTCACATTTTACAAACATTTAAATTACAGCTCTGACATCACTCACAAAACCATTTCACTACAGCTTTGTTTATTTCCAGTCTTTCAGACATCTAAAAATGTGAACTAAAAGAGGAACGGTTTGAAAAAAAGCAACTAATTCTTTGTCTTCGAGCAAATTGTGAATTTCATCAGGGCTGCGTTTTTCCGCAGTCTCGGGATGGGAGAGGAGCGGAGCAGGGCGCTGCTCCTTTAAGAGGTTTGAATTTGACTTTAAAGTGGGTCACAGTAAAAATATCTTCAACAATTATTCATGCAGCCCTCCCTCTCTATCTATACCTCCTCTGCTCCTCTCTAAAATCTGCATGGTGCTGCAGTGCTGGAGTTGAGAAGCAGGAGAGATGACTCTTTTGTTTTGTCACAGGCGGATCTGATGAAATGTTGGTGTAACAAACTGTTTCTTTTGCAGTAAACGTCTGCACACAGCCTGCGATTACCATCTTGCCCACGTCCCGCCTTCTGTGCTAGCAGTTGTTATTTTTATTATGGAACGTTTTGATGCTGAGACGGTAATAGTGTGTTCTGTCCAGCGTGGAGATCCCGTGATTGACGTGCCCCTCGGCCAACTGCGTACCTTGTTTGTGACACGTTCAGGTGGATGGCGTGGAGCATGCTCAGTCTGTTTGGAGAGTGGCTAAGCATGTGATTAGTCCAGAAGTGAATGGTACAGCAATGCAGCATATGGGAGTCTGTCTCTCTGCTCCCTGTAGGTTTAAACTGAACATCTTCAAATTAGTCAGAGAGAGATCAAAGCAGCCCTCGCCATCCTCATCGAGAGGAAGGCTTTGAACTTCCTCCTCCCTCTCCTGTGAGTGTGTGTGTGTGTGTGTGTGTACGTGAGAGGGAAAGAGAGCGAGAGAGAAGGGATGAGATGGGGTGGTGTGCTGGTATGGAAATGAGTGAAATCTCATGAGTGTGTTTCTGAGAGGTGAGAGAGTTTCTTTTTGATCACGTGTGTGTGTGTTCATGTTCATTCCTGTCATTCACTTACACAGATTTTATTCCTTGAAATTCATTAATTACTTGGTTCATTTTGTTATGATTTCAGCATTTAAAAACTTTATTGGCTAATGCTTTAATCAGAAACTGTCCACTACATTTGCCCTAAAAATCGTATCATGCTTAGATTATTCTCAATTGTAAATTAGCCTATATAAATTATTATTTAGGGGTTAAATTATTATTTTAATATTATGTTGGGCATTACTATATTAAAATCTAGGAATGTTGATATAGGTCAATTCATTTTATTGATTACAGAAGTGTCAAGAATGTTTTTTTTTCAGGGTGTATTTTTCTCAGATTTAATTTGCATTGATAGAATAGAATAGAAATGAATAGATATATTAGAATAATTTATTAGGTGTGCATTCATTATCAGCTGTAGATGGCTTTTCAACATTAATTGTTTTTTTTAACAACAAAAATAAATAAATAAATATATATATATATATATATACAGGTCACTACATGAAGAGGCCCATAACAAGAATACCATGAAAATAACATGACAAATGTATATATATAAAAATTTGTATTAATTAATTATGAAATCAAATCAATAAGACCATGTCTTTAAGAAGACTAATCTTCTAAATGTGCAATATTGAGTTTATATATATATATATGTAATAAATGGCTGATCTTGATGTTAGGTAATGTTTGTACAGTCTCCCATTTTACTGTAATCGCTGACAGATGCTGAGATTCTGCTAGATCCTCTGTGTTTTCATCTAAAAATTAAAAATAAAAATAACATATTCTGCATCTACAGGTCACTACATGAAGAGGCCCATAACAAGAATACCATGAAAATAACATGACAAATGTCAACTTAAAAACAACCATGAAATATATATATATCACCCATATAGGCATATTTGCCCCCCTCATTCTTCTATATCTAGGGTGTTTTGTCCTTTTTTGCCATATATGTCCTGAACCCTGGTTCATTTCTGATTCATTTCTGTTGCAGTTCCGCATTAGACGCATAATCACATTATGCAGCTTATTGTATTTTCATGTTTATGTGAAATTGCAGACTGCAGTGAGAAGCTTCGCTCTAATGACAGAAATTATAATTCCGATGAGAATTCACACGAGGGAGATTGTACGACTAATGTAGGCCTTATGATGATCCGAGAGGTTCAAAGAGAGATGAGTAACAGGCTCGCACCATCAAGTCATTCGATTTTATTGAATGTGTTGTTTTACATCCTTGAAGCATTCCCACACTTTCTTAAGCATCTCTCGCCTCCTTCAGTCTACACCTGTCTCGTCGATCTGTTTAACAGATGGCGATTATCTCTGTGTGGTAATTTAGTCGCTCATTTAATCCAAACTTCTGTTACCCTCCCGCTCCTTCGGTCACCTGCACCTCAATCGAGCAGTGCACCTTGGGTGCAACAAATATACACATATCTATAAAACTATAGACTGTTTGTACTCAAACCAAATAGACTGTCTCAGTATAGTGGCACAAAGATAGTTTGAGATCTAACAATGCCTCCACTGACTTATTTCCTGAGAGTAGGGCTTGTTAATGCAGCTCTTGGCAGCTGCTGCCCCCTTGAGGTCTCTGGTCAGCACTGTGGGATCTCGGTGGGATTCACAGTCCTCAAGTGGCATGTCACCTTGGAGTAGTCTAGCCTGCGGTTGCTGTGGCAACAGGGAGCAGCGGATCAATTGCACCGCAAGCGTGCCAATACACAACCAAGTCATGCTTTGTTTTGTACCGCTAACTATATTTTCCTCTACGGAGGACATCGTCTTTAGAACTTCTGTAAAAAAAATACACTTTGACTTTTTCTCAGGCCACTCATTTTCAAGACAAACGGCCCCTTTATTGTTCACAGTGGAAGAGCAGAAAATTATTTAGTGTTTGTTATATTGTTACTGTAGCGCAACTATAACTGTGACTTGTCACTTGGATAATATGTAGTAATAGGAATACCCATTTAGAACAATTATGTTACTTACAAAACGTACTTATGTTATCATAATGCATGCTTAAAAATAAAGATAAAAATAAGAAAATTAAGAAATGATGATTCACTGAAATTTTTCTCACCTGTAAGAAATTCAAGTTTAATTCTTGTGAAGATTTGGATACATGTATCATTCTCTGCATTGAATGGGTGCCGTCAGAATGAGAGTGGTAATTGGGTTTGGATGGGGTAATAGTTGGAATGATGTTATTCTATGTATTTATTTTAATAGGCATAATATATCCATAACATATTTTCTCAGGTATGTTATGCGACACTGTGTCTACAGAATAAGCAACAGAATGTCTGTTTAATCTTTCCTCATCATTACCCAAATCGCTTTCTGATAACTTCAAAAAACTCTCTCTGAATATGTTTTTTTCAGTAGATTTTGGATTAAATTCAGTGTAGCCTCTCTGGGATCTTTGACTTGTTAACTCAGTGTTGTCTATAAAGATCCTTTGTAGTGAATGGGTGCCAGCCTAAAAAAGAGTTCAGGCAGCTAATAAACACATCACAGTAATCTACAGAACTCCAGTCCAGCAGTTAATGTGTTGTGAAGCAGAAAGCAGCATTTAAAAGATTTTTAACTTCAAACCATTGCTTCTGGCTAAAATTCATGTCTATAATGCATATTCACATTTCCTCTGAAAAGTCTGAATCAGGAGAGAAATATGCACTTATCAAGCACCGTTTACAAGCTACAATCTGACGGCACCCATTCACTGCTTGGTAAGCAAATGATGAAACATGAAAATAAATATAGTGAAAATTAAATAAATTAAATCCAAATTCTTGGATTGCCTGAGGGTGAGTAAGTTTTGGTCAATTTTGGTGCGTTTATTATAGTGGAATATGTATTTTACTTATTTATTGTGAGCAAATGTTCATTAAAAGGTTTTATAATGAACCCAAACTGGTTCTGGTATATGGCATCACTGTAAAAAAAACCTTTTTGAAACCTTTATTTTTAAGAGTCACTGCATTATAGCCAAAGTTCATTTGCTTTGTTTCTTCTGTTCTTTGTGCTGGCATTTGTCATGTATGAATGATGGAATTAAAGCTGTTAAAATCTGATCTAAATTATAAGATCCTTTTGTCAGACTTCGTCTGTGCACCAGTAGTCACCTAGCAACAACCAAATAAAAGTGTGAGCATTCTGTTGTCTGCGCCGTGCGTGGTTTCCTGCATTACTGAGCTGAAACATGCTCTCACGCACATAAGCGTGTGTTTGCCATCATTATAGAAATGTATACGGAAGGTCAGTGGCTATTATATGGCTGAGAGATTATATTCCATTTGATTTTCTACTCTCAGGCCATTACTACACAATCTTTATCATGCTCAGTGGTCGTGATGTTCAAAGCGAGAGGGTTCGTGCCGCTTTTGTTATCTCTTCTGGCCCTTTGGAATCACACTTAGATATAACATCATACCCAAAATGACTACACATGATGACTACTTTCTGATGTGGAAAATGGTTTGAAGACAGACAAAAATGGGAATTCTCTGAGATGTGCCACCTCTCACAATAGCCAAGGAGCCCTATAATTTCATGGCGTGTTAGGACAGAGGCAGGAGATGTCTCTGGCGGGTGTTTGGCTGGAGGGCCTCGGAGCCTGATATCACATGCTGAATGATAACTCTCAGAGAACCGCTTGCCTCTGCTCCAAAAAAATAAAAAAATCTCCTGCTGATCACACGCTGCTGCCGCCCCAGCAAGGGGAATAGCCTGGAACAAGAGAGATAAAAGAGGTCAGTCCCTTTGTTTGTCCAGCCATCCATCCATCTGTTTATCTGTCTTTTCAAAGCACTATGCACAACTGCTGTGTGTGCTATGCAGAAACATCAAGCAATCTTAAAATCATGTTTATTTGCACACATTTCCCCCACAGGTATGCACGCTTTTGAATTTTTGGATATTCCGCATCTTTGATGCACATGACGGTCTGTGCATGTAGGGATTTTGTTGCAAATACTTTTATTTATATTTTAATGACACTGCTCTTTGAAGTGTGAGGGTGCAGTGTTTGCAATTTGCATAGCTCTAGTGTTTTCACAATACAATCCGGAATTGTTTTACGGCAGCGCCCCCTAGTGTATTGTATGAGAAAGCGCAGATTGTACGCTATAGATATTCTGTGTAGCTGTTTGGTTTTGTTTATAGTTCAAGAACAATGCTTTCATAGCAAAGCTGAAATATCTCAACAGATGAAGTCTTCCACCGATATAAGCAGTAGTAGATCGAGGGATGCAGAGAAATTCACAAACCTGTTTATTTGGTTCAGTTGACCCAGTCAGGGACAAAACCTATAATTATATTTATATTATAATTATTTTTTTAAATGTTAGTTTTACTTTATGTACTGATAAAAATAAATGAAAACTATAGTCATAGTATTAAAAAACAATACAAAACAATAACATTTATAAATATTTAAATTTAAAAATGAGAGAAAAAATACTAAAAAGTATATTCTCGCAGTTATCCTGAAATAACAAAGAAGTTCTTTAACCACTTTAAATTGATATGCTATTCAGCATTACTGTAAGCTGAATTCACACGTTTTAACAAATTTCCAAGTATTACTTAATATTTGAAGCTTTAAAAATAGCATTTAAAAGCATTAGCATAATGACTTAATTTATTGGTGGTGTTCTAAATCATCCGTTAGTTTGGCTATGTTTACATTTTGCCTGGTTTTGGCATTGTGCTTTTCTTAAATGAACACTAGATGGCGGTGCATCATCATTGCAAAAGGTTTGCGTTATTGAGCGGTTCATTTCTTGGGTTTGTTGACTGTTCGGAAAGAGTTTAAAAGAAGTCTCGAGTGATGGTTGCAACTTGTTTAATAGCTTTAAATAAAGCTTTTGGTTTCTGTGGCATAATGAAAACGACTAAATTGTTGTGCAATAGTTATTACATCACATGCCACTTTTTCCATAAAAACTCAACGTTGCGTTTTTCCCAAACCGCAAATGTGCCCACCTTTACATGTGTTGTAGATAAAGTGGCCTTGGACTTTGGCTGGAAGTGTTGAAGCTCACTTTTGGGCCTCATCCAGACGAAGCGATTAATCCCTCACAGCACGTGCTCTCTCCCCCATTCACTTCCTCCGTGTCCAACAAGAGAACCGCGTCAGGTCACACAAGCTACAACACACTGAATGTAACAGTTCATGAGTTTGGTTTTACTGTTTGATATCTGTGTCTATTCTAGTATAGTTTATCACAGATCTTAGTTTATTTAGCCTATTTTAGGCCAAACTATAAATTCAGAGAAAATATATAAGGGAACCCACTGCTGCTAGATTTGCTTCAGTTTTAGAACTACAAAAACTGAACCTCTCTGTAGTTTTTATTAACTTTTTATGCACGGTTTAATAATAAATTAATTAATTTGTCATCAAACCTTCAATAGTTTTATCACTTTTGTTAACTAACTGGTTCACAATGCTGCCAAAGTGGGAGAGTACATGTATGCTGTGCATTAAAGTGATCATTAGTTAACTAAAAATAAACATTTTATTTCTTCAATACTGCGTTAATTCTATGTAACTGATTAGAATATTACAGAATGTTAGTCCCAAATGCTGTTTACTACAATGTGCCGGCCATGAATTGCGTTATGCCATCATTTGTTCAGCAGTTATCATTGCTATAGTTGATTTTAGGAGCATGCCAGTTTCTAATCTTCTTAATTAAAACGCCCTCCTGATTGGACAGAGTGATAATCCCGCTGGGCCTCGCGCTCTTACTCACTCGCAAGTAGGACTGCGCGCGAGTCTCAATCTGCCCAGGGCGAGGGCAAGACGCACTGCAAGAACGCGCGCGAGTTCATACGACGCGTCTAAAGTGCACGCAACATCGCTGTCTGCGCGGAAGAGCGTGATAGGGGAAGAAAGATCTCTATCAAACAGTGTCTTCATTTGCAGCAGCCCTTTGGAGAACGCCAACAAAAGAAAAGAAAGAAGACAGCGCGAGAAAGCTTTCAAGAGCGCGCCAAAGTTTTCCATTCGCTCCGTTTTTTTGTTTTAGTTTTATTTCGTTTCTCCAAAATGAATGTTGGCGAAGAGAACTTGCTGAAATCCATCAGCAACGACACCCTGCTGGACCTGACGCAGCGCTACGGACAGTCCGCCTTCAGCTTCGGCGCTGGCCATGGTGCTGGAAGTCCCGGCCGCTTCTCCCTCACGCCTGCCGCGGATTTCCTCTCCGGTCAAACGGGAAAGTCGAACGAAAGCGGCGGAGAGCAGACCAGCGACGAAGACGACGGCTTCGACCACATCGAGTCTCGCAAAAGAGGCGCAGGTTTCGACGAAGAGAAGCATCCGGGCGCGCTCGGCAAGAAGCCGAAGGAGCAGAGATCTCTCCGACTGAGCATCAATGCGCGCGAGCGGAGACGCATGCACGACCTGAACGACGCGCTGGACGGCCTGAGGTCTGTGATCCCCTACGCGCACAGTCCGTCTGTGAGAAAACTCTCAAAAATCGCAACTTTGCTTCTTGCAAAAAACTACATCCTAATGCAGGCGCAGGCGCTGGAGGAAATGCGCCGGTTGGTGGCTTATCTGAACCAAGGACAGACTATAACTTCGCCGATTCCCACCGCGCTCGCGCCCTTCGGACAGGCGGCCGTGTATCCGTTTTCGAGTACGGCTTTGGCCACCTGCGCGGAGAAATGCAGCTCGTTCAACGGGACCCCGTCCAACCTGTTCAAACACTGCAACGACAAGCCTTGACTTCCACGCGCTGAACTCTTCCTGCTTCATCCTTGCGTTGCTCTGAATTCGCGTTGTTTTGTTGGGAACGGGCTTAGGTCTGATTCAAAACCCCCGCTGCGTGTTTAAGTAACTGATGATTTATTAGATAATACCGCAAATAATGTTTACTGATGGACACGGTATTACTGGAACAAGCTTTTAAACCCCTCCGTTTTTAAAAGCCTTTTCCCATTTATCCCAAGTGATGGATTGAAAATGATTAGTATTTGTGTGAAAAACTAAAACATACAAACAAGAAATTCTATGTTCCCAGCTTGCCGAGGACTTATTTCTCAATTCAAGCATCATCTCTTTCGGTTTCAGCGTTGTTGGTGAACTATGCAACTACTGCAATTGCCCACAAATAGTAATTTCTTAAAAACTTGTGTCAGAATTTAATAAACAGAAGCTGAGCTGTCTAACCTCCATCGGTGTATTAGGAAACACGGTGTAACATTCTCAAATGTTTGGCCTAAAATATTTAGTTTTTGTTATTGCACAATTCACTTGATTGTATTGTACAACTGTGAAGAATACTTGATCAAGCCTACACAGCATTTGATCTTGTTGCGACATGAGTTTCATACTGTATATTGTTTATATGTCTTTATAATTAAAACATATATCTATGACAATCTCTCTTGTTTTCTGCCATACATATATGCTCGCATTACTAACTCAATTTCTTTTTAAACTTTTAAAGAAATGAAGAATCTTTGCTGGAGGAAAACGTGTAGTGTTTGAAAGTGCTTTATTCATAATATGTACTGCAGATGTTTTTTGTTTTTTTTTTACTTATTTTTGGTTTCATATACCACATGCAATGTCATTTTACGTATAATTTAATAACCATTAAAAAGGTTAAAATAGCTGTGGAGTATCCAAAATAAAAGCTTAGTGGTTGCTATTGTTAGTAAACAGGGCCCAACACGTGTACATGCCAACACGAGTGCTTCTGCAACAACTATGTATCGAAGGGTTGTGTCGCGACGTGTATTTGATTTATAATCTCTTAAATTGGACTGGTCTCTGGTCCTCACTGGTAAGATGCGTCCTGCCGCTGTTGTGCAAGCGCCCCGGGGCCGAGAGGACCTGTCCTTGTGTATTTGTGTGTTCTGTAACCTACCCATTGCACTTATTAACACGATTGTTGCGCCTGTCGTCCCCGGCCTGCTAATGCATGAGCGCTGCAAACGTGATCTAACATTGATATAACAATTTGTTTTAGGCTGTTGTTCTTGATTCTTTAGCCTGGGAGGTTTTCGTTTTTAATCGTAGATGTATTGCGCAAACAGCAGAAAAACACCCATAACGCGTTTCAAAAAATGTGAGAATTAAATTCTTAATGCATTAAAGATTATATATTTCAATTGTTAATTTGAAATAGTCCTGAAATGTTATTTTGACCTTTGTTTTGATGGAAAAAGAGGGCCTAATGATTCCTGAGCTACTTGAAGATAAAAGTGACTTTTTACCCAATAAACATAAACAGTGACGTTACCAAAAAAAAAACTCTCGTTGACTGTTATTTTAGTTTACTCACCGTTAGGATATATATTATCAAATGCACACATTTTCTTTAAAACATTCTTTTTAAAGGAGCGACTGTTCCAACAATAGTTGTTTGCCTGTAGCCTAATGTGACACAATGCAGTTCATTAACACTTGTTAAACTGCATAATGAAATTAAGGCTAATAAATATATTTAAGGGAATTTTTAATAATCAGTTTTGCATATTGTACTGTAGAACTCTTCCATTCGTGAAGTGAGCTACCTAAAATATTGTTTACATATCAAAGAAGCCTAACGTGTTGTATTTGGTGTGTTTTATAGTCATGAGACGTGTTCTTTAAAAAAGAGATTCCCCTCACATTACGCCATCACTTCTAATGAGCTTCAGTCTCTGTACCTGTCCACTAAGTGTGCGCTCGAGAGAAAGTGATCTTGAACTCACGCTGCGGTAAATGAACAGTCATCACTCCCGGTGGGTGCGTCACTACAGTGTCGTGTCGTAACAGCAGTACACCGCTGGCTCGTCGAACCGGCGCTATCCTGTGACTTACAGCTGAACATTTCTGACAAGGAGGAAAGCGGAGATTTAGACTGACAAGCGCGCTGCAGTTTCACTTTTCCTAGTCACTCTTGATTTCATCTAATTGGTGTGGATTAGAAATGTGACCGCTATAGTGACTTTTTTTTGTTGCCTACTTAAGAACTTGTTTTAAGATGAGTTCCTGGTGATTGTTGTTTTGGTTTTGATTTTTGCAGGACCTCTGATTTTAAAGAGGAATTTTAATTTAGCTAATTAAAAGGTTTTAAGGCCTCCAGTAGGCCTACCTTTGAGAAAGTATAACTAAAAAGTTCACTCACATGAGATGAAATTAAGTCAGTTAACTCGATAATAGCTGATAAAAGACGCTCGCTTACCGCCATCTACTGGCCTAAAATGTACGAAATTTAGAAATTTACAATCTCAAAGTTTCATTGGATTGATTGACGGATATTTAGCACATTAAAATAGAAAGTTCTTACCTAAAAGATTTGTAAAATGTTTTTATTTTTATTTATTTAGATAAAACTAGCTTATAGTCTATTATGTCTTCTTTTTTTACCAACCTGATCTCACGGCAAGTCGTATATATTTTATGAGGTGGCTAATTCATACAAATTTGTACGAATTCATACGATTTCTTCTAAATCGTGCATATTTTACGACTTGCCAATTCATATGAATTTGTATGAATGACCTTAACCTAACCTTCCCCTAAACCTACCCACTTTAGAAAAAAACTATATATCTGCTATGCATTTATCAATTGGAATATATCATTTATTATCTCGACAAGTTATGCAGTTCCTAATTGTTTCACACTATCACTATTTTTAAGATTTATTTCTTTGTGAGCTTTTCTTGAGTATATGTGAAAGTTTATTTAAAATCTGAGCATGTTATGTATTAGAGAACTTTATTCCAATCTAATTAGCGTTTTGCTCAAACATTTGCTACAGATACTCAATCAGACGAACAACTTTCACATCTTTTAAATGCAAATACCTGTTTTATGTCAGTGCTGATAAGTGTACCATCTTTATCTGCCTCCAAAACAAAAGTCCTTTATTATTAGGGATGCAGCTATTTCTCACGTCTCACAGTATTTGCCCTTCTTTTCTGTGGGTTCACTGCAGAATGATTTCATTACCGTAGCTTGCAGCTTCTGTTTGTGTGTGTTTGTCGCTCTTCGCAGGCGGCTGAGGAGAGGGAAAAACATATGCCCTTAAGTGCCGGACTCTGCCGAGTGTTTCTGACAGCACTGCTGAGAGTCATTAAGCTCTTGAGGAAGCACATCACAGCTCTGCCCTCGCTCATGTACATACGTATATAGCTGCACACACATGTTTGGGACCGCGAGCTCCGGCGATGCAAACAGGCCGAGAGCAACAAAGGGGAGATGGGGGCGGACTGCTGGAAACGGCGTTCAGGTTGGTGCTTGTTTATGCACAGCAGACACGCAGACACTGGAAGGCACGCAGGCAGAATGTCAGAGGCCTCTGGAATCAGAAGACGTAGTTTGGAAGGAAATACAAAAGTGTATAAAGCAGTATGTCTGTATGTGGTGACCCTCGATAGACCTGCGTGTGCGTGAGCGCGGGCTGAAGCACTGATTTAGAGGGTACAGATGGTCCGTATGAGATAATTAGCTTCTTTTTATGTCCCTTTGGTGCTGCTTCTTGTTTGTTTTCTTCCTTTTCTTGTACAGTCTCTCCATTTATTCAGGTGGAGATGTGCATTTTTTAAAAGGGGATCCCCATCATCACAGCCCCCCCCTGTTTGCGGCCCAGTTTGTCGTATACAATGACCGGCTAAGTCATTTGGTTCCGAGGAGCCATGTGATTCAGGCCGACGTGAGGGACAATGTGGCATGACGGACCAGCCCTCCGTTCGTTACTCTAATCAGACGTGGATGCGGAAGGGCGGCACTGCCCGTCTAGATGCCCGCTAACGCTCTTAACGTGGCATGCAGGCCCGAACCCTCACCCATCGCCACAAGGCACCTGACACCATGCATTTAAACTGTAGAATTACTGCTGGATGAGAACGAGGAGCGCCGAGGAGAAGAAAAGAAGGTTAATGGTCACAAGGAGGAATAGCTGTAGATTCATACAGATATGCTGGTCTAGTCTAGCAGATCCAGCTGCAATATCAGGAATTGGCATTTTTGTTTTTAATTTCACAGAATATGCCAGGTTTCATGTATAAAGGGCATTTGGGGCGTGATGTTGATTACCACTAAATACAATAAAAGTAAAAAAATTAAAAAAATACTAAATAAAAAGTAACAAAAGAACAGTTTGGCTTCTTAAATGAATTACTTGTCCATAAAAATAAATACATTGAAATAATAAATAAACAAATTGGGTTGGTATTGAGGCAATTGTTGGGGCTAATATGTAAATATTAAATAACCCATTTGATGTTATTGCCGATGCATTATATGGATGCTTACACAATTTTTTGAGAAAAAATAAAAAAAATTGCTTATTAACCATGTCTGTGTAAAGTTTCATCCACTATTGTTCTTGTGTAAAATTATTAGCTTTGCATTTCAAAACATTCAAAAACTGGCCTCATTCACTTTCTTTCACTGTCCCTCACTCTAAACCATATTTTTGTCTTTTAAAATAAAAATAGGGACATAGCGAATAGCGAATAGTTTTTTGTGGTAATTACCAAAGGTTATAGTACACACATCCAAAGCAAAAAAAAAAAAAATCAAATAATACAAAATATTCTCACTTCATTTAGAAAAAGTGAAAATGTTTCGGTCCAAGGCCATTGTCAAGCACACACATCTCGTAACATTGGCAAAACTTTAAAAAAAATTATTTTATTGTTAGTTCATGTTAGCTAGTGTTATTAACTAGTGTTAACAATCAACATCATACCACAAATGTTAAAGATTGAGCTTAACATTTACTGAAGCCAGAACATTACTTCTGAATCACTGAAATAAAAATACAGAGAAAGTTTTGCTATAAGCCTTGAGGCATGTAGTCTTGCAGTGTCTTGAAAAGCTGCGTAACAGAACGAGAGAGAAAGGAGGAGAGAATAAGTGGTTGTCTCCCAGTTCGTCAGTGTATGTGAGCTGACACACAGGGCAGCCAGTCCACTTCCTCAGCTTAATCTCTGTAATGGCCCTCAGAAGCCAAACTGGTGGGGGGAAATTTGGGGAGACGACAAGAGAATAGAAACGCTGAAAAAAGAGACATGCACCAGTTCAACCACATTTCCCCTCCACTGTCAGGGCCATTACATTCATGAACACACAATCAGGGCATTTATGGTAGTGTAGGACATGACATGCTTGCACACTGCTGACACATGCATGCTAAAAAGGTTTCTCTGAAAAAAACATGAATTGATTTTTAAAGATGCAGTAACAGAATTGCCAGACATATGGACATTATGTTGTACATTAATTTATTTAGATGCAACCCTACAGACAATACACCTACACACACACACACATTCACCCGGTCTGCCCTCCTGCAGGCAGCTTAGGAGAGACTCTGTTTTGTAAGGAGCAGGGGGAGACGGTTAACATCATTAATTAATGCCAGAAACTATATAATTGGCCATCCATAATCTTCCATGCATGCAGGATTCTGACAGGCAGGCAGGCAAAGGTGTGCTGCACTGCAATGGCTAATAAACACAGCAGATTAAATCATAAAGCATCACGCACCATTGTGGGCATGTGTTTTTTGAGGGGAAAAATTATAGTTTAACTTTTAGAAAGAATTAGCTGGTTTCATAGTTTCAAGTTTAATAGTATAACAATCCTACAAAAATGATGCAACGAAATAGTAGCATAATAATGTTGTAATAATAAATAATTTTCATCTTAAGAAAAAGAACAAATCTGGATGAAGCATCTACAGTGAAATGAGGTCGATCTGTAACATTTTTGTTTTGTGTGAAAATTAGATTTTAGTGAAAAAACATGGTCAATTTATCTCCATTGCAAGTGTTTTACCATAATTTCAATCTAAAGTGGATCCCCCCAAAAAATCCTTTCTAATCCAAGAATAGCGAATGTCTCCACTGATAGTTGAATAGCTTCACTGATGTATTATTTTGTACCATACTTCCTGCCCTTGAATATGGAATTCATTAAGTGTTGTGAAACGTGTTTGGCTATTCACACGGATAAAAGAAACTCCTCCTAACTTGGACATACTCATACGCCGCCCCCAGCTCAAGCCGGCGCTCACAGTCTCTCAGGCTGGCAGGCAGACAGGAGGCGGAGGCTGCGAGCGGGGCTGGCTCTCCGCATTCCTAGGCGTCTGAGACGGAATGAAAGGGAAGATTAATGGCGTTTAGCACGGCAGTGAGACTCGTGCGTTCCTAATTAAAATCGGACGAACAAGTGTGCGGCCAAGGATCAGTGGCTTTTAATGAGGAGCTTGTAGGCTGATTTGGGCATAATTTTCTGCTTAATAAGGCTGGTTTAAAAAGTCATTTTGGAGGGATGGCACTCTTTTGAACCTGCTCATTATCAATGAGGGCACCTCACTTAAGTACTTCAGGAAACGGTGACTTTAATTAATATAGAGCTGCCACGTGGCTGTGCTGACAAGACAGAGCGAGAGCGGTAGAGACAGAGAGAGAGAGGGAGGGTTGAAATTGATGAAGAACTTTCAAGGGCAATGGTTTCATTAAGCGGCTTCATTACGAACGAATAACTCTTTGTGTCATTTGGATTCCTGGCCTCTGTGCGGTACAGTGCAGACTGGGAGGTGATGTACTGTCACTCGACAAGTCCTGACATGAGAGAAGAGCTGTGTAGAGTCAGATATGCTAACAGGACCTAATGACCCCCTCACCCCCTGTAATGTCTCATTCAGAATATACAATTGTTATCTACATCACCGGACAACAGGACAAAGCATTTGTAGCACAGCCATTTATTTGCGATTAGCATTGTTAGGCGAGCGCTGGTAAGTCATGCACTCGTTCTCAGCATGTCATTGGTTTTTGGACATGGCCCATGCTGCATTGGCTCTAGATGAGGGATCCAGGGTTCGAGAGGGATGTTTGGCCTGAAGGGCTAAGTGCAGACAGGCTGGGAAGGAGGGGGTTGTTGAGATTTATGTAGACTAGTCGCAGTCGATCTCTGCTGCAGTGAATTGGGCTAAAGACTCTCAGAGCCTCCTCATCCTATTGTACTAATCTGCTTATGGCTGATTCTACAGTTCAGGATCTTTATCACGGGAAAGTGCTTCACTCCGGGGACTCCCACTTAAAGCCGAGTCAATCACTAACACTCATGTGCCTTTGCCGCTTTTCTCCTTTTAAACCGCTTTTATGTTCTGCTAATTACACCTCACTTGTGAAGAGTTTCAACTCTGAATTCTAACCTCTTTGATAGATAGATAGATAGATAGATAGATAGATAGATAGATAGATAGATAGATAGATAGATAGATAGATAGATAGATAGATAAAAAAGATGTAGATGGATAGATACAAAAGAGAAAAATAATATGATTGATAGATACAGTAGATAGAAAATATACATTGATAAATAGATAAAAAATAAGGTTGATGGATAGATACAAAACTGATTAAAAAAATATGATAGATGGATAAAATGTTGTTATTATATTCACAGTCCTTAAAATTGAAACAATGATCAGATATTTCAGCATAGACTGAGAAGTGGTCTTTTAATGAAGAATCAGACATTGCTTTGCTTGTCTTTTTTGTTTCTGTTGTTTTCTTTGTCCCCCATTTAAATTTCCCTTTAAACATCATGCTTGTTTTTAATGTTCTATAATGGTGCGTCCGAGTAGAGAACAGGAGGACAGTGAGTAGCTGAGACACACACACACACACACACACACACAGACACACACTCATTTTAATCATCTCAATGGGATCCACTGACATGATTCCAGCCTTTCAGACTTGTTGATGTCATTCACACTCTTACCCCATGCAAACCCAATCAGTATCAGGTAATATCAGCCACTCTTTGAAGGATTAAAACGAATAAATGGGGTTTTACTGCGTTTTGTCTGAGGGATAATGCCTCTGAAATATTGTAATAATGAAAATGGATTTGATTTATGTAATTTCTTTCTGACTTAGGTTTCTCCAGGATATGGGGGTGGCAGAAGGCCTTCTTAACGTGCTTTGACATTAAAGGGATCCAATTGTTTTTTGGTTCTTCTGCCCCTGAGGTGGAAGCTTAAGAGTTAGCGAGAAAAGAGATGTGCCCTAAAGCCTCCTCAGTTAATACTAATATTCAAGATAAGCCCTTTCACGAATAACTTGTTATTCGCACACGCAATACCACTGAAAGACAATAATGTTTGGTG
The DNA here is from genome assembly GCA_032353835.1 of Enteromius viviparus. NCBI lineage: Eukaryota > Metazoa > Chordata > Actinopteri > Cypriniformes > Cyprinidae > Enteromius > Enteromius viviparus. The sequence goes on along the minus strand of JAUCNO010000500.1, from coordinate 6,267,270 downwards.
TTTTTCTTTTTATTGTTCCATATTTGTTTTGTTCCTTTGTAACACAACATTTCATTTATTTTGAAACTGCAGGCTCTGGCTTAAGCATGTTTACTCTTTATCACCTCAATCCACTGCAAAGCCCACCGTTAAGAGACACAAGGTAAATTGAATTCACAGTTATTCCTTTAGCATGCACTGTTATCCAAAGAAACAGTTAAAAATGTTTTTGGGATGATGCAAATCTAATTTAAATTGTATTCATTGTTTGATCCATCTGTTATGCTATGCTAATATACATAATATTTTACCTCAATTTCCAGTCCAAGTTACATTATAATAAAAATATAAAAAGGCCACAAAATAAGTCTTTACTGCATGCAAACCATGTATAAATTCACTGAATCTTTTATCATGGGTTTTTATTGTGACTGCCTGGAATATTTAATTTACACACACACAAAAAATGATTTACACAGTTATTTCAATGTTATTTCAATGTCAAAAAAGCTTTTAAGTTGGGACTTTTTAATCGCCAAAAATACATTGTATGGGTCACAATATTAGATTTGTCTTTCATGCCAGTTATTAGGACATTACATGCTACGTATTTGTACATTTCCTGATGCAAATTCATCAAAACAGATTTTTTGATTAGTAATATGCATTGCTAAGAATTTTGGTCAACTTTAAAGGT
>JAUCNO010000500.1:6238035-6258741 GCA_032353835.1 Enteromius viviparus | reverse complement strand
TATATATATTCACACACACAGTATACAGTATATAAATATATTTGTGTGTGTGTTATGTTGCTGTTTAAAAAAGACAAAGACTAAACGGAGTGTATAGAGTGCATATAACATGTTTCTGTGCTGCTTCTTTCAGAAAGAGGTGGTGGTTGTGGAGTGAGGGGAGTGTGTGTGCGTGTGAGTAATGGAGCAGCAGAGACAGCGTTCACTCTCCACGGCAGGAGAATCACTGTATGTGGTCCTGGGAGTTGATAAAAACACAGCACCAGAAGACATAAAGAAATCCTACAGGTAAGATGCTCTTAATACACATAGAAAGATTTTTGCAACATTGCCATTAAAAAACAGTGGATAAAATGCAGGGAATATTTTCTGTGTGGGGGGGGTTGTTTCCTGTCTTTTTACTCAAACGATTATGCAAGAACAACTTCTATGTCTTAAAGGGATAGTTCACCCATTCTGTCATGATTTACTAAACTTCATGCTGTTCCAAACATGTAAGTATTGCCACAGAGGAAAGTAAGTCATAGTGGAGTGGGGTAAATCACATTTTTGGGTGAACAATCCATTTGCGTTTCCAGTTAAATCCGTTAGAGGGCGACAGAGTGCTTTTATCACTTACTCTCATGAGCCCTTGCTACTGCATGAGTACTCAGATGACCTATTACACTTGCCAGCATTTATCATGAAATAATACTTAGTATTATACATTTTATTTTTTAAATATTTGTGGCTGGTTAGTATATCATGGTGTTATTAGTGAAAGTTGTGGTAGTCGGGTGAACTTCTATAGTGGTGAATGGAAACTACATCAAATTAGATTGTTGCACTTTTCCCTATATATATATATATATAATAATAGCTTTCTGACCCTGTGTTGACGGAAAGTGAAGCACCACATTTACGACCCAAACCCAAAGGTAGTGAGGACATTAATTAATTCATGTGACATCAGTGGTTCACCCGTAGTCTTATGAAGCTGTGAAAATGTTTTGGTGTGCAAAGAAAGTGTTGTGGAAGTCTCCTGACCACATGTATTATTCATTATTTTTGTTTTTATTGCCAATGACTGGATTCCGAACAAATGTCATGGTTTCTTTCATTTTTAGAAAGTGCAATTATTTCTGCTCGTCTGATTTGCAGAAAACTAGCTCTGAAGTTCCACCCCGACAAGAATCCTGACAATCCAGAAGCAGCTGACAAATTCAAAGAGATCAACAATGCTCATGCCATTCTGTCAGACCCCACTAAACGCAACATCTATGACAAATACGGATCTCTGGGCCTCTACGTGGCAGAACAGTTTGGAGAGGAGAATGTTAACACATACTTTGTATTGTCCAGCTGGTGGGCCAAGGTTAGTCATACACACACACAGGCACTATAAAATACATATTCTAAGATAAACATACCTACTATTCAAAGTTTGGAGTGCATTGTTATTGGCTGAAAACTGCAAACATTTGGCTGAAATTTTACGCCCCTTACCATATTGTGATGTCATGTCCTAGCGCTATAACACAGAGGCAATTGTTACATCTAGTGCAGATATTATTACTGATCTTAATGACTTATACTTATCTTGTTGAAATTGCTTCACATGACTCCTTTAAACCACAGAAGTATTGTAGGCATTGCTAATGTTTTAAGAACAGCAAATCGGCATATTATAATTTAATTTTTTATTTCTTTTATGGATCGCGTGATACTGAGCCCAAACTTTTGGATGGTAGTGCACATATATATTACATTTGTGTAAATGCTGTTGTTCATGTTGAATTTCTTCTCTGGACAGGCGTTGTTTATATTCTGTGGTGTAGCCACAGGCTGTTATTTCTGCTGTTGTCTGTGCTGCTGTTGTAACTGCTGCTGTGGGAAGTGTAAACCTCATCCTCCTCGGTCAGATGAGCCAGAGTTCTATGTGTCTCCTGAAGACTTGGAAGCTCAGATGCAGTCTGATGAGAGAGGTGAGATAAACTGACAAGCGTGCATTTACTAGTCTAAAAAACATGGTATATTTTAAGTAAATTGCAAAGTGTGATTACAAAAGGTAGTGTAATGAACTAGAAGTCCAGTAAAATGTTTTCTAGATTGAGACTGTCCCATTCCTCACATACCAGCTGCCACTGACAGCCAGTAGTAATTTAAAGGTATAGTTCCCCCCACAATTGCAAATCATTTACTAACCCTCAGGTTGTTCCAAACCGGTATGACTTTCTGTATGATTCTAATGAAGGCTGCTGTTGGGTTATTATGGAAATGTATGGAAGTGGGCACAAGCAACTAAATCTTAAAATAGTTTTCTTTCATGTTCAACAGAAGAAAGAAAATCAGACTGTTTTAGAGCAACTTGACGTTAAGTTAATAATTACAGAATTATCATTTTTAAGTGAACTGTCCCTTTAATGTTTAATTTAATTAGATTTATTACTGTTTATTATTTCAGTGTTTATTCGTTTAAATAATCAAATGTAACAAGGAATGCAGATCTGCATGAAAATACGTAGCCTAAATCCACATTTACTTAAATGCAATTTTTAATAAACTTAATAATTATTAAGATTCAAATGAGTGCACATTTCTTTTAAATATTATTTATTAAATGGATGATATTTAGACAAATAAGAACTATACAGTTGCTTTAAAATGTAGAATAACGCTGTTAAATGTAATCAGAGCTACTGAATATTAAACTGTTATGATGCTTTAAACCACCGCATTTAAAACTCAGGTTGGTTTCTAGTGTTTTTCAATTCAATATTTTTTAATTTTATTATTAATATTAATAGAAGTCGCCTCTGTTTGTTTGTTTTCAATATACCCTACTTAAATAGGAAATACAAAAACCTATTTTGCAAACAGTTTCATTGGGTCTTGATGATAATAAATGAATAACTTTAACATTAATAAATCTCCGTAGCGCAGTTCACTGCATGTTGTTGTAAAGCAATAATAATTGTTTCACAATCTTTCATCACAATGTCATCATTTTATCTGCTTCTGAAAACTTTTCTTTTCTGCTGACGTAACTAAGGCCGTGCAGGTGGGTCAATAATATCATTGGTTTCAATCAAATCCCAGTCAGTAATAAAATAAAATATTATTTATTATTATTTATAATATTATTATTTATATAAAATATATTAAATAAAATTAAGTCCTGCCAAGTATTAGTGCCAGTTTTTCTTAGAATTACACTTAAAATGCCTTCAGCTTGTTTATTTAGCCAATAAAAGGCCTGTTGGGTATTTGAAGTGGCTTCCTGGCACTCACGATCATGCCTGTAATGCTTAGCAACAGGGTTCAGTATGAGTTGCTAGCTGCTCGGATTATGAAGCGGCGTGACACTGGTGTCTGTTTCCACAGATGGCAGCAGCCCCATCGTGATGCAGCCGTCCTCTGCCACAGAGACCACTCAGCTGAAAGCAGACTCTCACCACACCAGCTACCGGACAGACGCCAGCTATTAAACCTCTCTCTCTCACACATGGGACCACCATGCCAGAGAAGGTCACGGTGGGCAACGAGTGATCCAGAGGAAAGAGGATGAGCAGTTAGTTAGTTGCAGTATCATTGGAAAACCTGAAACGCTCCACTGTAAAGGGCAAGAAGCCAGTTTATTTGCCTTTAACCTCTATCATCCCCACACACACACACAAGGACTTTCTTACTGCGTCCATACAGTCTTCCTGCTATGATCCAAGCTTCATCTTGCCAACAGCACTGGTTATCACACTGCATTTGTCTATACAAGTTAAAATCATTTTTAACCATTTTTATTGAAGCATGAATTTGTTTTCAATACAACAGAGCATAAGGAAGTATTTTTTTTTATGCTTTAGTGCATAAAGGGATATTGGCTTACACAAACATTTTTAGAATTGTAAGGTTGTCACACTTATGCTACCATTTAAAAAGAGTCAGTCATTTTTAAATTATTAATTGTTTTTCAGAAAGGATGCATTCATTTGAAAAGGAAGTGACAGTAAAGACATGTAATTGACTAAACATTTCTATTTCAAATGCCATTCTTTTGAGCTTCGTGTTCATCAAAAGAAAATAAATTATTACAAATATACAAATATTAAGCAACACATTTGTTTTCAACACTGATAATAATAAATCAATATAGCAAGTCAGCATATTAGAAGGATTTCTGAAGGATCATGTGACACCAAAGACTGGAATAACGATGCTGAAAATTCAACTTTGCATCACAGGAATAAATTAATTGAAGAAATGCATTAAAATAGACAAGTTTTTATTGTAACAATAATTCACAAAATTATTGAAGTAATGTTTTTACTGAATTTTAAGTCCTGCCTTGGTGAACGAAAGACTACCACACATTTTTTTTTAAACTCGTTTATTATGAATTGTGAAATTACCTTTCGATGCGTTTGATTGGCCCTCACTATCCCATCATAAACGTTGTCCTGGATTGTTTTCATATGTCCATATTAAGCAAACAGACCTGTGCCATTTTCATTCAGCAAATATCATTCAGCGTTTGGTTTTCAGTAGTCTGATAACTTTATATTTTTCTAAACAGTAAGGCGGTGTTGTGTAGTCACTGAGGACAGGATTGAGGACACACTGCTGTGTCATGTTGTGTATGTTTATATGAGCTGTATCTCGTGTTAATGGCATTCGGTGGGCATGTACTGTCAAATATAATCCGCAGCGCTTAGCTGTGCTCAATTTCAGCCACATGTGGAGTGTGTGGGGAACAAGAGTTTGGGGTCTGATACATACAAACACGTAACGTCGTGCCAGGTTATTTAATCTTGATCCATCTGTGTTAATCCATGTGTATTCTCAAAGCTTTGCTAAGATAAAGAGTGTTTGTATTCCTCAGGATTGTGGTTCCTCAGACAGCTGGGTTCAGTATAAGCACAGGAGGATTGTGGTTAAATTGTTTCCCAGATCAGTAACATCAGTGATTTTCATTAATAAATTACATAGTTTCGAACGGACTCAAAATTGTTAGCTGATGCAATTTTTAAATTCTTTTGAAAATTTATTTTGGCAAATCTGGTTGAAGAATTAAATGTGGACACATTATCACTCAGTGTGCTGATTTGTTTTGGCTGTAAGTGTTCCCATAATTTAATGTTGTTAACTAGTGCCATGCATTAATCAGGTTAAGATAATAGTAGTTATTGCCATTATGCCAGGAAATATGAATAATTTCAGACTAAAAGGGTTTATGTTTATATTTGATCATCTCATATACACATTTCAGGGTTCCCAGTCATGGAAATCTGGGAATATTGCTGACGTGTATATATTTGTGGATTTCCAGCATGGAGCATTCATGGCAATTGATAAAAAGTAATAAAATTATCAATAAAAATATTTTAGTGGCTGAAAATTGTTGTTCATGACCTGAAAAAATGGTGATGGAAAAGTCATAGGCCAAATAATTTGGGAACCCTGACAACCTTTTAGATCTTCTCTTTCCTTATGTCCGTCAGAAATCGTGCATATTTTATTATATTTATTTTATTTTAATTTTTTGGGGGTGAACCTAAACGCACAGACATATAGAAAACCTTTATTTCTGTGTGTGTGTGTGTGCTGTTTAAAAGTGAGATCATAAATGACTCACTGTACTATTATCTTCTGTATGTTCTGTATGTCTTTTAAGATGGATTAGCTTTATAGCTGTCCCTGTTTGTGCATACATTCATTTACATGCACTTGAAACAGGAAGTATGGAAAACTTGTGTAATTTACCCTTAATGTGTATGTTTTGTTTAGATTAGATTAGGATCACATTGTGAATGTCATAGGTCTGTAGGGTTATCTCAGTTTTTTTTGTATTTTATTTATGTCTAAATCATTAGGCAGATTGTTAGTGATCATGTTTCTAAGCATTTCTAAAACCGAACTGTTCACAATGTGTAACGCTTTTTATTTGCAAAATATTATTTCTCAACACAAGCTATAACACAGTTTCTGCTTTGTTATCCCAGTTTTACTTTCCATTTATTTGTTGTATTCATCCATGATCATAAACAAAACAAAAGCGCTGATCTGATTTCCTGTTGCTTTCAATCTAAGAAAAAGGGAACGAATGGAGTGCTGCGTGTGATTACAATACCTAAATAGAATCATGTTAAAAATGAAGGAAATAGTATAAACATGGTGATGAGAAACAATATTTTATTTATTATTTTCCTATGTTTTTAATGAATTCTATAGTTCTATATGTTTAAACGAATATGACTATTGTACAGAATGGTGGAATTCTTTTCTGTGTTCTGGATAAATCAGTTGAAATTGTTGTAGCATGAATATAATGTGTCAGAGAGATATGTAACATGGATAATTGGTCTGAATTACAGCTGTAAAATAAATGTGAAGGAAACACATCTGTGCTGATTATTTGTGTATTAGTGCATATTACTTTTCACACATTTACAGGGTTATAAACCTTTTAAAAAACAATCAAGATTTAAAAACAATTCAGTGAAAGTTAAAAAAAGCCGTATGCATTAAAAGTTTAAGAAATGTTGAAGATACAGTTGTGTGTAAATGTATGTGTGTGTGTATATATTATACATATACAGGCACACACATAAATGTGTATATTAGGGCGCTCAATCATTTGAAATATTTAGTTGCGATTAATGTCGTTGCCACACTTCTTCTGGATTGAGTCTGTCTCAGTTTGTTCTGTAACTTCACGTCATTCCAGGCAGACTGGATGATGATCACGGGCTGGTGTCAGACTATAATCTCACTGCATAATGTCAATTAATGACAAAAATAATGTTTGGAAATATAAACTGATATTTCCAACTGACACGCTACTGCAAAAGATTGAAAACCCACTTAAAAAAATTTTGTTGCTGCAAATACCAGTGGCATAAGACTTTTGCACAATATTGTGTGCGTGTGTGTATATATATATATATATATATATATATAGATATAGATATACACGTGCCTGTTTGTATATTTACATAAACATAATAGATGTAGTGAGAGTAAATACATAATGACGAAATTTTTTTTTTAAATTTAAATACACACATTTTTTTTCTTCAATTATTCGACTAGGAATGTGTCTCTCATCTAATACTGTAGCTGTTCTGCCATTATTGACTTGTTGGCTGCTTCAGAACCGAAGACATGAATGATTGGAGTAACTGGAGATGAGGCATCATCTCTGTTTCCCAGCATTCCTCTGGTTGCCTGATATAGGCACAACTGATCAAGGGTAGGGAGTGTTGCAGTGAGCCAGCAAGAAACCGGACACCTTTACCCTCTCGCACATGCACACATACATATCTTCAGCTGTAAACCAGAACAGGCCCCATCGCGCTGTTCAAGCACAGGGGCCTCGAGACTGGACACCCACACAGCACAGAGACATTAAGACGGTCTTCTTAGCTGTGCTTTCACTCTCCGATCTTAATTTCCAGTGAGTGTGGGGTCAGCAGGGACACACGGCCATGTCTCTTCCACTGGATATACGCTCTTACCACAAAGACCCCTCGATGGGGACGCTGGAGAAACAACTCATCTGTCCCATCTGTGAGGAGGTCTTCACCAAACCAGTGGTCATTCTGCCCTGTCTGCACAACCTCTGCCGCAAGTGTGCCAATGAACTGTACCAGGTGTGTACCAACTCACACAGAGGATGATGGTTTATCTGTGGATGTAGATCCATTTGAAACATGTTTACAAGTACTTTTCAAGCCTTTGGTAAGATGACGAATACTCAAAATAGCATCTGTGCACTTGATACATATACAGTTCATCTGTACATGACACGAGCAGCCAGTTTCCTTTATAAACCAATGTGTTTTCTATGTGCTGCGATGCTATTTGAGGGGTTTTTCGAAGCGATAAGTAATTTTTGTGAAGTTGGTCAACAACATGTTAAGGTCTTTATACATTTGGGTACACTCATGCCTATTTAACTTAGTAACGTTAACTATTAGCATCCACAGCAGTGATATTAATATTCTGTTTATTACAAGTGTTCAAGCAGAATGGATTCTCATTGGCTGTGAATGCTTTTAATCCATCAACACATTCTGATTTCAGTGACATCATTACTCTGTGCCTTTATCGTTATTTTTGTGGTATATATTTTTATATTCTCGAACAATTGGAGTGAAACTTTTTAGGCATTTGGAAGTTAGGAGGATAGAAGTCCTGATTGCAGTACTACAGTACCCCAAACACAGACAGTTTTCTTGCGACCTGTCATGTGGAAAGCCAACAGGTGGAGATTGCAAATGTCTAAACCCAATCCCCAGTCTGAAATCTGAGGTATAAAAATAGGTGATGGCCTACATTTGATGTATTAGAGCCATCAGTGGTTTTGTGTTCATGCAGCACACAATGGACATATTGATATGAAAGTCCCTTGTAACAAATATGTTTGTCTGCATAAACCTTCTCCTCCTCTGCACCTAAATTAACTTTGATACCTCACCGGTTTTCCCTTACACCTCCTCATAAGCAAAGGTTAAAAGCCACACAGCTTATCTGTCATGAGGCCTGTTTACATAGGAGAAACATTATGCCATGTCTGGCTGCACCCTTTTATCTGCGGGTTTGTCTTACCGTTATCACATCATAGTTATTTTCCTGATGTGTAAGTTGGGAAAGTGGTCCAAAGAGATGCTAAAAAATGTAAGATGATCCTTGTTCTTTTAAGAACCGGGGTTGTTTACATATGTGGAGCTAATTTGCAAAAACAAAATAATGTTTATAAAAATTTTCAACAAAAGTGTTTTTTTACAGATATACACTATCACAATTAAACACAATAAATATATATTAACATAATAAAAAAATATTTTTTAAATGTAAACAAAACAAAAAAGTTACATGTTTTTGCAAATAAACTCATGTTTCATAAATCGCATAAATTATTAAAGCTGTTCAAAATTTCTGTAGAAATTACAGTATTACTCGCAGCTGTTTGCCAGTAACTTACTGTAATATAAATTTATGTTATTTACTGGTAACAGTTTGTTCAAAGAGAAATGAACATTAAACATTAATGAGTCTTTATCTTTAATGGACAAATGAAATGATAACAGCATCATGCAAAGCATTTTTTGGAACCAATATCAGATCAATATCAAAAAACAGAAAAAGGTTGATGAGGATTTCTGGTTCCCAGAATGCTTTGCATGAGGCTGTTTTTAATAGTTTTATACCATAATTATAATAGACTTGTTAAACTGTTGCCAATGCATTTAATAATTACACATCTACAGTGAGTTACTGGCAAACCATCTGCATAACTACAGCAATGTTTTTGACAGTTAAAAACATTTTTTTAAATGCATACATAAAATGCCCAAAATGCTGTCCATTTATGTTCATAATTCAGCAACCTTATACACCTCAGCTGCTTACAAAACATGCATTTCTCACAATTTCAATTCAACTTCCTTAAATTCAAATGTTGACTGCAATTCTTAAAATTCTTAAACTGATGCACAGCCTTGCTACAGTAGCTGCATTGACCTCAGAGTAAGTGTAGTGTCATTTTGAAACTGAAACCAAAACACAAGTAGTTGCATATCATGTTGTTTACTGAGAAATATCAAGCTGAGTGTCTCTTTAAATATAGTTAATAATACAGTGAATAAAAAATGCCCATGCCTTAGAACATCATTATAATTAAGCCAGAGATGGAGCGCTGATTCACACTGGACCCATAAGCCTCAGCAGCTGAAAGCTATCAAAGAGTGTGACTATTTTAGTATACCAGTGAGATCACTCCTTTGTTTGCAAACTCTATTTCATGCCCCTGCATCTATTGATTAAGACAAGAGACACAGACACACAGAATCAGGCCGCTCAGTAAGATCATTTTACCCTAGAAGTACAGGTCATGTCTAACGAGATCCATTAAAGTCCAATTGGTCTAACCAAAAGGTCATCATGTTATCAGATCACATGTATTCAATCTGTTTAACTATGCTAGGTTTTATTTATTTTTTCTTTTTGCTTACAAAGACACCTCTAGTGAGTTATGAAAAGTGGTTTCAATTGTCGGTCGATACATGCAATCACAAACACTGCTGACAGCTGAAGAACAGCATGCTGAGTGAGATGTGCAGCCGTCTCTCTTCCAGGTAGGAATCGGAGGACGTTTTCGCTGCCCTTCCTGTCTGCGTGAGGTTGTCTTGGACCGTCACGGAGTTTATGGACTGCAGCGCAATTTACTCGTGGAGAACATTATTGATGTTTACAAACAGGAGTCTGAAAGGTCAGATGATAAAGATGTATGGTAAAGTCAGTACGACTGATCTTTAATGTATTGTAAATCAATGTATCTCCAGCTCTCGGCCTCCACAGAAGCCTCCCGCACTGTTCAACTGTACAGAGCATGAAGATGAGAAGCTCAATATTTACTGCCTCACGTGTCAGGTGACCTCCTGCTCTCTCTGTAAGGTGTTTGGAGCCCACAAAAACTGCCAAGTAGTTCCCCTGCCCGATGTATACCAGCAGCAGAAGGCAAGTTCTTCAAAATATTTGTGTCGTCATGTTACATCTCCACATCTTCCAAACAAATAATTCGTTTCAATTCTTGTAGGCTGAACTCAGTGACAGACTTGCTACTTTGGTTTCCAAAAATGAACAAGTTCAGTCATTTGTTAATGAACTAGAGGCACTCCACAGGAACATAGAGGTTTGTGTGGATCTTTTACAAAGCCATACAATAAAACATGAAATCCATTATAAACGTAGGATATGTTGATGCCCATAATACCACAGGAAAACAGCAGGATCCAGAAACAGATCCTGTGCGAGAAGTTTGATCACTTATCCGCCATTCTGGAGGAACGTCGCAAGATCATGACCCAGCAAATCACCTCTGAGCAGGAAGAAAAGACTGGCTGGACCCAGTCTTTACTGCAGACATACAGTGAGCATGTAGACACAAACTCTAAGTTGATCCAGGCAGCCCAGAATGCCATAGAGGACCCAGAGATGGCTTCTTTTGTGCAGGTATACTATAGCTTTTGTGTGGCACTTCTCAGTAATCTTACATTTCATGCAGTGTTTGATTTGTATTTTTATCTCTGCTTTATAGAATTCACAAGATCTTACTGAGAAGTAAGTCCATTAGGAAATTTAGCAATAAATAATTAAAAAGAAATAGTTAAAATAATATTAGCTTAAATCAGACAAAAACAGTATTTTTCCTTTTCTCTGAAGGGTTGGTAAAGCATCTAACTGCTTCTCTCAGGAGACCCTGGATCCTGACTACGAGAAGATGGATCACTACAGGGTAGATTTTGACGCAGAGGAGAGAGTTCTGTACCAGCTGGATTTCATGGAGAGTGAGCATCATCCCACTTTTTATTTATAACATATATTTTTCACAACTCCTCTGATCATTTCTGCCAACTTTACAGATGAAGAAGTGGATGAAACACCTGATGAACCAGAGTCAGAACCAGAGTCTGAACCTGAACCAGTGCTGACCCCAGAACCTGATTCTGAACCAGATCAGGATCTGAAATCAGAGGGTTCTGAGGTGAGGAGTCCCACGCCGGAGACAATAGAGGACAGTTATAGAGACATCAGAAAAGTTGCTGTGTGTGAGAAGAATGGCTTAACCACTTCACAGGTACGTTCTCAACAACATTTTCTGGACACTTAAATAAGAAGACCTAACTTAAGACTTATTAGATAAAATTATCTGTGATATTAAAGCAGGGCTGTCCAAACTCAGTCCTGGAGAGCCGGTGTCCAGCAAAGTTTAGCTCCAACTTGCCTCAATACACCTACATGGACGTTTCTAACATGCCTAAGAGCTTGATTAGCTGCTTCAGGTGTGTTTGATTAGGGTTGGAGCTAAACTCTGCAAGACTCCGGCCCTCCAGGACTGAGTTTGGATAGCCCTTTATTAAAAGTTTATGGAAATATACATCAGTAATTGCTTCTTTTCTATCGTTCCTTTAGATTGTCGCTCTAGTGTTTTATTTCCTGGGCTTTATGGTGATCCTCCAGCGAATATGGGGAAACATTCAGTGCCTTGTTTTTATATAGCAGAGGTGAAGAGACATGGTCTCCAGGTATTAATAAGGCTCACATGTTATTTTGAATAAAAACAATGCCAAAGATTTTTGTTTCAAAAAAGTTTGGATTAGTATCATATCTCTATGTTCTTGCTTAAAAGTAAAGTCACTAAGTTTTTTGCAGACTGGCACAGCGGTGAGCTCATCACTTGAAGGACTGAGCCCTCCAGTGGTCACCAGTGAGATGATTCATCTCTGTTTCTACTGACTCAATCCTCCAAAATAAAACCAGAAGCTCAAAGAATAATGACCTGCTACTGGTCAGAATGGGTTCTACCTTTGTGTTTGAGCAAATAATTAAAACAATGTATACACTTATTTGGGATCTGTTTTTTGTTTGCCCAAAAACATTGAGGGGCAGTTTCCCGAACAGGGTTAAGACTAGTCCTAGATTAAAATAAATGTTAAGAGCTGTCTAAACTGGAAAAAGCTTGCACTGAGATATTGTCATTGCTTGGTCTTAAAATGCTCACAGATAATGCATTTTTGTAAGACATGTTTCTAAAAATCCTTAAATGTCCTAAATTAGCAATGACTGTTTTTGCTGTAATAGTGAAAGTTCTTGGCATTTGTCAGACGAGCGCTCCAATACTACATCATTTGTAACAACCATCTACCAATTTGTATTCACTCTAGAATTGGTTGCAATTATATGAATGAATATTGTTTATAACTGATGGATTTGTTTGTACGAGTGCAATCTTAAGAGTTGGTATGAACTAACACAGAATTCATTTTAACACATTTTTATCTTTTCTCTTTTTGTCAGCATTGACTGTCTAATGGCTTGTGCAATGCACTATGTGAACTTTTAGGAAATTGTAAATCTTTTTCCTCATTGTGTCAGACAATACAGATGAGTTTAAAAAAAACCCTTTTCCTGAGATACACAGGACATGCAAAGAAAAAACACTGTGCCGTGAAGTACAAATTTGTTTATTAATTCCTTTATTTTAGGTAACCTAATTTGTGGGCTATGTGGTCTAACTCAATAAAAACGAGGGAAAAACTATGATTAAATGTACAAATTAATCAAATGTTGCCATAGTTAAGTTGGGGGAATATTTTTTTAATTTGTGGAATAATATTAATGAATCATGTTATTTTTTTCTTCCACATAATGTCTGGGGCTCTGTATGATTAACATTTATTTGAAAGTTGACATGAAAGTAAAGCTGCAACTGTCTTTTCTTCCCAAATGAAACTGCTTCTCAAACGAGTAAAATGTAGGACAGGATTTTGTTCATCTGCAATTAATTTTATTATTGTTTTGACTTAATGCAAACAATGTTGGGGTAACACATTACAAGTAATGTAAATTACGGAATAAGATTACTTTTTTCAAATAACTGGTTAAGTAATAAATTACTTTTTAATTTACAAGAAAAGAGTTACTTTCTTCCCATTTATTGATTGACAGCTCTCCTGTTCCCATGCTGAGAGAAATTACAAGATGTTACTGTGGTTCTAGAACAAATGCAAACATGCATTAATTCATCTCACTCGCAAAATAATTATTAAATGCAATTAAAATTAGACTAGTCCTCAAAATGAATAAAAGCAGTGAAATGCAATATGGCACAAACCTTTAATAATTAAATGTTAAATAACACAAAGATCCTTTATGTATTTAATCCTATTTTATTAACCAATGCTGACCTTCAATAATTAAATTCAAATGTACTAATAAGCACCTCTAATGCCTCTAGATAATAATCTGTGCTTCTTTTTTATTCTTTAAGTGTGTTGGACTTACTTCTACATTCTGTTGTACAGACGTGAATTTACTTTCCCTTCATCCTGAGTGTTATTAATTTCTATTTTGGTGTTACATGTGCCAAAAATTAGAACTATATTACAAACAAACCAGCAAGCCCTGTTCATTTAAAAAGTAATGCAAAAGTAACTTAACGCATTACTTTGAATACAAATTTACGTGATTAGTTACTTTTTTAGGCAATATTGTAATGCATTACTTTTAAAAGTAACTTTCCCCAACACTTAGAGGAATGTCAGAAACGGGGATGTTGCAATCAGGTTGTTATGATTAAAGGCACATATTACAAAATGAAACAGCAATATAAGGGATATGTATATATATAAAAAAAATGTTTTAAAAAATTGTCCCTCACGAAAAAAAATTATGGTTTTACTACAAATAAACCCCAAATAAACAAGTTTAGTTAAACTATGGTAACCACAAATAAACCATGGATTTGCAATATCAACTAGTTTAACCACTGAATTTTGTAGTAAACTTAAAAAAAGAGAGAGAAAAAAAAAAGACATTCATGGTTCATTTTTTGTTCATGCATTCAGTTTTGTAGTAACATTATTCAGTTTGTTTACTGTAAATTACATGCTTTTCTTAAGCACTTCGGCATTGATCTTCTAGATTTTCCTAAAGAGAAATAATCTTGCCCAATGGCATTTTTCTAAGATATTTTGTTGATATCGGGACGCAGTACAGTAGACGTCATCTCAGGGCGCCGGAAGGACAGCGCACTTGGGCAGCTCTTCAAGCTGAGTTGGCTGATCGTTCGGGATCTTGTGTTGGCTTGTCTAGCGCTTTTGGATGTTTTGGTAGTAGAGGGAAGACACGTATTTACGCCTCGCAGAGCTTTTCCCCTCTGAACTACGTAACTGTCAAGACAACATCTTGCAGATCTCAATCGACGACATGGATTCCGCCAATCAAGGTAAACAAAAAGAAAGCAGCACAATACAATACAATACAACAGTTTTTTTTTACGTTTATGGCGTAATGTAGAGTAGCTGTAGCCTTATATGTCGATCCCAGGGTTTTGAATGTGTGCTGGTGAAGGGGAAATCAGGGCAGGGCTGGCGATCAGGTTACTAATGCAGCACAAAAACACATCGAGGCTGAGTGCAGGTGTTTGCGTTACTATAATGTGATTTACATCGAGATCACCGATGATAAAGGGGAATTATGCTTCCCTTTCTCGGTGTTTGGCGCTTATGGCGTGGCAATTTCCAGCTTGGATTTAGGATATTATGGTTTAGCCGTTAGTTAAGACAGCACCACTCCTTTATCTGTTGTGTCATATCATGTAACGTTAGCGTTATTTAAATAAGGCAGTTTAGGGTCAGTGAGGGGCTGATGACATATCTCATTAATGTCTCATACCCACGTGACATCTTTCACAGACTGACCTAAATTGAGCACTGTGATCTCGTGTGTATTGAATGGCTGAAAATATATATGAACAATATACTAAATATTATATATAGTTACATAAAAGCATTTGCACTCCCTTTCACTGTATTGAAATGTATGCTGTTTGTGCTTTTAAGCTGGATTTAACGCTTATGTGAAGAGTGATTATAGGTTCATGCTGACAGGAAGAAAAAAAATTAAATAATGTGATGCCTTTACTATGAAAAAAGGTGAATTTAGTGGAATAAATTGAAGAATTAATTAAGCTTTAGTTGTGTCACATTGTTACATCATAAATTGCTACCTTCTTGTCTGTTGCAGGGGAGTGACATTCTCATTTTAGAGAGCATTTGATTGGTCAAAATTGTAGTACGGGATGAGTCATCAATATTTTGCTTTTATTTTACTATAAAATATAGCTGCTATAAGTGACTTTTGTGTAAAACCCAATGCACATGTTAGTTACAATGCAATTTCCATGTATATTTTTATCATAAATATTTTTTATTTTCTGTTGTTTTGTTGAAATAACTTGTCAAATTATGCTGTCAAATTATTTATCGTATACAATATAAAAGTTTTTGCTTGCATAATATACATGGGTGTACTGTGTACATTTATTATGTATATATAGTATATATTTAGAAAATATTTACATGTATTTACATACATTTATATTCATATAATATATATTTTTTTATATAAAGATATTTAAAATATAAACATAAATACTAAATATATGCATATATATATTTGGTGTCAAAGAAATTATGCACCTCACCTTTAAAACATGTAATCCTCTTTGATTTTTACAGACATCAATCTGAACTCTCCACATAAAGGCCTGGGCTCTGACTCTCTCTCAGACATGCCTGAAGAGAGGGGGGCAGCCGCCGTGAGTCCTGGGACTCTCCCTCCTGGTCTGACAGAGGAGGAGGCTGAGGAACTCAGACTGGAGCTCACCAAGGTATACACCAACAGCCACTGATGATCTTCTCCAGTCTATCTTCAGATGAAGGCTGTTTCATGTTAATGCCGAATGATTCAGTATAAGTTGAAGTAATTGATACATTCATGTTACTTAGCTAAGGTTTGTGTCTGTGTTAGGTTGAGGAGGAAATCCACACCTTGAGGCAGGTGCTGTCGGCTAAAGAGCGCCACTCGTCGGAGCTGAAGCGCAAACTGGGCCTGAGCCCCCTGAGCGAGTTCAAACAGAACATCACCAAAAGCTGGCAGGACGTCCAGACCTCAAACGCGTAAGAATGCATTCCCTCTACATGTCCTGCTTACTCAAACCCAGGAGGTAACAGATACAGTCTTCTGGGTTGCCATGTGCAAAGTCGAATCTTAAACCTCTTTTGCAGACCCTGCACAGTGATTTGACATAATTTTGGACAAAATTTAGAACTAAAATGGTTTGTTGAAGTGGTGATGGGTAACGACTCTGCATTATGGCAGATGCAAGTTGGAAACTTGTTCTATAAGAAGAGGAATTAATGGGAGAACAGAAGCCTTTCTAACTAATCCAGCTTCAGTGTGCTCTCTTCCAGCTCACACACATTCCTCTCACTTCATGTTGCTGGAAATCAGCCTAAAAATAAAGAGTCGCAGGTGTCCAGTTGCATTTTCTACTGGATTGTACATTGCTAAAAAGCATTAGAAAAAGCTCTTAAGTGCTTGTTCGGATAGAGGAGATGGTCATTGTTTTTTGTGTGTGTTATAGATGTGACATCTGTGCCGTCAGCTGAAAGTTCTTCAGTGTAATTGTTTACACTACAGTTAAAAAATGGCAGTCCTGTTTTAAAGAGCTCCGTGGGTGGACTGTAGTCGACTCAGACATGAATCACCACCATTTATTGTGTTCCGAGCTGGAGCTCATGGCCATTGGTTTGAGTGTGACTCTCAAGGTCTTAGACAAACAACAGATGCTGGCTTTGATCCTGTAGGTGGAAAAAACTTTGGTGGGTTTATGATTATGTATAGTATTTTACAGGACTTTACTGAGATAATGGTGCCTTGGGTCCTAATATCCTCAGGTCAAGACTTCCTTGATATGTAGACTTAAAAAAAAAAAAAATCCAAAAGAGAAAAAAAAATTATATACCGTTTATATGATTATTATGTCAGAAGAGAGGAACTCTAACAGTATTGAATGGTTTAATGCAAACACAGTGTATAATGTTATAAACAGTGTTGGGTACATTACTTTTGAAAAGTAATTAATTACAATTACATCATCCGTATTGTATTTAAATTACTTTAATAATTGCTCTGACTAAAAGTAATTTAATTACTCAATAAGTAATGTAACCTAATTATTCAAATCTCTTTTGAGGTTTTATTCTGAGGTCAGCATATTTTTTTTCCTTTCTTCGCCATTTGCGTGCAGATGACTTGCATATAATGAGCTCAGATACAAGAAAGACAGTAGGCCTGCCTCCCTTTAGTTTACATTATCAGATTCATGAATAATTGATTCATTTAAAAGACACATACGAGACTAAGACTGTACCGCGCTTTCATAAGGATCACATAATCAAATACTACTTGTTAACTCAGAATTAGACACTTCAAGCTTTCATATACGGGACTGTAGCTTGCTTTAGTTTCATACGGATTACATAACCAGAGAATATTTGTATTCTATATAAATGCATGCATTAAAAAATAGACACTTCAACTTTTATATAGATATAATTCTTATTACTTAGATACGCGTTAGACACAACACTGTTTATAAATGTACATTACAGGTTTTTTTAAATATATATAACAACTTGAATAAAAAGTATTTTATAAGTCCATAATATCTATACACAAAAGTTAGTTTTTGGGGTTTTTTTTGCACAGAATCTACAAAAAATATAAAAATTAGTCACTGGCAACTCAAAACAGCCATATATCAGCGGAATAATTTGCCTAGCCAATATTTCAGTCTGTCAGTACTTCAGACCATGATGTTATTGGTTTGTAGTCAGTCAGAGGTGGTTATCAGCAACACCATATTTCGCTTTAGTGCTGTGCCGTTGAGCTCTGCTGTAGGCAGCACATAACGACGTCTGTGTTTTTTAGCTATGTGGTGATGTCAGAGAAGCTGGGCCAGTGGAATGAGAAGGTTGCAGGGTGTGATATGTGAGTGTTTGACCGCTTCGGCACGTATTTGCAGTGAGTGCATGAACTCTTCTCACCTACTCTCAACCTGTCAGTGAGAATGGAGCATTCGAACTCCTGAAGAGAAGACATAACTGCTGCCTTTTCTGCTCTGGTGATCACAGATCAATGGACGCATCGCTTCTAATATAGATTTTGGTGTTCAAGTGCTCCACACCTTGATGGGTAAAAAAAAACCAAACATGCATATCAACACAAATACAGCCCAACACACTAAAACCTGTCTCTCAAACAGATGCTAATGTCCTGTAGCATTGACTCTAACCTGCTGTACTGTCGATGTGCATAATATTTATCAACTGCTGCTTTCATGTACCGTGTCTGAATTATCAGCCTCTAAAATTCAGATTAGCTTTTTCACATCCTTGCCTGTTGAAATTATTTGTCTCTAAAGCAGTGCTTTAAGTCTGCAAATAATTAATCGCTGCACTAATTCACATCTATACTGAAATGAAGTTTGGGGTTGATATGATTTTGTTTTTTAAATTACAAATTTGAAGCACATCAAGGCTGCATTTATTTGATTAAAGGAAATTTAAAAAGAGTAAAATTGTGAAATATTATTGCAATTTAACACACCGTTTTATGTTTGGATATTATTTAAAATGCATTGTATTCATGTGAAG
Organism: Enteromius viviparus; assembly: GCA_032353835.1. Taxonomy (NCBI): domain Eukaryota; kingdom Metazoa; phylum Chordata; class Actinopteri; order Cypriniformes; family Cyprinidae; genus Enteromius; species Enteromius viviparus. The sequence continues at coordinate 6,239,701 of JAUCNO010000500.1, read as the reverse complement.
ACAAAGCTGAAATTTCAGCGTCATTATGTCAAACTTAAATTTCAGAAATCATTCTAATATGCTGATTTGATGCTCGATTAATGTTCCTTACTATTATTTATCAATCAGTTTTCATATATTTTTTATATAGAAGTTATTGTTCTCAATTTGAACAGTGAAAAAGCAATGTCCTTGCTAAATAAAAATATTGATTTGTGAAAAAAATCATTCATAGCCCAAACTTTTCAATAGTGTGTGCACTTTCATAAAATATTAATACAAGTTAACCAACTTTTAAAGTGAAACTGTGTATAGTAATTCTCACAGGTTTAGCTGTATAGACAGGGCTTTGTAATAAGAGTGTTACTCTGGAGAGGAAGGTGCTCTATGATTTTCCACAGGTCTCATGACTTTTAGTGGCAGTCCTGAAGTAGTTGGAGATTTAGCTGAACCTGTCAGACAGGGTATGTTATCACGAGTGTGTGAGAGATCTCCCACTTCCCTCTTTACACACACAGTTCGAAACCCATTCAGACAGAGACGTCTACAGAGAGAGCATGTGTTTGTGTAGGGAAAGTCTTGTCCTGTTCAGATGAGTAAATGCCACGTCTGTTGCGGTACAGGCCAATTAACACTCCCTGAGTCCATTCTGCAGTTTTGTGCACATCATGAATATTGCATCAGAATCCACTTTGCAATCTCCTCTTTGCCAACGTGCTACTTGTTTCTTAATCGCTAAGGTGATTTGTAATGTCTTTTTGACTGCTTGAAAGCTCCAGCATACTCGCACATCTTATTTGAGCGCACAAGTTTCCACACGAGATAAACCGCAGGAGTTTGTGTGTTTAAGAAGAATGTCAAAGAAACTGGTGTTGTTTTTCTTTGGCTGTTCAGTTTAGCAGTGCTTGCGTTTTGCTTGTGAGGCAACATAACTGTATAATCATCATTTTAGAAATGAAATATGTTGCATGTGTGTGTGTTTTAGCACGATGTGATTAAGAGAGTGGAGATTTGAATGTATTACCCTGTTCGTTTGTACTGTAGATATCTTTCAGCTTCTGCCACTCTGGATGACATTGCCAGCTCTGAAGTGTGAGTTACTTCATTCTTTATGTTTATTTTGTGTGTTTTCAAGGATGTTTTCTGGTCTCATTAAGGTCATGAAGGGTTAAATGATTTAAGCTGGCTTGCAATGCTTCATGGATATTTTGTTGCTGGGTTATTAGATAATAAAATTTTATATTGCATATCTAAGTAGTGTGAATTGCAATTGCAAATGTGCTTACTCTGTAGATTTGCATTACCATTTTAAGTTTGAGGCCTGTCATTTATTTTTTTTTTTTTTATTCTTACAAATGTTGCAGTAAAACAGTAATATTATGACACATTTTTACAAAATCCAGTCTCTTGAGATTGGCTTAGAAATCATAATCCTTCACAATCCTTCAGATTTTGATATGCTGATTTGCTGCTCAAGAAACATTTCATAGTATTATCAGTGTTGAAAACCATTTTTTGTGTGCTGCATTTATGGAAAATGCGATCAATTTCAGGATTTTTATATATATACAGTATCTCACAAAAGTGAGTACACCCCTCACATTTTTGTAAATATTTTATTATATATTTTCAAGGGACAACGCTAAAGATATGAAACTCTGATAGAATGTAAAGTAATCAGTGTACA
>JAUCNO010000500.1:6216328-6235150 GCA_032353835.1 Enteromius viviparus | reverse complement strand
TCAGTCGGCCTTTTAATGGTGTGCATTTCAGTCACTATTTCATATTCAACAGAACAGACAACAGAAACCATTAAAAAATATCAGTAAAAACAGTTATATTGAGAATAAGGGTGCATTGAATAACATTGTGACCACAGAGAAGCAGATAACATGACACACTGACGTAATGAATATGCAAATTGATATTGAAGTTCCTGTTTCAAAGTTTACAGATAGATGTCTAATGTGTGTGCCATTGATATGTCCAGTGTTCATGTAAACTATTTAATAAACACATCTGGCACTTTTTTTGAGCCTCTTAAGTAGTTTTGTTTTTTATGTAAATGATTAAATAAATACCGTACCGTGCCATTCATACCGAGGTATTTTATACCGTTACATCCCTACTATAATGGCAAACCTGAATTATCATTGTCATTGTCTTTATTGTCAGGTGATCCTTTAGAAATCTTTAATATTCTGATTTAATACTTAAGAAACATTATTAGTGCTGTCAAACAATTAATTGCATCCAAAATAAAAGTTTTACATAACATATGTATGTGTGCTGCATATATTTAAGTATATATATAAATACTGATTTTTTTATACATGAAAACTGATTTTATAATTATTTTGTTAATAAGTATGTTATTAAATAATTATTTTTAAAATAACATGTTTATATTTTTTACTTCCTAATTACACCAGATTATTTTTAATAGCTAAATGTGAACTAAAAAGTATTGTGTAGAGCATATCTAAGTACTTGACATGCTTTTTAAGCTTGATTTTAAACGGATCTTTCTTTATCCTGGTAACTCTGTGTTCTATAATGTTTTCTGTTTGTGTGTCTCAGTACAAGGTGGTTGGAGGCAAAGCCAATGGTGAAAGTGCCCACTCTCCGAACGAGTCGAACCCTGTGCAGGACAACGCTCCGTTCTGAGAGCCTGCCCTCTTGATTTAAACACTCATCTCATTCTTTGTGAATCCTGACTACACCCACACTTCCGTTCTCCCAGTTCTCCCATTCTCTCTGAATTCTTTCATCCCTCCTTCCTCTGTCTCCTTTGATACCCCTCCACCTACTGCTAGCATGTGCTTGCTCATCTCACTCAAAACACACGTAGTACAGATTCTGTGACATGAAATCATCACGGGTTGTACACAAGAAGACAAATGATGAATCATTTTGTATTAGAAACTATTTTACACTGCTTTGCATAATGTTTTTACATAACTTTTATCTATATATGACTATAAAGGGATACAAATAACTATATTTAAACAGTACTGCCAAGCAGCATTCATCAGGCGGCAGAGGGGTGCAAAATACACAAAGAAGAAACATTTAAATCTGAAGGGGGGAGGATTTTAGACCAATAAAGTAAAGAAACTTGCTGCAGGTTTCTGTGCTGCTGAGCATTCAGTTGAGTTGTTTTTTACTCTCAGTACAATGTGAAGCGACGCTTTGCTGTACACCTGGTGAATGTCTGACCTTCTCAGTCGGCCTTACACTCACACTCACACACAACTGTTGTGTTATTGCTTTATTGGTCTGTTGCTGGTAAAAACACGTTACACAAAATTTTTTTTTTTTTTGCTTTACCTTAGTTGTAGGCTCTTTCTTGCTCTTGTTTTTTTTTCATTGATGGGAATGTTTTATTTATGCTGTTGACGGTGGAAATCGCTTGCCTTTGCTTTGTGCCATGCTCTGCGTGCCAATTAGTAGATGCCATAGACCTTTTGCTGTCAGAATGTTAAACACAAACTATCACATCACAAAGATCACTGTTCAATTTTAGGAAATAAAGTTGCATTTTTTTAATGTGCACTAATCCAAAACGTCAAGTTCTGCTAAGTCAAATTTCTTTTGTTGGTGGCATTTGTTAATTTTTTTTTATATCCCTCCCCCCAACAGACGTGAACACTAGTGTCGTCTGTATGGTAGCACAGTCACTTTTTACCTGAAAGATATTGGAGTATATTTCATTATTAGCAAGTGTAATCTCTTCATTTTTGTCTGTTCTATTCTGATATTTCATTCACTTGTATGGGTGCCAGTGGGTGGCCTTGTTTCACTATGTTACACCAGGACGATGACATGCCTCATTGGGTGAGAAGCGAGGGATTGCATACATTTGACTGACTGTGGTGCAGATGGTGAAATGCCAGCATCACATGGTTTTTCTGCTGGAATCCACATGTAATGCCTGATTGTGTAGTTCTGCAAAAGATGAGAAAAGCTCATAAACATTCAGAGGAAAGGACTTTTTTTTATTATTATTTTGAGTAGTCATTTTCAGGAGGTTGTTGTTTAGGGAACAGGCACCATATAGCTTTAAATTAGAGATCTCAGCCTAGCTATTCAGATTTAAGCGATCAGATTGTTTTCTTTTAGAACAACAGTGGTGTAATGCTTCATTTATTTTTGTCAGTTGTTTGTATATCAATAAAGAATTCGTTCAAATGGCCTTTGGTTTTATTGTTCCAGTTTTTTCTTAATGTTGGTGACATAAGTTTGCCAGGAGGTGGCAGTAGAGCACTTACTGGAGAGGCCATGCGCTTCTGCCATAGACTGTACCAAAAAAAAAATGCTTAAGTAAGTTTAAGTAAACATGCCACTGGAGAAGAATATATTTTCAAGTTATATTTGTGTTTTAGCATCTGTTTTACTGTTGCATTTGAAATAAATGTATATGTGTGTATGCAGGGGCGTAGCACCAAATTCTGTGAAAACTGTGGCCATGGGTCCCCGTAAGCTCGAGGTTCACAACTACATACAGCACAATTTAATACATCAATCAACTGATGCATTTACCCAGAATATATTTACATTAGTTAACATTTAAATTAGTTAACAAACATTTATTGTATTATGGCTATTAATTTTGACTAGAATGATGCATTTTGTAGATTACTTATGTAATGTGGACTAATAAACATACCACACCACAACCCAATTATTATAATGAGTCTTGACATGTGTTCTATGGGTTCGCATGCATTTACATTACTGTTTATTAACAGGTCAGTACTGCAGGGTATTAGAATGACATTAGATGTTTCTCTGTTAGGGAGGCGTAAACCACCAGCAACACTCTCAGGTGTTGGAACAACAGTCAGGTTGGAATATAGATCTATACACATGCTGACTGTAAGGATATGCCTGTTCCTGATCCTTTTATGAAGCTGAAAAGAAGAGATGGGCGCAGAAAAGGGAAAGTGACTGCCCCTCATGTTTCCTGGTTTTAATTTAATTATTGAATTATAAAAATATAACTCTTTATCTTGTTTTTTACGCATGTCTGTTACATGCCGATACAACTGTGGTATGTTCTTGCCTTATTTGTCTTTGTTTTTTTATTTTAGAATGCCGCGTTGACTCAATGCAGGATTGTAAAATGTAACTTTTACTGTCTTATATGCAGCATATTTTATTTGTCATTTAAATAGTTTTTACAATTCTTTCAAAAGATTTTCATGGTTTTTCTGTACATAGTTATACAAATTTAAAGTAATTGTCTCTTTTAAATTTTTTAAACATGATCAGAATAGTCTTTTCAATTATTCACATTTTCTATATTAAAGATAACTCAATCAATCAAACAATCAGTCACCTTTATTTATATCGATGTTAAAAACACACATTGTCAAAGCACCGAACAGTATCAAATCAAAAATACACTATTAAAATGTAAATATTTATGCACATTTTGTACATCCTACACAATGAATAAATGAATGAGAACACAAAAACAATGATTGCAAGATTTATTTTTTAGTTTTCATCTATTATATGTTAACTGTACTTAAAGGGTATCTAGATGAAAAGCGAATACAGATACGTGTTATTTGTGACCGAGGCGGGATTCGAACCTCTAGTTGCGTGTATTTCACTCGTCCCGCCTACCTGGAATTTCCTTCGTTTCTATTGGCTAGTCAGCGATCTACAACTATCCAGTAGATTATGTTATAAGAAGACGTCCAATATTTTTAAGGTAAACCACCAGACGATTGATATCAGATACCAGATCATGATAAATTTTTGAGGTATTGTGGTCGCAATTTGTTTCCAGACCAATATCTTCGTCATTTCTGAACATTTCCAGAAAGCAGAGCACGAGCAGTTACCACCCTGCTTCCGCTGGTTTGATCCGGTTCTGCGCTGAGGGGTTTATATAGAGCACTGAGAGGCCACGCCCCCTTCACCTCCGCGAGCCGTCGACGTGTATAAATGCAGGCGAACGAGTTGTTTTTGTTAGACAGCATTGCGGTAGATATCTCTGGACGTGGAGGGTCTTATCCATCCAAACCTTTTCAAATGGGCCCCGTCGCCTAGCGTTTTCTCCCCAAAGCCTCTGACTGAATTGAGTAGAGTGCTCTAATAACATCTAGAAGAGCTGCGAAAGAAGGTGAGATGGTGATCTAACGTTACGCTTCATATTTTTAAAGGGTTCCTCATTGTTTGGGTCAGAGAATCTGAGCAGAGTAACGTTACATCTACTTTAACACGATTAGTGTCTTGTATTTTGCTGTAATCGTGTTATGTTTTCTTACGTTTGAGACAAAAATGTTTTTTTTTTTGGTGATCTCAACTGCTCTAATTTCTACGGGATTACTGTAGCTTCCTCATGTAGCCTTTTGAAAAATGATGTGTTTGTTATAAATGTCTCATGTGGCAATACGTCAGTTTGACTCATCTTATGGTTTGGCACTAAATAGTGTGTAATAATGAGTAACAACTACAAGACCAATATGTAACCAATACAAGGTTTCAAACTACACGTTAGAGACAAAAGCTTTTAAATGTCTGTCTCTATTAACCAAAATCCATTTTTAGGGTTAAGATGAAGAGTTGTATTATTTACATTGAATTATTACTCTGCATTAAATGTCTTCTTAATCGCTTCGCAGGGTTTCCATCTAAGTCACTATTCACACAAGTCTGAAAATGGCATCCATCCCATCTAGTGGTTCCCTTGTTGCTACTCACGACTACTACAGAAGTAAGCCGCCTTTGCAAGTGCTTTACTGTTATAGTAACAGTTGAGGTTATATAGAGAATTTGCCTTATAAGACCGTTTCTTTTCCAGGGCGCATTGGCTCTACATCCAGTAGCAGCTCGTGTGGCAGTTCAGAGTACAGTGGAGAGGTTATTCCTCATCACCCAGGTGGGATATGTTTAATTTCACTCTCTTCCACCCTCAACTTCAATCAATACTTCATTGCAACAGATGTAGACATTTGCACGTTATGCAATTTGCACCCACATCACAGCTCTGTTGAAATAGATTGCTTCTGAGTAATCAACTGTTGAGCTTACATGTCTTTGTTTAGAGACTTGATTTGCGTTAGTGTCTACCTCATTGTGTGCTTAATCCATTCGAAGATTAGACTGCAGGTGCTTTGCTCATTCTGACCTGTCGTTTAAATGTCCCTTAGGTCTGCCCAAACAGGATTCTGGTCATTGGTGGTCCAGTTTCTTCTTTGGGAAGCAGAACCAGCCTGGTATGGGAACTCTTACTGAGGAGGCTCAGCAGAAGTGAGTCACTGGATTGAGTTTCTCCCAAGTTGGTGCATGTAACATGAATGCCTTGCCAAGTGCTGATGCACATTTAATTGCAGATGGAGTTGCAAATTTTAGATTTCATTACAAGGAGTTCTAGTTTGACGTTAGTTTTTGAATTCTAAATCCCTTAATCTGATTGGCTCTCTGCAGGTCAGGGTTGGTGAGTGTGACCAATGGGCAGGTGACCTGTGTTGCCCGGGAGATGGTGATGAGGCAAGCGAGTGAAAGTAGCGACGCAGGCAAGTCGGAGGCGGGGAGTTCTCCTCATTCCTGACTCGGACACCAGATCAGGACACCAACGCTAGGGGACGGAATCGGCTCCCTTTTTTTCCCCTTTTCAATTCCCATTCATTATAATGGGCTGTTTTCTTTTTTTCATTTTTTTGTATCCATTGTTTTATATATATATAGCACATAATAAATGGAAGAGCTGAAACTTGCAAAACTTTTGTACATTTTTACACATCTGTAACACTGATGGAAATGTTTTTGTTACTTGTCTTATTCTGTGTTTTTCAGTACAATAAATTGTCTTAAACAGCCCAATACTGCTCTTGGAAAACTGTTCTTTCAGCTTTTGCTTTCTGTGTTATAAAAAAAAAACCATTTACCATATTCTCCCATTTTACAAATAAGAGAAAAGACTCCATGCAAATTATGTATGTATTGGCCACGTGTTTAATAGTTTACTAGAAGCTGCGTTTCAAGTGCAGTAAAGATTAAATGCATAAGAATATGGCAAATTCAGCCTTTTTTTTCCCACTATAATGGAGTGGAGAAGCTATTCTCATCATTCTAGACGAGGCGGATCTGCACCGGGTTTTTTTTATTTGACACATTTATGGGGAATTGTGTATGTGTACAGCATCATGTACTAACTTAGACCTCTTCCAAGTGTGCTGTGAAGGCACCTCCTGCATTTTATTCATTTCATAAAAATAATTATTTGATTGTATAACAAAAACACACAAGCTACATTTTGTGCATCGCTTTCAAATTGGACTTTGGCAAGGAGACAAACAGCACTCTTGGATGGTAACTGAGGCAGACAGGATGTCATGACAACTGCTCTTAAGTTCTCATTCAGAAATTGTCCTGTTACTTTTTTCCAGAAATGAGCAGCAGGTCCAGAAATAAAGAGGTCTGAAGTGGTCTTATAAAGCATTTTAAAAACATTTTGCTGAACTAGTGCCTTGCATTCTGAACAGATGACACCTATTTCATACTTTGTGAACATGGGAAATGGTCCATATGGAAAATTGCTCACTTGAGATGACGCTGTACAGCTTTGTTTCAGTGTGTACATGGATTTTCCAGGTCACTAAGTTCTGATGGTTGGCTAGATACATAAAAAAAGGCTCTTTGTGGCATGCTGACTCTGTTCTTTTTCAGACATCACTTCCCCTTTGTTCGCAGCAACAGGTCCCAACTAAAAGACTGTGACAGGTGCTGTGATTGGTAGTTTACTGGAGATGAAAAGAAATTTAATGTACCTCTCATGGGTAGAATTGAGGGATATCAAAATCTGTAAATGACTGATCAGTTTACTCAGTTGCCATATTGTCTGTTTTCTACGCAGGCAATAGAAAACGTTTCTTTGTATTTGAACGGTAATAGCTCTCCAAAAAGTTCAAGGGCATGTCAAACTAATCTTGACAGTTTAAACAGTAAATACAGTCAAAGCGCACATTGCAGTTCAGGTTGGTCCAGCCGATGTGGATAAAAAAAAAAAGCAAATAAACGATGGCTCTTAAAAACTTGCTGTTAAATGCAAGGTAAGCCAACATATTTTTGCTGCAATTTTCCAATTTGTTGTTTTAAGAGAACTGGTTATAGGGACATGCCTTGTGTAAAGTGGGCCAGAATAAAGGCAGTGCACTGCTATATGGATATTTATTCAGTATTATCACAGTACTGTTCAAAATGTAGGGGTTGATAAGAATTTTTCCACATTTTTCATAATTTAATAATTTTATTCAAAAAGGGATGTACTGTATGACCGATTTATAAAGTTACAAAAACATAAAATTTCAAACAAATGCTTCTCTTTTGAGCTTAAATAGCCTATTTAATATATATTAATCAAATAATCCTATGTATAGCATAACTGTTTTCAACACTGATAATAAATGTTCCTCGAGCAACTAATCAGCACATAAGAATGATTTCTGAAAGATCATGTCGCACTGAAGACTGTAGTAATGATACTGAAAATTAAGCTTTGCATCACAGTAATTAAGTACATTTGTACATATTGTTCAAATAAATTCAAATGAATAAATTGAAATAACAGTTTAAAATGTTATTGTTTGCCCTGTATTTTTGATCGAATTAATGCATTCTTGGTGAACATAATAGACTTAATAACCCCAAATGTCTGCACGGTAGCATATAAACTAAAATTAACTCTTCCTTAGCATGAAAAAGGCTGCTATAGCTATATAAAAAAAACGATTGGAGCAGCACTTGTAAGCAGTGCATTAACATATTGTATCTGAAAAGAAGCAGTTTTTCCAGTGCTGTTCCTGTGTCTACTTCACCACACAGTCAGCAGGACTTTGCCGTTTGGAAGAGGCTCCGCTGGATGCTGGGCTCTTTAAAACCACATTTATTGTCCAGCCATCACTCGTAGGCCCTAAACCTGTATTTGGACAGAAAAGATATGGTCTTGTTGTCAGCAGGGCTAAATTTACAACTATATAGATCGACAGATCTCATTTGAACTCATATTATACCTTGATGCTTGTATTTGGTCACCCAGACAGTCACTTGTCTCTGCTTTGGTTCCATTAAGTTATCAGAATGACTATTGACTGACTTCATTTTGTCTGTCGGGCAGATGCCTGCAAACAAAAACAAGCGCATATAGAAACAAAAGAAAATAACTTAAATTGACCACAGCCCCACAGAAGAAATTCCTTTTAGACACGCATTATATTTAATATAATTAACATGAAACTTTTTTTTTTTTTTAATATACCCATTTTTGGACATTTCTTTATATGTTTTAGTACTCAATGCTGTTTAAGCAATCAAGCAAAGTGTATTTCTGGCAATTCACAAAATCGGGACAGATGACAGTCAGTTGATAAGGCTAAAATTGGAACAATGTGTGCTGTACATAGAGGTACAAGTTCATTCTTGAGCTTTGGGAAATCGCAAATAGTCAGAATAACACGTGTCCTGTAGCTGGTTAAACAGAGGAGAGCTAAAAATAGTGCTGCACTTACTCCGATAAAACTCATTCCGAGCAAGGAGACACACGGGGGCATTTACGGTGGTCATGGTCAGCTTTTATGTGTAAATATGACAGAACCAAATGCTTGGAAAGTGGGGTGTTCTTTGGAACCTGGAAACATACGGCAAAGAAGGAGGAGTTAAGGTCAGTGCTGAATGAGCTTTATTTTATGGTCAAGGAACAAACATTCTCATTAGTGTCACATAAACATGATAAAAAAAACTGAAAAAATGGTCAAAGTCCTACATGAGGAAAACTACAAACTCTTATCATTCTCTAGAAAAGACGAAACTTGTTGACTCCACATTAAACAAACATGTTGATGATAGATGAATCACATGTGTGTCAAAAGTCAAAGAAAGGACTTTTGTCCCAGTTTTGTGCAAATTGTAAACAATATGTTAGTCTTCTGTTGCGTCGTGGAAGCCTAAATTAGACTTCTGTTTTTGTTAGGATATGCACAGTCAAAACAACAGTGAAGAGAGGGAATAAGAAGTTTATTTTAATAGTGACATTAAAATAGAGCAAACACAAAGATTAAATGTTCTAGTTCGTATGTGTCCAGTGCCTTGTAAGTGTTGTTTGCATGCACATACATCAAATGTACAGTAGCACACTTTGAAAGGCTATGCACAAAATCTAGCATAAGCATAAAAAATCATGGTCTTTAATTTAGCAAAACCAATATTGTTCTGAATACGACCGATTTGACTCTAGTGGTCATTTCTGAATGAATCAGTTTTTCAATGACTCACTCAATCATTGTTGTGTTATTTCTTGATGAATCAGTCATTTTAAATGAATCAGTCGAGTGAGTAATTTAGTGACATACATATTGATTGTCACTCCTTGCCATGTACTCGGTTACTGATGTAACTTACAGAAAGACTGAAAAGCAGTTGTAATGTGTGCCTGATGGAAATTCACTCTGGTTACTTTGGTATGATTCCTGTTTGACGGACAGAGCCTTGTCATGCTTTTTACCTTAAGGGTGTGTTGGAAGATCACTCCCAAAATACCGTTCCTCCTCTAAAAATAAAACCACTTCCTCCACTCTAACACTCAGCATGCGATCATAGCTGGACGGTGCTAATTATGGAAGTGAACTTTGCTCTATATAGCCAGCCAGAAGCGTATAGTCTGATCTTGGTGCTCTTGTTTTGATGCAGAATGCAACGATTCTCAACAGCTCTGCATGACTCTTTCTTTTCTTTGACACATAACAGGCTTTTTTGTTAAGGCTCCCTTAAGTGCAAGACTAGTCTTGAGCACTAATCCCTCACTGAGTCAACACGAAATTGGTCTTGAACACAAAAGCCTTTGTGTAAAGGAGGTTTAATCTGCTATGGCATAACAGCAGTGAGAACTACGCTTCATCAGCAGACTCTGATGATGGTAAAGAGCCAAACAGCAGGGGATTAAAGAAAGTTGTGGTTTGATCTCATTTGAAAGGTTAGTACGTGTACAGAGATGTCTGGAATTGAATACTGATGCAACAGAAAACAGAAAGGTTAATGGAAAAGGGTGTCATTCTTTTACAAAGATCCATATCAGTCCTCCAGGCATTTCCTGAAGACCAAAAGACAGAAGTGTTTCGTTTGTGAACTGATGTATTTGGTGGGCGGGGGTGTATGAGAGAGAAAGAAAGAATGAGAGACATAAGAATAGAAGTAGAAGAGATGGAAAGCTGGCTAAAGAGAAAAAGAATGACTATTATATGACTATTATGACTATTTCCATGCTAAACTTTGTTCACAGTAAATCAAAACAAAGTAACAAGTACATTTAAAACAACTCAGATGCTGAGCACTGGTTAGTATGGTGTCAACATATTAGAGATATCTAGGTCATTATATATATATATATATATATATAAATAAACATACATACATATGAGTGAGAAATCTGCTTATGTTTGTTTATCCTATCTTTAAATATCAAAACAATAACACTGCTACTTATGTTCCTAGGAAAAAGATATATGATTAGAAAGGCTCCATGCATTATGTCTTAATGTTATCTTTAAGTAGACCTTGCCTTTTTGTAGGCTGTCTGTCATGTAGGCTATAAAAATCCGTAAAGTCCAACGGCAGTGTAAATGTTCCAGAAAAATGTTGAAATCTTGTGAAGAAGGGAAAGACTGGGATTGAAATGCATTTCCAAACACAGATGAGACAGCTTTATATTAAACCCCTCCTTTGCTTCAGGCTCGAGGACTGACAAGCTATTTGCTGAGGAGTTAGAGGTCCCACCCTAAGAAACACCCATGTGCTGTGTTGACCTTTTGAGAGACAAACTGGGATGAAGGAAAAGTTGGGATGCTTATGCGCTGGGACAATATTTTCCAGTCCTCACAAAAACCGGTGGAAATTCTTTGAATAAGAGACAAGCTTTCACATGGATGCTACTGTTTATATTACAGTACACTCTGATTATTAAGCATATACTTATGTAAAATGTTCTTGTTGCCTTTCTGTATTCTAATGATTAATTTCTATAGTAATAATCTCTGCAATGTCCAACTCTTTTAGGTTAGAGAAAACCCCGCAAGCCATTATTCCACTTTGACCTATATTCTCCTAATAAGAAAAACAGGACTACTTCAGAAACACCGGAGTCATGTGACATGCCTGCAAAATGAGTCTTGAATAGGTGGAGCTATTGGGCTAAAGTATGCACTTCTGTTCAGTGTTGCCTTGCATTAAAGGTTATTCTGTATAAAGGTGAACGGTGGGAAGATGATAAAATGGAGAAAAGATAAAACAGATGAAGATAAATGAATTTAAAAAAGGACCGTTGCCCCTGCAATGGTGCAGGCTTATGTGTAAGTTGTTCTTATTAACAAAATATGGCCGAAGGAAATCTCACTGGCTAATTATATTTACAGACAATTGTGGTTTACGTCAGTTTTCAAATATGAACTTAAATTTAGTCAGTTGATGTGTCCCCTGTACATGTTCAAAGATGCTTTTAATACATATATATTAACAGAAACACATGCATGCATTAAATATATATTCGAGAATATAGAAAGTTGTAATATAAAATAGAAAAATATATTTATAAATATATATATATTTGTGTATGTGTGTGTGTATTTAATTGTATAACAATTTTTCATACAGAACTTAAATTAGTATAATAGTAATTATATAATAGAAATTGCTGTTAAATTACCAATTTTACTGATTTTGTATGTTTACATAATTCACAAATTATTTATTAAAATGATTTCTACTGTTAGTATAAGTACAGCTATATAGCTCCACCCTTTAAATCATCCAATGCATACCAAATAGTACTTGATAGTAATACTAATACATACATATTAATACATAATAATAATAGTAATACTTGTACATACAGCCTTAAACCCTTATATATAGTCTATTCCTTAATCATCATTTACACGTATATTAAAGAGGTTAATTAAGGCCATTTAGCTTGAAAATTACACCCACGTGATATTGCACTATTGCAACAGTCAAAACATGTCACCAACACTGCACCCACAACACTGTAAAAACTGGCTTGATGCCAGAGTCACAGAGGTTACTGGGGGCATGTCTATTTGTGGTTAACCTCAACTGACTGTGCAATTTTGCAAAAAAGCAACATGAAACCTGCAACCATATTCATACATTTCTAATATATCTAATATGAATACATTTTACTATAATAATATGATCTCCATCTGAATGATGACAGTATGGTGAGGTCATATAAACTGCCTGGTTAGCTGCGGGTGAGGTGCCCTCAGAAGTATCAATCATCACTCAAGTGGTTAAAAATGTGGAGATCAGGATAGACACACTCACACACATCAGACAGGGTGCTGGAAGCCACACAGACCGGCTGACCTATTTTTGAAGATTCAAACCCACAAAAGGTTGTTGAACTGAGTAAGTGATAGAAGAATGGTAGATGTAAACAATACCAGTGCAGAATAATTATAGCATCTTGCAAAAGCATAAAAAACATAAAAAAGTGATATACAGTAAACCGCCTTGATTTTATACGTTTATTTAACTTTACATTTTTTAGTTTAATGTTTCATTTTTAAATAATCACTTACTGGAGTTGTCTAGCAAACGTGAAAATGTTTAAGCGGGAGAGTTTGTATGCTAAGGTCAAAAGTATCAATTGTACAGTGACGTGGAAAACAGCTGTTTTCCAGGGGAAATGAAATGAGTGACAGAGAGCAGATCGATGGCCAGATCCAGCACTGATCACGCTCTGACAGCATGAGCAGCTTCGTGAACATCCTCCTGCTGCATGGCTGACCATAAATCACTCACACAGGGAACTAGAGGAGCTTTCCCTGGAACAGATCATGTCACTGTAAAACCATCATCACAGTCCTTGCCTGAGCGACCTGAAGCAAAGCTGAATACCTATTGCGTTAAGTGTTTAACAGCTTGTTAATGTATACAAATATATATATATATTAGATTTGTATACGACATGTAATTTCTTTTTATTATTTATTTAGGCCTACTATTTAAAACAATTACAAGATGCCCAAAAGGAAAGAACTGAACATAATAGAAAACAGCCATGCATTAAATGACACTCTCATTTTGGTGGGAAAACAACAGCATAGATACACATCAGTAAGTACTGGATGGATTTAAAATGTATAAATATTTATATGTTTTTAAAATGGATGTTATGTTGACATAATCATAGCCTGAGTGTCATTTAATGCATCACTTCCTGGAGGATGATGTAAGGAACTGGATTTTTAGTTCAAAATAGAAATTCTAATTGGAGACAAAAAAAAAAGACACTGGAATATTTTACCTAATATTTCTTAATAAACTGGCAGTTTTTAATATTGCATATCACTAAAAATGTAAACATCACGGCAAGCCTCTTTGTAATGATGATGATGACGAACATGATCCCATACATCAGCAGATGTTGTCGTCATCACGGCTGAAACGGTCAGAGAGCAGCTTATTTGTATGTTAAACAGAGTCACAGAAAAGCCTTCATAAGGCATATTGTGTTTGTTGTTGTAGTAAAAGCACAAAGGTGGCAGTGTTTATGTAGTAAATTACTGTCCACATGACATGTTTGATAAACATGCTCTGAAATCATATTATGCTTTATTATATTCACGCTAAGAGTAAAAGATACGCAGCTAAATAAATCAGAATAAAAATAGACTTTGTTGCCTGATACAGATCACCACAGAAAAACATAGGAGTGGCGCCATCTGCTGGTGACATTTCATACTGTACACGGCTGATATATTGGTTTAACCCATTGTGAGAAGTAACCAGGTTCAACAAGACGCCATTGGTCAAAACAAATAAATAAGTCCCATGACCTTTGAGTTTGCAGATATGGCAATAATAAGTCCTGCCCTATCTTTACTTGGCTATTTTCTTACGTAATGCGTTTCTAAAAAAATAATTCTTACTACTTTTAAAAAAAAAAAAACATATTTAGCATTTTTGCTTCTTCTTTTTTTTTGTAAGTGTAAGATTGTCATGAAAGCAGAACACAATATTTAAAGTATACAAATCAGCATAAAGCATTAAGTTTTTTATGTTGATTTACAGCAATTTGTCATACTGACAATTATAATTCCACTTGAGGAAATATATAAGCACTACATTGCTTTCATATTTGCATTAGCGGTTAAAGAAGAGGAAACAGTAAAAAAAATTAGACATACATCCAATACTTTTTCTCCTAATTAATAGTTCCTACACTGTCATTTACAGATTTATAAACAGTTTCTTTACACTTTACCTGAGAACGTATATTACAAAAACTTTACAATAGCATAATCTCATTAAATTCAGTCAATAATTGCTCTTAACATAAATAAATCTAAAAAAAGTGCAGAATACGTGCATCCTGCATGCTTCCTCTTTATCTGATTGTTAATCCAAGATAACTACATGCATCAGTCTTTAAGAATTGTCCAAGGTCAATCTTTATTTGCTATATAATGTTTGCAAATCCCCTCAGTCTCTTTGATAGTTTTCTAGTTCCTGCCTCAGAAGATGAAATGTTGGACGGTGTTCTGGCTCTGCTTTCCAGCATGATTGCATGATGTTATAAATGACCTGTGGACAGTGAGGTGGCGAAGGCATTCTGTAGTTTTCTTGTGCGACAAGATGAAACACGTCACAATTACGAACACCTATAAAAGAAGGTACAAGAGAAGGTACAGATTCAAAAAAATATATGTGTGAACTAAAGATATTTTTAATAAGTATAAGTACAGTGTAAAATACTTAAGTAACTATTACTTATAAATAGTACAAATACCATCTCGTATCTTGAAACTGACCTGGATAAGGCACTGCTCCATAAGTAATTATTTCATACAGGAGAATCCCAAATGACCAGACATCAGATTTGCCCGAGTACCGGCCGTGACCGATAGCCTCCGGTGCGGTCCATTTATATGGGATTTTCTTGTCATCAGATATATAAACAGGTTCCTAGATATGAACAAGCACTATTTTTATTTCATTGCTTGACATTGCACTTCCTAAGGCCACAAAACTAGAAGTTAATAGACAACTTCCTCTCAGGTAATGAAGAGCACCTTTAAATAAAGTCAATTTGATTATTGTTCTGTATCATTATAAATAGCAAACATGACAGCTTTCAATGTTGCACTGTTACCTACTAATATTTTCATAAACAAGGCTGAAAATTGGAGCTGCTACTAAATATACATTGCATTCAGAACTTGAATTTTCATGTATTTGTTGCACAATAAAAGAAAAAGCATTTTAGCTCACCTTAATGACCCGAGCTAAACCAAAATCAGCAATTTTGCAGACGTATCCTTCTCCAACTAAAACATTTCTTGCTGCAAGGTCTCTATGAATACTGTTATTTGCCTCTAAATATGCCATTCCATCTGCCACTTGAGCTGCCATGTCGATCAGACACTCTATATCCAGTGCCCGACCCTCTGGATCTAAAGGAGCGTGATATAAGTGACAGGGGACGTGAGACAGCATAATTACACCCACAAGAAAAAGGTATGAATATTAAGATATGAAGAGACTTCGATCATACATATCTAAGGGACAGTGACTGACTTTTGAGGAAATTCAGCAGGTCTCCCTTCTCTATTAGTTCGGTGATGATGTAAAATGGGATGGAGGAAGTGCAGACAGCAAAGAGAGAAATCAAGTGCCTGTGACGGAAACGCTTCATGATCTGCACCTCCAGCTGAAAGTCCTTCTGCACAAGAGCATCTGCGTTATAAAGAGATAGACAAACATATGCACTGTCGAATTATTATTTCTAAACAAAATACTGCAACACTTTAGAACACATATTCACTATTAAGTACAAAATATGCTGCTTTATTAATAGTTAGTCAGGAAGTTGGTTTAGGTATTGGGTTGGGTTAGTGTTACCAAAAAGTTAGGGTTCTTAATTTAATTTCTTGTTTTAAACATAAACCTCATAATATTTTGTTAGCTTTATGCTGACAACAAGAAAAAGCAATTTACAAATGGAGTAAGAAGAAAGTATGTGATATTTAAATGTTAGATTCTTATTGTAGTACTGCATTTACTCCACTTGGGTGAATCGAACTGTAATATTTCAGTCTGAGTTTAAACTGCAATTTATATTTTGTTTTTCTGTTTGAGGTATCGAGTTGTAGATTTAGCTGTGTAACGTTTAGGATCACTGCTTTTCTGCATGCCCTACATTGTGTTCAGCCTCGGCACACAAATACTGTGTAATGTGTGCAAGGTATTAATGTCCCGAGGCAGGTGGTTGCCTTTATTATGAATACAGTTATTTTGCTTAAATCCTGCATATGAGTTTTGTCACATTACTCACTGACGTCAAAAAAATTGCCTAGCCATGTCATGCTTGTCCAGTTCCTTCCCTGAAGCAAATTCCTGAACTCTGTAACTGACCCCCAGCAGGTTCTGTCTAGGGTATTGTGTATCTTTTGAAGTAATTTTACTCAAATAACCACTCTTGTGAAAAGGTACTATAAACACCAGTGTTAAATGTCTTGTTCTATTTCTGAAAATCAGAGCCTTTAGCAGTGTTTCTTAACTCTTTCCTGCTATGTATATCACACAGACACCTGTTTTGATTCCCTGCATTAACCCGTGTTGTGAATGGGACTGCACATCTACAGTCTTGTACCTAAAACAACATTTTTACAGATGCAAGTGTGCACACGACAGAAACAGAAATGGTAACCCAGACAGTCTTGTAGTGTTAGAAGAACAACAATCCAACAACTTTGAAAACCATGCAGCGTGCTCGCTGCATTACATTTACACTGCCGCATGCTACAGTATATGATGTTGCTGTGCAATCTTTAGCATTGTAATTTTAGCTCTGCTCTGTGGCGACACTAGCTGTGAGCTCACCATTGTTCTTGAGGATTTTGATGGCCACTTTAGTGTGGTTTTTCCACCTGCCGCTGTAAACATCAGCAAAGTGGCCACCGCCGAGCAGCTTCTCAAGAGTAAACTGTTCTTTAGGCAGCTCCCATTCATCGACTGTGGGGGGTGGAAGAACCCGTGGCATTTTCTATAGAAACATAAGTCAGTGGTGTCAAGAAGGAAGTTTACAAACACATTTCGTTTTATGACTCATATCTTCACCGGGGTTAGATGCTTTTCAATCAGCACGTTTGCTGGAAGATTGAGAAAAATTAGCCTCTTGGTTTTAAATTGACGTTCACATAATAGTGAAAAAACACTTCCTCATTTGACAAAACTGAAAGAACAGTAGAATAAGAGAGATACACATTGAAAACAAGCAGAGGAGAGGAGAGGCTTACCCGAATGCAGGGTTTCCTAAGTAAATCTGAAGTGGAGAGCGGGTGGGTTTGATAATATTCAATCACCTCTAATATACTGGCAAATAGAGGAGATGGATCCACATAGAACTGACCACTATCATGGTAGATCTTGAAGTGCTTTGCTTTAGCCTGTAATTTCACTAAGAGACAAGATAGAGAATTTCAGTCTGAAATTCTCAAAGTGTGCTGCAACAAACTTACTAATGGCTGTCAGAAACCAACACACACCTGAGAGCACGAAACCCATGCTGTCAGTCTCACTGATTCGCACAAGAAAGGATCCATCATCATTTTCTGCTGACATGAGGTGACTTAATGCCTCAACACGGTTCATCTTTCCAAAAAACCACCTAAAAGAAAAGAAAAAAACACCAGGGTCATATTATTTCTTTTAGGGTAACAGCATGATTATTGATAATGGATCATTAAACTGTGATAACGTAGCTAAGTAATTTGATAATTAATCTGCTATGTCATGTTTATGACAGGTTATGTTCTCTAAGTTATGTCAAGTTGTCATGACATGAGGAGCGTCTCGATGCAGCCCACAAGATCCAGGGGCCGTGGTTTGATCCAGATCCTCCCACCTTACATACACCTACCCATCTCCACCCTGACTCCTAAACCAACCAATCTACACCCCCCTAGATGTGGATCCAACCACGCCCATAAAACCAAAAAGATATTTATGACACCCCTTCAAGTAAAGTAAGGATTAGTAAAATAACTATAAATCAAATCTGTGAGAATAAGGAAGTCCTCACCACAGCTATAATAATAATAGCAAAGAGGAATTATTAATGGTGCTTTACTTGGGCCCAGTAACAGTACTAAAATACAAATACAAAAAAATACTACTAATAAATATTTGTTAAATGGGATTAATAGATATATACCAACCTAAAAATAGTTTTCTCTTAAAATTTAACAATGAAGTCATATGTGATTTGTGTTAGCAATGTCAAAATTGTGAATGAATCAGTTGTTTTTGATCAAATCATTTAAAGAGGCAAAACGTGTAAATTAGGTTGAAATTTAGCTCCCATCATTATAAGAATGACAACACCGACCACACATTTGCTTCCCCGATTATGTGATGGATTATCCCATACCATTAAATGCATTTAAATAGTACGCCTGTAACATATTGTCCCTGTCCTTGTCTTGTGCTCCCCCGTGTCTTTGTGGTTTTTGGTCTAGTCCTGTCTGTTTTGG
>JAUCNO010000500.1:6189013-6201806 GCA_032353835.1 Enteromius viviparus | reverse complement strand
TATTTTGCGTATCCTGAGCTATGTTTTTTTGAACGACTTCAAGGTATTTTAGGAGCTATAGGGGTAACGAGGCTACTGGAGTTATTAGCTAGGCTATAAATCACCCGCGAATAGATTTATTAGTCACATAAAATGAAAG
This sequence comes from Enteromius viviparus, assembly GCA_032353835.1. Classification (NCBI taxonomy): domain Eukaryota; kingdom Metazoa; phylum Chordata; class Actinopteri; order Cypriniformes; family Cyprinidae; genus Enteromius; species Enteromius viviparus. Next base: position 6,201,667 of record JAUCNO010000500.1, on the reverse strand, counting down.
AAAGGAGATTCTAGAATAGAGCTCCGTTCTAAAAACTTAAGAATGACGGGAAAGCAGATGGACTGTTCTTATACAGGAACAAAGAAACGGTCGAGCGCGTGTCCCGGTGAAACATTGTTTCCCGCGTCCGTGATTTCTGTGTTAGTTCTGAACGTCATTAAAATGTCTTTGTAGAGTAAACACACTGTAAAATTGCCACCTTGATACGACTCCTATATGGCTCTGATATAGAGGGGATATAGAGGTTACCTATGTGACCCTGGCTGTGAAAACCCGTTGTTTTCTTCATACATATAGGACATTCTGTGATGAAGTAACCTTAATGTCTTTCATTAACTTTACTCACAGAGTAAAGCCAAACTGAAAGTTAAAAAAAAAATATATATATATATATACACATATATTTTACAATGTGCAATATAAATTACTCAACCCTCATATCAGGCCATAGCAAATATGACATTTTATAACATGCAATATAATTTACTCAACTTACTCGAACTAGGCCAGTGCTTAACCCTGTCCCTACATTTCTGAACCACACCGAATTAAATGCCTTCCAAGTGAGCCATAATAATTCAAATCAAGATACCCAAATAAACTGACTACTATGCGCAAGAGGAAATGGTTTAGTATTTCAGTACTGCCATGGACCATGGGGAATCAATGAGATGGAAAACTGCTGTTTTTTTAATTTTTATCACAAGGACCAATGTAAGCAGTTACAGGGTTTACTTAGTTACTGTAACAAAACCAGACCTGCACAAACTCACACAAACACATTGATGCCGATTCAAAATCAATTTTCCTTAGGTAGAAGAAAAGAAATACAGCTGCCGGGTTTGATATATAGCACACTGTTTTATTAGTATATTTAGCTTTGTGACGTACAGCTTGGGAGAAAAAAAAAAAGTCACAATGTCATGTCAGTGACATTTTTCGCAGTGACATCCCACTGGAGAAAGCTTCTTCTCAAATCATTGGTTTTCATTAATGAAAGTGATATGTTAGGAGCCGCCCATGCTGTTTGCATTAAACAACAAAAATGGATTTTTTTCATTTTCATTCAATCTTTCAGTTTCTTCACATATGTATGCATCAACACTTTTCTAAAGAATTAAAATATTTAGCCACATGTACTGAAAAAGTATTCACTGTTATATATATATATAACACAATAAATATAAAAAAAAATATTTAGTATATATTATGGTATTAAAGTGGGAAATGGGTTGCCGATAGGACTACTTTTTCAAATATAAAACAGCAAACATTTACCTGAGGTTTTCACTCTGCTGTTCTTGTACTCTAATACTTGATGTCTGCACCCGACAAAGGGTGTGATAATGGCTTTTAATCAATCAAAGGAAAAAATTCATTTACAACAAGCCTTCATTTTTTTTGTATCCGTTGACAGCAGTTAAAGAAAGTGATTGGGGTCAATGATGGGGGTCTCCCAGACAAAAACGCTGTCTTGTCTTACTGTAAATGCATGGAAAATTGCTGCAAGTCCCATTTCCCTTCACTGTAAATGAATCAGATCAAATTAAGCAGTGCTCGAACAAAAGAAGGGAAAGCGTTTGAATTAAAACCAACAAAAACGAGAACAACAACAAAAAAGAAAGAGAATCTCAAAAATCTGTACATGTAAACATCACACTTCCACTGAGTCCAAAATGAGAAGGAAAGAGACAGTTTCACATTGGTATTAGGTACATATCAAAACCGGAGCAGACGTCAGCAGCTGCTTACACAGGAGAAACCAGGAGGAAACCGAGACGGGATGGTAAAGATACAAAGCACCAACAAATTAGAAAAGAGAACAGACTAAAACAGGGAATCACGTGAACTTGAATGCAGCTGTACACCACTATGGTAGAAAAATAAAAGTCAAGTTGTTTTTTCTTCTTTCATTACTTTTTTCTTTTTTTTTCCCCAGAACTATACATCTGATCGAACCAGAGCATTTTTCTTAAGTTATGTAGTTTAGCAGCAACCATAACCAGCGTCACACCTGAATGCGAAGCCTGAACCCGTATAGGACCGCCAGTGTGTTTCTGTGTGATCTCTTTATGACAGTTGGCCTGTTTAGTTAATATCACAGTAGATTGCGGTGCTGATTGAACAAAAAAGACACCTTGAAGGGGCTCTGAGGTACCATATGACAGCAGATATGGAGAGCTGAAGGGGTTTCTAATACAATAAAGGGACATATATATATATATATGACAATCAGTTCGGTTAAGCCCCTTTAAAGGCACGGCGCATAACTAATCAGAAAACATAGTTTCCCAAACATCTCGGTCATACAGTACTGAGATAACAGTTCTTTGGGGTTTGTGGCGCAAGGGGAATCAGGCATCAGGCTCTCGAAGCGACTTAACACTTTAAAGCCGTGCGGTGTGGGATTGATTTTGCCCTCGGTGTGTGTTTCTGCAATCCGATGTGACTGTGGTTTGGCTGGCTGCTTGGCATGTTGACATCCTTGTTTGGAATGTTATAGGCATACAGGACAAACTTCACATGTGATGTCGGTACAAAACGGTTCTGAAAAGACCACTTGCGATACAAAAAGAATTACAAAATAATAGTAATCGAGATAATTATAATAAAAATAGGAATCAGATAAAAAGGTTTTCGACAGTGGGCCACAAGGCGTCCTCAGCGGCTAGCATGAGAACTCGGATCCGAGAGTGAGAGATGCTCCGATTATGGCTAAAATACCCCTCACTCCTCCGGGACACACTGCGCTGTACGACCGCACACCGAACACAGAGCATGGAAACAGAACTGTGAACTAGTTACACCTTTTTCAAGATTGTCGTTTGCCTTGTTTTACAGTTTGTTTTTCAGTAGCTGTCCTTGAGTGAACTGGAGAGAAGAACCACCTTACGAACAGATGAGCGCATCGCTTTTTTCCTCCGGCTTCTTTCCACACAGATGCGGTGTGCAGTTCCGTCTCCATTGTACGGTTTTGGAAAGCCATAGAAGAGATCAGTAGTATGTGAGGTTGGCGTATAATCAGCAGCGCTCGACGGCAGTGGGACCTGGACCGAGACAGCAGCTAGAATTCTCTATTACCTGACCTCTCAACATCTGTGTCTACTGCAGACAACTTGAAAAAAAGAAAAGCAGGTGAGACAGAGAGGAAGAACAGAAATGGTGACAGCGTAGAAAAGAAGGAGAGGACTTGTTTTTCAAATCAAACCTAATGAAAGTGCAGGTCAAATTAGTTAAGGTAAAACTGCACTTCAAAAATCAGAAATTGTATTTTGCTATTTTTTGTATATATGACTTAAGCATATGTATCTGTAATTTTAACTAGCATAATGCAAATAAAAATGCAAACTTATGCTGCTAATGAAAAAGTATTAGTGGTTTGTACTTCAAATTTTTTAACTAAATAAAAAAAATATTAAAATATATTTGCATTACATTTATTAATTATAAATACTGTAATAAATATGACAGTATTTTTACTGTAAACTGTACATAAATTTAATTTTATATGACTGAATTTTGTAATAAATTTAACAACCAATTTGTAATCTTCCAATTACAAAAACAAGACATAAAAAAAAATTTAATGGTGCATTAAGGTTTTTTATTTTATTTATTTTGAGAACTGTAATATTTTAAATAAGTAAAAATATTTGAAAATATTATTTAATATTTATATATCCTTAAGATACCTTACCTATACCTTAAGAAATAGCTAAGACAGATGAGAGAGGTCAGGTACCCTTTAGTGATCAGAGCAGTGTTAAACAGAGCCGTGCAGTGAGGAGAGGCCTCACGCTGTCAATTTTGCATATGTCTTCACGTCTGTAGCAATTCTAATTAACAACTCAAAATCGAAGTATGAGGCTGGACTGTAAAGGCCTAGCATAAATATAACACAACAAGGAATCATTACTTCTACATGTCCACTGTTGTGTTTTGAGCAGGGGTGTCAAAATTGCACACAAATTTGTCTTAAGAGGGCAGTGTAGTCTCTGGTCACACTCACACATCATCATGGCTTTCAATCATAAGTAGGTCCTGGTCATGTGATTATGAATGTAATGATTCTGAAGGCTCCTCAGCAGGGGTCATGGTAGCCTCTCTGTATCAGTCTGTCTCCTTTAGGGCCAGAAATGCGTTTGATTATCTTCTGCATTGCGATATTCTTTCACCATCCCCCACTAGCAGTGCAACACGGAGCCGCCGAGCTCCTCAATCACAGATTAGCGCTGCCTCTGTGTGCAAATGGAGCAAATTAGAGTGACATTACTGTCAGTCAGTCCCTAAACAAATCTACCTCACTAACTACACATTTTTAAACCTCTCCTGTTAAATATTCTGTTCACTAAAGCCCCTTTAGCGTGTCTGTTGGTGTCGTGTTCGTGTATGTGTGCGCGCCGAGCTCTTGTGCCAAAGACGATTTGATCCCAGTTGATCTCGAGATTTAAGCACACACCGCGCTTTTAGAACAAATCAAACAAAAGCAAACACAAGCAGCCCTCAGTATTAAATCAAACACTCTCGACCAGAATGCGAAACGGCAGTTTTTATCTTTTTTTTTTTTTGATTTGGCTTCCATTTCTGTCTTTTTTTTTGCCTTGAGGTGCTCTGGTTGTGTTTGGGAGGCTTGAGGTTTTAGGTCTGTGGCATTACGTTGGAGTCCATAGCAGCAGAGTGGATTAATGGCCATTAAGAAAAGTCAACAGATATAGACTAACAAGCTTCCTCTCCGACCGAAGCAGAATAATAAGGTGGAGGAGGAGAAATGGAAGGACACATAGATAAAAGGAGAACAGAGGGTGACCCGTACAGAGAAAACGAAGAGAGTTGGCATCTGTGAGACCAAAGTGTTTAAATGCATCAGGAAAGGTCCATTCAGTGTATTTTTGCCATCAATACCTTGAAAAGCATCGGAATATATACAGTACAACACATTTGGTGGAAATGAAAACGCGCAGTTCAGTTACAGAAACAAATTCCCTCCCACTCTGCTTCCGATGCCCAAATCAGTGGACTGTTAAGTTGAAGACGGACAGGTGATAATTTTCTTCTCCCACACACAGAGAGGGGAACGCTGGGGGAGACAGCAGGACAGACAGGCTGAGGTATTTCCAGGTGAGCTTCCACCTGCGTATCTATATGCATAAATTAATGATTCAGAGGTCAGAACGAATGGAAAAGTGCTTCAGGACACAGCGAGTGCTTATTTACAGCAAAAACAAATGTCTATTAGTTTTCTTCTTGCTCTTTTTATCTTCTTCCTTTCCATTACGCCTCCAAATCAAAAGTGTCTTCATTTAGTTAGTGCCGTCTGGAGGATTGGCTTGCCGTAATTCCTCCTTTGAAGTAGCAAAAAACAGAGAAAATCAGAAATCAATGGTTCTCGACGGGGAGCGAATGATGGTTAAACAGAGGGAGGCTGCGGAGAAGGCATGAAATGCGGGAGCCATATGTGGAGGATGCATCGAACCGCAGTGTCCTTCAGAGATTCACCTCCGTCTCTTAGTCCTTCTCGCTAAAATGATATGAAAGCAAAAGCTTGATGGAGCTGTGTGTTTTCTCTCTCTTCTAACATCTTTAAGAGACAGATGGTTTTCCTCTGTGGCCTTGAAAACCTCTGATGAGGATCATGTGAGGGACGAGGTTAGGCGTTTAGACAGAAAGTGTTGAGAATCGGTTCAGTTCTGTTGTAGTATGAGGTTCTCCAGCTCATCTGCTGATCGTAGCAGGAAGGCGGCAGACTCACGGTATCCCGCAATCAGCTGACGCACTGCCGCCACTTCTGTATGGCTGAGCTGAGCTGAAGCCCCGCCTCCTCCATTTCTGCCGAGACTACTGGAGCTTGACGAGGACGAATTTGAGGCCAGAGACTTCATACTGAGATCAGTAGGCCCTGAAAGGAGAGGACAAAAATATAACTACAGACATAAATGCTATAATGTCTGTGTTCTTTTAAGAGAGCATAAAATTTCTTTAAAAAAAAGATGGGCTTTTACTCTACTCCAATCTACAGGGGCACAGGAATGGAGTCAGTTACAAAAAGGGGTGTACCAGAAAATAATGGCACACTCTTGTGGGCTGCACACAATCACATCTAGCATGATCAGTGTACTCCAATATCTTCAGAAAATTCCTTTTTCAAACCATTTTTGTTAGTTACTCAAAAACATGACTCTCTCCATGAATTCAAAAAGATTTTATAATCTAATTTTATATAGTAATCATTTTATATATATCACTTCAAATATAAAACATTAACAGTTTTACATGTGAAATGTAATTTAAATGTACTTTTTTGGAAGTATTCGCTTTTATTGATTATCATATAACGTAGTATAATCTGAATAATTAACTCCGGGTCATTGAATTATTAGAAAAATAATGCAAAAATTTTTAGAATCTTAGAATGTGTCAATGCATTAAAAATAATAATTTAGAATCAAGAATAATTTATAAAATTTTAAGTCATTCTTTAGCCCTCTGGTTGAGCACCACTTTTTAATGGACCCTATGTTGTAATTTACTTTGTAGGCAATTAAGCTTTTATCCTTTCACAAGTAATTGTGTGAGTAAGCATCAAGTTCAAACAGCAGTTAGAATGAGGTCAGCTTCCTCTCTCACCGTTGGTCTGGGCGGTAGCTGTTGTCAGTGACACCGGGTGTTGCATGCTGGCACACAGTCCACCATAACCACGATAACTGTAGTTGAGGCCTCCATTAATGTACAGCTGGTCCTGGGAGTAGGCTGAGGCAGCAAGGGAGTACGCAGAATGGGTCAACGAGACCGGCTCACGAGAGACTGCCTTATCCAGAGATAAAGGCTCATCCTGAGAGAGACATGAATATATCAAGTTAACTTGGTTTTAAAATAAGCCGTTTCACAAGCATCGCATCCACTCAAGCAGCGCTGCTTACGTGTGCCTGGTAGACATCCATGCGCATTCTTTTGGCAGCTTTGCGCGATTCACTCTCACAGGCTGCTGCTAGAATGTTCTCAGCCATGGCCGAAGTCAGGTGGGGTGGTGTGGGTCGAGTCTGCTAATACACACACAATATATTTAATATATTAACTATTATGGACTCATATTATGGGTCATGGTGAAAGAACACTTATTTTCTCGGAAGCTCATTTTATGTTGTACACTACCATTCAATATTTATGTTTTTGAAAGACATCACTTGCGCTCAGCTCATTAAGACTCAGTTTATTCAATCAGAAACAGTAATATTATCTAATATTATTAGCCGTTTTCTATTTTAATATATTTTAAAATGTAATTTATTCCTGTGATGTCAAAGCTGAATTTTAGCATTATTACCCCAGTCATCAGTTCACATGATCTTTCATAAATCATTCTAACATGCTGATATAATGTTTAAGAATCGTATATTATTCTCATTCATGTTGAAAGCAGTTGCGGCCCTTGAAATGTTTGTGGAAACAGTGATCTTTTTTTCATGCTTCTTCAAAAAAACAGTTATAAATAATAAATGTCTTTACAGTCACTTTTAATCAGTTTACTCTGTCTTGTTAAATAAAGCAGAATATAAAAAACTTTGGTGGATATTTTGGATGGATAGTTTAGACCGCTCTTAACATTTATTTTAATCTAGGACTGACCCTATGTCTTACATAGAAATGCTGTTAATAGTTTTGACAATCCTAATTTACAGAAATGTGTCTAATATAAAAACATTAATTTCCATGTCCACCAATACATTTACAAAATTTGTCTAAATGAGAATTATCTCTACCTTTTTTTTTTTTTTTTTTTTTTACACATATAACCTTTTTTGGACAAATTAAATTCCCTTCTCTGAATTTCAGCCTTACACTTTACAATGCCATTTTCAGTGGAGTCCAGTCAATTTAATGAAAAACTGCAACTCTATCAATATTCATTTGGAATTTTTGCCTTCATCACTAAACAAAACTGTATTTTCAGTAACTTATATGTGTTGCCCACCAGGGGGCAATATAAGTCATCTAACCATTACAAAAAGCAGAAGGGGCTCAATGTGTCCGCATGTACCTCCATGCCGTTCTTCTTCATACGGCGACAGGATTTGAGGTAGGTACGGATGCGTTTACGAGCTCGCTCCTGAAACTCCGGGAACTGGCGGCTGCAAGACTCAATAATGGCCTGGATCTTCTCTTTAGGCTGTTTAGAGATTGGCACCATACGGTCCAGGTTCTCATCCACAAAGAGACGCACAAACATCTAGAGAAAGAGAGAGAAATTAATTACTTCAGGTAATTATGAGGTGTATATAGGAGTGAAATCCATTCATAAATCGCGTATCGAGTAAGCCAAGCGAGACCACATGCTTTTATAAAGTAGAAAATCATAAGTTGAATGTCCTTATACTCACATTAAAAGCCTTTAACCTCTCTGGATCCACTCCTTCCACATCATTGATCTTATCACTATCATCATGATCATCATGGTCATCGTCATCATCGTCAGCGGCCTGAGGCCGACCAACAGTCAGATCTTCAGGGCATATCTCCACCTTTATTGAATCATAGCTTCCTGAACTGTATTGAGGAGACTGCAAAAACACACAAAGAAACCAAGGTAAGCCTTCTGTCTGCAAGAGCATATTGAAAATCAGAAAAGACTTTTAAAAGGACTGGGACTGAAAGATGTAGCAAAAAGATAAAGACTAGCAACAAGGCCATTAATGGCCATGATGGCGCTTCGGCTGATGAAAACTATGTCTTCAAGGTCTAACAGTGTTATTCAGGCATTCTCGTTACCGAGAGTCTCAGGATGTATTTGAGTTCGTGAATCTGTTCATTTGAAAGATTGTTTTGCGCTCTTCTTTTCACAAAGACAATTAAAAAAAGAGATGGAAAGCATACAGAGGCTGACCATGGAAGAGAGGAATGAAATGAAAGTTTCTATTCAGACCCGGAGCCTTGCTCGGCATATTGTTTAAACCTTTCTGCATCTGTCTGAATGAAAAACGCTCCTGTGCCATGTGAGCTAACTGAAAGAATGAGGTTTGATTGAGTGCCTTTGGATCTGTGGGTTCAACTCACATTGTGCACTAAATACAAATGCATCCGTGAAGGAAAAATTCACAGGCAAGATTAGCAAATATGTATGGTAAAAGGTCAGGTACTTCAATTCCAAGTCAGATACTGAGCAAAAAAAATCAAAAATATATATAAAAATAAAAATAATGTTACCACTTAAATTGTATCGCAACCGGCACTGACGACTAATATTTTAGTACTGTGACAACTATAAGTAGCATTCAGCATGTTAATTATATATACCTTATTATTATAGTCCCTGATATCTTGGTCAAGGCGTAGCTCTGAGGATTTGGGGTATTTTCTGCGCAGCTCCTCTGAGTGCTCAGGGTTAAAGGTCGCCAGCATGGCAGCAGCACTAGGCAGGGCCTGACTCAGTCTGTCGCTGAGGTTGACTGGTTGCTGGTCCTCTGAGGATGAGGACGAGGAAGTCGTGCTAAAGTCGAGTGGTGCCGCTGTACCGTTTCCGTTGCCGTTAACCTCAGCGAACGTGCCTGATCTGGGTCCCGTCCCTGTACTGTCACTCACTCCAGCAGCACCCACCGAGGGAGGAGTCAGTGTGCGAATGCCATTGCCACTCCCACTTTCAGAAGATGAATCATCTAAAACATATACAACACACAGCAAAAATCATTTTTACAACACACCATATTGTTTCAACAACATTCAGTTTGACTATTCTTAAAGGTGCAGCATATAACTTCTAGCTCTGACAATTTCCCAAATTTTTAATTTCCTAATCATTCTCAGATTATTGATCAGAAAAGCAGCCAATTATGCCCCCCAAAAAAGTCGAGCTTCAGTATGTTTTGATCCCCAAAACACATTTTGAAAATGCGACAAAGAAAGAGTGCTTAGGGCAATGAAGCAATGAATAGTTTACCTATAGTAATAACATAACAGAAGAAAGTATTTTACATCAAAATGTAAAGTTGGAAGAGCTGGATGTATGGAGATTAGGTTATGAAGAGATCTATACCACAGCAGAGAAACACACAAACACACGTGTGCTTAAGCACAGATATACAAGTGCAATACAAAAAGAAATGGTGGTATGTATATATAAAGGCTACTTAAAGTGTACTTTAAGTCCTTCAAATAAAAGCTATAATACATTTTTATTTACAAGTAGTAATAAAAAAAACATGACTGACTGAAAAAAACTTCTTGCACATACAAAGAGTCACCTCCGATATAAAGAACTGTGAAAATAAGAAACGGCAAAAAATAAATTAAGTTGTAATGCCTACACAAAGCTATAGGGGGAAACAACAGCGAGGGCAGAATTGGGGTCAGAGTACAGTGCCAGCAGGAAAAACAGAGGAAGAGGGAAGAAAAAGAGAGAGGACAGGATGGATTGGATGTAGAGGAGAGGGCACAGGCCGACTGGAGAAGGAGGGATGGAGATTGGATGAAAAGAGGGAGGGGTGATGTGGAGTGAGTTAGGGGATGAGGGCAGCGGGAAACAGGTCAGAGTCAGGGGCACTGAACATCGATGGAGGAAGGGAAAGGAAGATGGGGGGATGGTAAAATTATCAGTGGAGGACACTGGATGAGAGGATGCGAGGAGGAAGATAAAAGAAAGCTGGGTGTTACAGAAAGGGAGAGGGGCAGAAAGAAAGAGGAATGGAAGAATAAGCCCCGAGAGTGAGAGAGAGAAGCAGAAAAAGAGACATCGAATGCGTGTAGGGGAGAGCGTGGCAGAGACAGCCGCATATTTATTGGAGTATAAAGAGTATTCATGCAGGGAGAGGAAGGCCGGACTAATGCCTGCCAGCTCTGCTAAAAAGCTCTAAAGCGTTCGCACACACACACTCTCAGTTTTTCTTGCCATTCCCTCCTTCACTGGTCTTTCAGGAAAGGTGTTTGAATGACAGATGAGAGCGCTCCCAGTGTAATGTCCATAAAATGTGTGTGTGCGCGCTGGATGTGTCTCTTATGCGCCGTGATGTGCTGAATACACTATTTGCCAGGCTCTGCTCAGGAAATGGCTGCAGCAGTCAAGCCTTGAGGTGGAGATACTGGGCCGAGGCTGCTGCTGCTGCGTTCGGGTAGGTTTCCACCAGCTTGCAAACGGTTAATAGCTACACTGGCACTTCTTGACTCCAGCATTCACTTTCTGCCACACTCGTCAATGGGGAATGAGTTACATAATATATTTTTATTTAAAAAATTTCTCTGTATTTGAAAATAGTGAAATTTGTAATTTAAAATCAGACAAACATGCACAAAGACAAAGTTTGATGACCTCTTTAACACAATATGAATCCCTAAAATCAGGTGGCAGCTTCCTGAAGCTCTCTTTTCTCATTTGATCCAAATAATGACAGCCTACAAAACCTCTTAACCGCGTGACAAGCGTGAAATATGTTTAGCTCTGGCTCATGTCACTCAACTGGCCCCGGTCCAGTTCACTCCTGCAGAGAGGGTTCCCCTTTTAATCATCCAGAGTAAACGCCATACAGACAAGCAGACTGTGTCTCCACATCCTCCATCCATCCTGAATTCTACCCATCCTACTAATACAATAGTTAAGGGTGAGTTTGAAACATGTTATATATTTCATGCATAGCTTTTCATCCTACTTCGGTTCAGTGTTAACTGTAAATAAATCTACATCTCTGAGGAAACAAAACAGTGGGCCGAGTGATTGTGGCTATGTTTATTGCCGCAATTACTCTAGCAGGTGTGTGTGTTTGCATGTGACACACACAGACACGCAGAGGGGTGCAGGCACAACAGTCAATACCACCGCTGTGCTTCCTGTCTCAGAATCTCAGTAACGACCAATCAGGCGTAATGATCCAGTCTACACAGCAGGGCCAGTGAGGAGTCACCATAACACAAACATTTCATCAAGGGTTGCAGTCCATGCGCTGATTGGCTGAGAGGACAGACGGTGTCATTTTTGAGCCCCCCACACATATGTACTAGGCATCTAAACAGGGTGGCAGAAAGCAGGAGGATCGGCTCTTTTCTTGAGTAGTAATTGAGTGTTTTTTTTAATTAATGCAGATGACCTCCAATTAGTGCACTCCACCGATAAGCCTGAGCCTGTCAGTCAACTCCCCCCACTGCAGTCTAACAGAATCTGCTTCACAGCACACCAAACACATTTCTTACAGATTCTCCCTCCTCGTCCCTCATCTCTTCAGACCGGCACCAGTCGATGGCTTACAAATGACAAATCACACACCTGTGCAAAATGTTCCATCTAAAAATCCCTCCAATCTCTATCAATAAATCGATTTCATAGTATTAATATTCTAATTTACATTACTGATAGAATTATACACAAATTTTGTATTCTTAATATAAATATAAAACAATATTATAAAAAAAAAAAAATCACATTTACATGAATAATAAAATAATTATAAAATAATATTAAATAATTATTATATATATGTATATATATAATATATGTGTGTGTGTTGTCAGACAGTTAATCTTGTTATGATTAAAACATTTTTATGTATATATAAATACACATGCATTCATGTATATATTTAAGAAAAAAAATGTATATACTAAACATACACTATATTACCAAAAGTTTTCGCTCACCCATTCAAATGATCAGAATCAGGTGTGCTAATCACTTGGCCT
>JAUCNO010000500.1:6175385-6188471 GCA_032353835.1 Enteromius viviparus | reverse complement strand
GAATGGGATGGCACTTCAGTTCATAGAATGAGTAAAGGCAGGTGAGCGAATACTTTTGGTAATATAGTGTATTTATATTATACATTTTATGAATATAAATATACATGGAATTACATTAAAAAATATATATATATATATATATCGTTATATTGTGTGTGTATTTGCAGATAATACACAAATATACACAGTGCACATATATTATATGAAGAAAACTTTTATATTGAATGCAATAAATCGATTGAGATTATATAAACTTATATATACACACACATATACCCCCATCCCTCCATCTCAACCTCTTTCTCTCACTTCTGCACAATAGAGACCCACCCTGTCTGCTTGCACCACCCCTCCTCTCTTCTCGGCTCTTCTAAAAAAACAAAAACAAAACCAAACCGGAGCTTGGATGCTGGAAGTGAAAGAGAGAGAGCTGACAGTGCGCTCCAGCTGCTCTGAATGTCACAGTGATTCATTGGGGCATTTAGCGCACTGGGGACAGGACAACACTGGAGTGTGTGTGTGTTTAAGAGGGCAAGGGTCTAACAGGCACAAGGGCACTCACACAAACATGCTGATTGAAACCAGGCTCGTTGAGTTGCTGTCAGGTTGTGAGGATGGTCCACAGACAGTCAATCAATGCTTTACCCATGATTCCCCTGGGGTGTGGGGGCAGAGGGCAGGCGGGAAGAGCAGAGTGCTGCATCAGCCACCAGCTGCCAACGAACTCATCATAAAATACTTCCTTAACACACACGTATACAAAACCACAAACATACATCTTTCATTCATACACACAGACTATGGCTACGTTCCAAATTTAAGCAAGCTACCTACCAAGATTGCATACGCATAGGCTGTAGCAACAATGTCACACCAAACTGTAAATTCACCAAGAGTTAGTAGAGAAGAGTTGTATCTAATGACCGAATTAAGAAATTACTTGTAAGTTGGGGTTAAGTGCAGTCACATTAGGAAAAGATTGCAGACACAGGTGGTCTGTTATCAATAGTGTAGTGGTGCATGACTATATGATTTTCAAGAAAACATTATTTTACCCTTTCCTTCAAAATTTTACGTTGCATATTGGTTGCCATTTCGTACTAAGTATTTGAAGAGCTTCAATAGAACTCCTTCATGATTTTAGTCTTTTTTGTATAGGATTACTTTTTTGGTGGAGAACAAGCTGTGCAGTGTTCCTGCTTTGGAAAAGCATTGCAAATTCATTCCCTTACAACATTTTATTCGGTTAGAATGCTGCATGCCAAGTTTTGAAACAGCCTGTACAGTATATTCAATTATGTATAGGTTTTTCAGTTCTCCGTGGGCATTAGAAATGCTGATTGGCCACTCAAAACAACAAACTCAAGTCTCATTTTTATCAAATCAAAGAAATATGCACACTGTTTGTAATAACCTGTTAATTAAAATGAACCATATTTCAAACTTTAGTAGGCCCAAACACTGATTCTTCTCAGGATTATGCACAAACATTTTAATCAATATGATTTAATCTACAACAGCGATTTTATACTTCACAGGAGCCAGTATAAATCAATGTTTTCATTGTAGTCCGGTCTGAGAACATTGATTTAAATAAACGCTACTGAAAAAGCATGGCATTAATTAAGGGAATTGTTTCTTTAATGCAGCAGTGGGCCAATAAATTAAATTAAACTATGTCATGTATGCAGCATAGCCTGTAGCTAGCTAGCTAGGGATAGCCGACCACACGGAAATCTAGTTCACCATTCAATCAGCTCAATTCTACAACATCAGAACAACTAAAGCATGAATCATAGAGCTAAAAATACTACTTAACCATGTGGGCCTTCACACATGCACACACACACACACGTGCATGCCAAAACTCACACCATGCAAACACTTACACATGCTTCGACACACATGATCATATGCACAAAGATATGCACAGGCACAGTTTTTTTAAACAAATTTAAAAAGTATTTAAAAAAGCATGAAGATCTAATGCTATGATGTCCAAGTGTCCATGATTTTTAACTAATCAAAATGCATTTACAAACAAATAAACAAATGTCTCGCTCAACGGTCAATTTATGAGACCATGAGACTACACATGGCGTGACTTGGATTCCATTTGCCACAAACAAATAATACACTGTTTCATTTCACACACACTCAGACAAAGAACAGAGCTCTTTACACCCGCGCACGCTTATGCATGTATATATTCATGCATAAGAATGTCTGTTTTTCCAAATAATATACTGAATGTGCATGCATATGCATACCAGCATACCAGTATATTAGAAAGAAGTGCAATTAAGAGTGTATATATTATGGATGTTATAGTGATATGACCACAGTGTGGAGGCTAAAACTCACAAATAAAACTTTTTAGCTCAGGTAAAACCACTCTAGAGTTCATATTGCTCAGGCACTTGTTCTTTTCAGAAGAGCTGGATTTAACTGAGCAGAAACACGGCAGGAGTTTTTCTAGAAATTTCTACTTGGATGCTCGGAAGTCATAACTATGAGGTGAATTATAGTGGCTCTGGTCAGTATTAAAAGGACACTTTAGATTCAAATCTAAGGTTCATATTCATATTTCATAATTCTGTATCTCTTCATTTAAATGAAAAGAAGGAATTGATTTTTATCAAAAAGAGTACCAAAAGATGCACAATAGGTATATATTTGATCTTTTATCTTATACAGAGAACAATGGGAATGTTTTTATGAGACTGTCACCTCATAAAAAAAAGCTTAATTGGAAGTTCCTGCCAAGATTTATGGTTGTTCTTAATCAACAGTACACAGAAAAACCTGCACAGTCAACAGTCACAATTACAACTTAATTATGACCAATAAAAACCTGACTGTCAAATATACTATTATTACTATATTCATAACGTCAGTTAAACAAATTTATTCTTTAAAGGGAGGCTTATCCCAAAATTAAAATTCTCATCATTTGCTCACTCCACTTTCATTTTTTGTGAAAAACACATTTTGAAAGCCAATTAAGTCCAAAGTAATGCTGGACCTTGTTCGCATTCACTCTATTGAAAAAAAAAAGAAAATACATGTTTGGAATGACATGATGGTAACGATGGCAGAATTTATATTTGTTTGTCAAATAATTCCCTAAAAGTAATATTTCCTTAACTTGCAATCTCAGGCTTCAGGCCAGTTTTCTGTAGCATTTGTAAATGAACAATGTGTACTATTTTTGTACCTGCACCCAGATATCCTCATATACTTCTCAGCATATGTCATGTCTCTGTAGCAATTTAAAATAAGAATATATACAATTATTGCAACATGATTGATAAAACTTAAAGAGGAACAGTCAGACTAAATGTACAGCACTGTTTCACTTCTTGTGATGCGTTTAAACGCGCCATTTTTTTTCCCCAAACCTCAGTGGAGCTGACCTGAGCACAAGCAGTAACAGATGCTAATTCTTTCACTTCTACTTCCCCAGCCGCCCTGCAGGGAGTGTGTGTGCGGACGCGTATGTGTGTCGGACTCCCCTCTGTGGGATTACAATGGATTATCCTGCTAAGACGCGGCACGAGCTGCTCCCCATGCCGGAACAGGCCTGGCATTGCCATAGCAACAACCCCCCTCTGCCGAAACCCCCAGCGTTGTAGCGGTGACAGCTGTACCCTACCCAAAAGAGAGCGAGGAACAGGTCAGCAGAGTGAGAGAAGGATGGAGGATATGAAATGGGTAGGAATGTGCAAAGACACAGAATGAAGATGCTTAGAGGCGAGAGAGACAGATGGAGGTAAAAGCAAGTCTGTGCTGGAATGACAGAAGGTAAAGAGAGAGAGAGAGGTTCATCTTATTGGGTTTGTCCTTTACTGTCTTGGTGACCCTGACACAGCAGATAATCTTCACTCCAGACACCTGGGAAGAGCAGCGTCCCTGAGCAAGACTCAGCATGAGCTCACAAATGTTCACACGTGAGGGACTTCTCAAATCTTCTGGGCTTCATGAAAGAGAAACCTGAAGGTATCCTTCACCAAAAAAAGAAAATAAATTTCTGTCTTAATTTACTCTCTCATATCGTTACAGACCTGTATGACTTACTCTTGTCTTTGCAACCTAAAAGAGAAATTTCTCAATTATAAAGGATTGAGATTAGACTTCTTGAGCCTCAAAGGGATGAATAAATACAATAAATAGATGACAAAAATAACCTTCAAAAAAGTATATTCTTTGACATCCAGTGATATTAACTGTTATAAATGCCTTTTATGATACTATTATATTGCTTTCTTGGGAACCGACTTAAAATATGGCCAAAATATTCTCCAGAAATTCACCTTTTGTGTTCCACTAAAGTCATACAGGTCTGTAAAAACATGAGGGTGAGAAAACAATGAGAGAGTTTTCATGCACAGCTACATGAGGAATGAAGGATTTGATTTTAAGAAGTTTAACTATGCCCCTCACACACTCATTTACTGTGTAAATCCTAATGGCACAGCTGATGAGAGACGGTAATCAGGTACATTTAATGGGCCCAGCTGAAATTCCCCAGTTTGGGCTCTAAACTGAGCCGAGATAATTAGAGAGGGGCTCAAAACCCCCTTTCACATTTAATAAAGAAAAGTCATTTATTAATCTCTGCTTCCCTCCCCCTTCCTCGTCTCTCTTAGGACTGCTGGTGCTTCTTTTTTCAACAGAGAGTTTTCTGGGTTGTTATAAGTGGGCTGTTCTGTTTGTCTGTAATACCTCAATACAGCAGACCCAAGAGCCCAGTCAAACAACACAAAGAACAAAGTACAGTCTGTCAGTACTGTTTGTGGTTCATGTATGCCTTACGTTATACATACAAAATGCCATTTTTTGGTTCCATAAAGAATCAAGCTTCTGAATTATATTGAATGAAGTCCCTGTGTATGTAAGCAAGTATACCAGTAATCAAAAAGGTAAGGTTTGTTTTTATCTCTTTAATCTTAAATGCTTCTTACTATTGTAACTAAGATCAAATCTTAAAATTATACAACTGGTTTTTAATTTCCTATGGCTCAACCGGAAAACCACAGCGCTTGCAATATGGGTTCAGTTCCTGAAAAACACACACACTAATAGACTGCACTGAATGTACTGTAAAGCTCAAAAATGTGCAGTTTTGACACATGCTTATATATACTTGCATACCATATGTTCATATACAGCTGAACGCATAGCCTTTCAAAGTATGTTCTATTTGATAGCATGCATGAACCCAGTAGCTGGACACATGCACTAGATAGATAAATGAATAAATACAAAAAGTAAATAAAAATAATTCAGGTTGCAACCTGACCATACAGAGTATAAAACAAAGAACAATCTGGCTTTTAACATCACATATACGTATGCATACCCTTGCATTGATTAATACTCTGGACTTAAGATGCAGTGCATATTGATTTACTGATTTTGATCTACTATATTATTTTACAGAAGTAAGTGTGTTAGATCTGTAGAAAAGTGAGTGAGCATACAACGGGACGTTCTGTTAATGAAATAACTTCCATTCACTCATTCATTTAGTCACTGTTGTGTAAGCTTGTGTTAGATTGCAACACACATCTCAAAATCAAAAACCTATGCACAGAACCAAGTAACACTCAAATGTACAGTACGTCACAAAACACGAAAAAAAAAAGAAAGAAAGATCTGTTGCTACTTCCATTTCATTGTCACGTTAATATCTTCATGCCTTTACAAGTTGAAAGAGCTATAGAAAAATCACCCTGCGGTCTGAGTGGCCGGCCTGAGCCGCATTGTAAATGAGAGGAGGTCAGGCAAGAGGTACAGTAAAGCTGCAGTCAGCTGAGATGCTGAATCTGGGCAGCAGTTCAGCTGGTAATAGGATGTGAGTAGACAGGCCTGTGAAAGCACTGCCTGGCCTTTCTATCGGCCTTTCACCCAATTCCCTTGGAAAAAGACAGTGAAGGGGGAAGGGACAGAGATCGAGAAGGAAAGATGGAATAAGAGAAATAAAGACAGAGAGTGCCCAAGGCAATGACTTTTCTCTGTCACAGATTGTTCCCCTCTTTCCATCTTTCATGCCTGCCGTATTGGTACGATGAGAACGAGAGACAGGGGATGAGTGAGATATGGAGGTGTGGAGGAGAGAGACAGCTTACTGAAAAGTGTCAGGGTATGTTTCTTTAGCGAGTGCAGACATTTTTCTGCTCTGAATAGTTATGACTGTGCTGAGGGCAGAAACAAATAGAGCATTTAGCGTCACAAGAAGGACAGGGGAGGAGATGGAGAGAAGGGGGGATGGAGGAAAGAACGTGGGGGGGAGGAGGGTCTATCATGAGATTGAAGGAATGACAAAATTACACGCCGTGAAGAACCATTCCTCTCTTGTTCAGCTCAGTACAAGTGTACCTCTGTAGCCTTGCTAATAGTAGTCATAAAGTGTGCGTGTGCATACACACAAAAACAGAACAACAGACACTGTCTTGTGCCAGAATCAACCCACTGTTTGTCTGTTCTGTTATCAGTCGTCCAAAGCTACATGTGGATCTCAGTCTGTTCTTTGCGGCACGCACGGACTGGCAGGCGACGCTAAAAATGCAATGTGTCAACGGCTGTTAAAAGCATGACACTGGAAATGAAGAAGTTTGATGCAGGACTTGTTCAGCGATGGTTCACCCAGAGATGAAAATTCTGATATCACATCGTGTCATTTCAAACCTATAAGACTTTGGATACTCTTCGAAACACACTCTTCGTTACCAAACACATTTTTAAAATGTAACCTGAAAGATTTGTCCAGGTAACTAAAACTTAAAAGATCCAAAAAGATCATATAGGCATCTTATAATTGATCCATGCAAATTAAGTGGCTTAATCTTGTGAAGGGCTATAATCAATATACTTGTAATATAAGAAGTGCATTAATTTAGGCTTTAATTCAAAAATAAACACGTACACATAGCACATTACATCTGGCAACCACGAAGTGTGTCACTTGTGCATCGAAAACTAGAACAAACCTTATTGATTGTTAAGCATCATGCATGCATTGAGCTTGTGTGTTTATCATGTGATGTGCTTCATGTATGTGTATACTGTAGTTAAGAATGATCTATATGGAAATTTCTATTTTTTGTGAAAATAAAGTGTCATGAACAATGCCTGATCAAAATGTGCAATGACTCCTGTGATTACATGTAGGTTACGTGAATAACGTAGGTTTAAGATAAGTGTGATGTTAGGCGTGTAAAGCTATTGCAATGAACAGTCTAACAGCCATAAAATTGCAACTTTATAGTCACAATGAAACGGAAGTGGCAACAGATCTTTTCTTTGATATTTGAAAGTAGGTGCAAGAGTAACAGATTATTAGTCCACTGGGCAACTGGGCATGTGCACATCAATATAGCGTAACGATAACAAGATTCTTTACAGCTCTCCAATCTGCAAGTATTTCTCTATTTTAGCAATACACAAGGGACAGCAGATGTACAACAGGTTGAGCAGCTTACTTCACACAGTCACACTTCATACCAAATGCATACTGTATCCCAGAGACAGGAGGAGTTTAGCGAGAAAATAAGGTGCTGCTAACCTCTACTTGCTCTCTCTTTCTCGTCACACACACGCACTCATTTACAAGTCTGTAGTGCTACTCAAAACAAGCAATGATTTCCAATACTAAACGTGGGTTGAATTTGCTCCGGAATAGCTTTTGGTAGGAAGCCCTATACATATTAACGGCCCGACATGCTTAACCTACAAATATACACAAGCACGTTCACCTCAACATGAGCGGACACAATAGGAGATCTGCAGACCATCCACACCTTTAGTTTGTCTCTGAATGCAGGTGCACATCTTGGCGCTGGGCCAAAATGAAGAGGACAAATGGATTGAGAAGGTGCAGATGACATCGGGGCATAAGAGACAAGAGGGAAGGGATACGCAGGAAACAGAGGGTAAGGAAAGTAAGGGATGGGGGTATTTAGCAATGCATCACTCTAAAAGGAAGAGAGGGTGCTGGCGGAGGGATGGGGGGAGGGTACGAGGAACATTTGCAGTGTTAAAGGAATCATCTTCCTCCTGCGGTGGTCTTGAGGGAGAAAGGAGGAATATTGGGAATCCAGGGGTGAGATTGAATTATTGCATCTTAGACTGCATGTGGACACAGAGAAAGACAAGCAGTACTAACATGCAATGCTGAATCCAGGGTGGGAAAGGAGAACGCACAAGAAAAATAGCCAAAACCAAAAGGAGGAGATGGCTGTAGAGAGAGAGAGAGCATAGAGGAGTAGGGGCGGTATAAGGCAAAGAGCACAAATTCTTTACCTGCAAATATGTTGTTGTAGGTAAACGTGCCGTGTAAAACACCAGCGAATGAAGGACTCTGGGACATAACTGACACCAGAATTGAGAGGTGACGCAATAAATTTCCACCAAATCCCAAAATAATGATTAATTTGATTAATTATTATTATTTATAAATAATAATATTATTAGTGCTGTCAAACAGATTAATTGCATCCAAAATATTTTTTATTACATATTTTTTGTGTTCACTTCGTATGTTTATTATGTATATGTAAATACAAACACATGCATGTGTATTTTTAAGAAAATGTATACATTACATTTATTTATGCATAATATAAAAATATATCAAAATATATACTGTATGTGTGTATATACACACAAACAATAATGATATCTGCCAACAAAACTGCTAATCATTCTCAGCAAGACTGTGAATGTCTTCGGTCAGCTCGGTTTCTCTTGTAATTCAGTTCTGCTCCGTTTTGTCATGCGTGTGGAAATGTATCTGTTTAAAATGCTAAACAGCAGTTTACTGGAATCCTACACCGACTCAGACTGTCTCTGAACAGAAGCTACTGCAAGAGCATGTCTCTTTAAAGGTCTAGTAAAGTGACTGGACGCCGTTTTGTAGCTTACAAAAATGTAAAATTTAATTACACAGTGGGATGGAGTGGGAGTGTGGCCGCGGGCAGCAAGTCCTTATTTAGGGTGGGCAGTCACATGCCTCTGTCAAAACATATTAACCCCTCCCCTCTTAACACTCCAGCAGAAAGGACTGCAGAGAGGGAGGGAGATGGCAGAGAAACCACTGAGAGACACTTCTACTGTAGTTCAGCCACTGATAATCATAAAATCAGTCATCTTCTCTTCAGCAAACAATGCCAAATCAACTGCATCCTAAGACACACACATACTGGCATATTAGTGGTGAAGGTTGATTGCGAGTGTGTGAGGGTCACGTTTCCTGTGGTTCATGCTTCTTAAAGTGTGTGACTCAGCAGTCTATTCAGAGATCTCCCCATCTATGTGTCCTCTTTTATATTCTCCTCTTCTTCTCTACATACACTGGAGGACCAGAAGGGTCCATTACCAATGGCTGTAACAGATTCATGTTACCATGTTACCATCTACTCGGCCTTCATTTATGAGCACCGAAACATCATCCGGTTTACATGTACCAAAGCAGCAGATGAGAAACTAAGAAAATGTTTTCTTTTAACTTTCTATTCAAGAAATATTTAGCAACACCTATTTTTCCACCATTAATAATAATTATTAATACGTTTCTTGAGTGCCAAATCAGCACATTTGAATGATTTTTGAAGGGTCATGTGACTGAAGACTGAAGTAAAGAAGAAGTTGCAAAGTAAATAAATAAATATATATATATTAAAATGTGTTTAAAATAGAAAATTCTATCTATATATATTTACTGTAAATAAAGCTCTCTCTCTATATATATCTAGCTTTATATATAAATAAATAAAAGTCAGTCTGCACAACCATAAAAATCATGATGGCAGGGCTAGCAAGTGTCCTTTTAGTCAAAAAAAAAAAACTGTAATTGTTATATTTTTTTTAAAGATTGGAAAATGCTGTGACTAGAAGTATGTGTTGGTCACTTTCCCAAAAAACCTGTAAAAACAGTGCACCCCATTTCAGTGGATTTTCACCAGCTTTTCTCCTTTTATTGTGTGTAATGCACATGAGGTAGTCCCTGGGCTGTCCATGTAAGGCTGAAAGTAAGACAGCATAATAAAGTGAGCAGCTTGGTGTGAGCAGTAGTCTGGCATTTTCTTGTAATATTGACCTTGATCTGTTAGCACCTGAAGAGTATTCTTGCTTTTTCTGTTAATGCGTGCTGCATGGGCCAATCATTTCTATATCTGAGAGCTGCGTAATCTTGACTAAACCCATCTTAGGTTCACACACACACACACACACACACTGACACCGGCCCACGTGTTTGAGGAAGTTGGGGAGTCTTCAGCAAGTCCAACTTAATCAAAACAGGTGCCAGACATGGACCTTAACACAAAGCATAGGTGAAAGACTGGCTGGAATTTAATCATTCTCAAGTAAAATAATAGTCAAACCTCTCCTTGTTAAAACATTGACATCTGTGGTAGTACCTGTGATTTCCTAGCAAGATTCTGGAGAACTGACCTACTGACTGAACCACACAGCCTGGACAAATAGAGGAGGACCAGTACGCTAGAGTAGGGCTTCTCAAATAGGGGTTTGTGGGTAAACTGCAGGGCTTTAATGAAAAGCTATTAATTAAATCAAATAAATGCTTAAAGGGTTACTATACCCCAAAATGAAAATTTAACCCCCAAGTCGTTCCAAACCTGCAAAAGCTTTGTTCGTCTTCGGAACACAATTTAAGATATTTCAGATGAAAACCCTTTAAATCTAAACTGACAAAAAGTTCGGACAACACAAGTCCATACCATGTCGAACCAGACCTTCAGAGGAGATGGTTGGTTAGTGAGGCTTGAAATTACCTCCAGGTTTGAAACAGATGTGAAGAAATTTGTATGGGTGTTGTTAATGACATGACTGCATCAGTAAGACAGATCCAGCTGTGCTGAGATGTTGCCTTGAGAACAAGTGGTTCCTGCAGTGAGACACGATTCTGTTCTATTCCATCAGCGGGTAAAGACACGAGTGGTCTTACTATGATATCTCACTTTACTACGTAATCCCAGGATTACTACAGACCGTGTTAATCCAGCAGCATGATGATAATGTGACTCAATCCTCACACCACGCCATCAATCCTGCACAACCCAAGACATATCCCAGCTTTCTAACGAGGGATGCAATTGATCCGGCAGCCATTTTATTGGATGTTATGACCTGCACATATGTGCACTGAAAAATCAAGCATCGCTCAATCAATATTTTGCAACAGGGACATTTCTAGCCTTTCATCGGGATCCTATTAAAGTGTCCCCATATTCTTATTCTTTTTTTTGGTATTGTAATGGATATGTAGATACCAAATTTTACTCAATGAAGATCTGCTTCAAGTGAACTCTTTAAATCAATAAAACAAATTCAGACTTTCAGATTTTGGATGAAGCAGTGTCCAAAGCTGCTTACAGTGTAAACATATTGATTTTGATGAGAGTTTTTGATGTTTGTCAAGTGTATTCTTCTACACTTGTCGTCTCTGACCCCACAAAACCTGCGAGGTTATAATCATAATTTACAAATTAAGCACTGCTCATACTTTGCAAACAAACATGGGCTCACAAAACATCCATATCATCGATAAGCATCCTGCATTTTCTTTCAAAGCAGCACCAGCATCTCTTTTGTCATCCGTCCTCTATTGTAAATTAAATTTGCTCCCATTTTTGTTCCTCATAAAAGATTTAGCAGAAAGGTGATCTTAATCTGGGTCACTGGCATTCTGCGGCTTGTTTCCCATTAGAATTTTCATCATGTTTAATATTCAACCTCTCTGTCTCGTTACGCACTGCAGGATCCCTCTCTCTCACATGCACATGAGCTAGTACTGTATTGATGAAATTAAAACGCACATTGAAAAAGCATGCTCATGAAGGCTGCATTTATTTGATTGAAAATACAGTAAAACTGCAATATTGTGAAATATTTTTACATTTAAAATAACTTTTTTAAAACTAGTGTTTTAATGATTAATCAGAGAAAAAAAGTTTTTGTTTACGTAATATATGTATGAGTACAGTGCATATTTATATTCTTAAATTTTATATTGCATATACATATTTAATATATAAACCCAAAAGTTTTCTTAAATATATAACAACATTTTAAACAATTTTATATATCTGTGCGGATTAAAAACATTAATTTTGGTAAAAAAAAAAAAAAAAAAATTATATATATATATATATATATTTATTTTTTTATTTTTTTATTATTTATACACACACACACACACTAACATAACTATTATTATTTTTTATTTGTATTGTATAATGATTTTAGCAACTTCATATTGCAAGTAATCACAGTGCATACTAAAGAAAGACACACCCCTCAATCTTATTTTGAACCTTTTCAGATGAGATCCAGGACATTAAGTGCACACACACAGACACACACAAACGCAAATCATCAGATCTGCCAGAGCTAAACGATGTCCTCTCCTTTCTAGTTACTCCAGTTGCCCATCTTCTCAATCATCTCTCATTATCTCTGTCCTCTATCCCCCTCTTCCCTCCTTCCAAATCATGGCACATGACCTACAACCCTCTTTTTCTCCTGCTCCATCCCTGGCTGTCCTTTCCACATCTTCTCCTTGGGTAAAGTAGGCATGTTGTGCTGCCGGAGTGTATTATAGGACTCTAACTCCCCTCCCTGCATCTCTATCTGTCTCTCTCTGTGGCCTTGAAAGGGTGGGAGCCGCTCCCCCAGCACAGCCTCCCACATGCCAACAGACGACACACCGAGAGCCATAAAGAAACCTCTCCCTTCTCTTCCTGAGCTCTTATGAGATGCATTTAAATTTTCTGAGTGGGATTATATGTAATAACCACACATATTGTACAGTTTCAAATCCTGCTACATATATTTCTCAGAAATTATATTAGAAATGCTATGAAACGCATATTATGAAGTGGACTCAGTGACCTACACTATCTATAGTTCATGTCACATTTACGTAAGAATTAACGTGTACACAAGTGTTCACTAATTATTCCTCATTGTTTCAATTAGTGTGTATTATATATATTAGGGATGTGCATCTCCATCACCGAGGCCGATGCGATACGCATCTCGATGCATAGCCAACGATACGAT
>JAUCNO010000500.1:6120612-6175274 GCA_032353835.1 Enteromius viviparus | reverse complement strand
CCAAGTGATTAGCACACCTGATTCTGATCATTTGAATGGGTGATCGAAAACTTTTGGTAATATAGTGTATTTTAGCTATTTATTTTTGGGGTATATTACAAATATACCCCAGCGACTTAAGACTGGTTTTGTGGTCCAGGGTCACATATAACAATAATATTGTTTTTGGTGCACTTCAGTCTTAATCTAACTTTACATTCAAACTGATGTCAACTTAAAATTTAAAATGAACGCTAAAAGTTCAATAATTTTTAAAATTAAACTTTTTATGCTCTTATTTTAAAGTTGCTTATGCTCACCAAGATGCATATATTTAATAAAAAACACAGGTAAAATAGGTAAATTGTGAACTATTATACCATTTTGTATTTCAATATATTTTCCAATGCAATTTATTTCTACAGTGACAAAGCTGAATTTTACATTTAAATTGTATCAACTTACTAATAGTACAGTATATAACAACATAACAACGCAAATAATTTAATAATGAAATGTTATAATTCACGTCATTCTATTCCAGTACCATTTCCACAATGTGAATAAACTACAACCTTTTTGTGTTTATACTTTAAGTGACAAACAAAACCGGAAATCCTTAAGTGAAATTATCTGCACAACAATTAATCATTATACATAATTTCATAATCATGACAACTCTGATGACAACAAAGCGGAGGTGCCAGAAATAGGGGAAACACACTTGGGAGCAGCACTTTAGATACCTCAGTGACTACTTTGCACACTCTTTGCACACGCCGGCCCAACCTGTTAAAATTCACACAACTGTGTGTGTTTGCCAGTAGCTGTGGATGAGCTGCAGTCAGAGCAGCCCACATAACTCTAAGGTCACATGAGAGTGCAGACGCAGCCTGTGGCTCCCCTCGTCTTTGCGATTCTAGGATTCTAGGAAGCGATTAAACATGCGAATACGTAGGAGTGGGAGTGGCACGTTCCACCTTTTCTCTCACCCACTCCATCTGCCCTGCAAGCAAGCACACCCGCTTTTTTGTAGCCTGCGGCGTGGGGAAAGAGCGGTGCACGTCTGCCGAAGACCTGGCCGTGACATCAACAAGCTTCATGTGGAATCCTAATTACCGCAATCATGTACTTGACAAATTGTTTCAAATTATCGGGTTTTCATAATGAAAGTTACATGCACAGACATGCACAATATTTTTTGCCAGAATGACTTCATACCGCTGAAGCAGAGTCCAGAGCAAGGCAGGCTTGTCCCGAGTTCCTTCTGGATGCTGATGGGTCAGTGCCGCATCCCAGAGATTGTGATGGGGGAGGAGAGGATATAGAGCGAGGAGGAGAAAGAGGAGGAGGCACGGTCAGACTGAGGTAGCAGCCTTTTATTTGGACCCATATGACACAAAGCCTCTTCTCCTCTCCCTTTTTCTTAATGACTAACAGCCTCTTTCATTTTAATGGATTGCAACAGAGGAGGATGGGTAGGGTGTGTGTGTATGTGTGTGCAGAAAAACTGTCTGCAGACACATAGAGGTGAAAAAGATTATGCCCCACATGAAAAAACCACCCTGTGCTTCTATTTTGATAACAATCGTGTCCATCTTAAAGCATGAACATATTTCCATAGACAGAAAAAAAAATTATACGTTTACATTTTTGAAGAAAATTTGGATGGTTGCTTAACTTACTCTCCCAGGTCAATACAGTACCACAGAAGCCAATAAATATGCAGAAATGCAGAAGTAAATAGCGCAGAAAGAAAGAAAATTGGAGGAAAAGCATAAAGAAAGATGAAGAAAAAGAAAAAAGAATGAAGACATTTCTGAAGAAATGCAAAAAGAGAGAGAAAGAAAAAAGTGTGAAAAAGAAAAGAGGTAAAAAAAAAAAAATGAAATAGCAGAAAGAAAAGAATATATTTATTTATTTTACGAAATTAAATTCATTTCTTATTATTTTGTATTTCTTTCTGAATTTCTGTACTTTTCTGTATCTCTGTCTTTTTGTGCACAAGGTCCTAAAATTCTTTCTGTCTTGGATGAAATAAAGACAAATTCAAAAAGGAAAAAAAGAAATGCAGAAATAGAATTAAGTTATGTTGCCAAACTTATTTCGGGAGGAGTGTGTACGACTAATCAGACACAGTTGGCGCTGCATTTCCAATCATCTCGTAAGCCAATCCGATCCCAACCCTTCCACCATAAATAAGCCAGCTTACTTCCCTTCCGTATCTCGTTACAAGCATCCCTCCTCCACCACTTCTCCACCTCGTTCACACTTCCTGCGGGGTCCGAGCCGGACACTGAATTCTACCCTCAATAGGGTTCATCCTTCCAGGGCTCGGAGTCCGCTGGGCTCCCGGCTCGCACCCAGGACAACACACTATTATTATTACCGCGATTATAAGGAAGCGCAAAATACTGAAAGAAAGAACAGAAATTTAAAAAAACAGAAAGAAATTAGCAAAGCAATAAAGAAATTCCCAAATGTAATACAAAGAGATGCAGAAAAAACGTTTAAGATGAAAGAAATGTCAACAGTAAACAATAAAGAAAATGAATCTGTAGACAAAAAGAAAGAAAGAAATACAGGAAAAAGAGAAATGCAGAGTTAATTCAGAAAAAAGAGGCAGAAAGAAGTAAAGCAAAAAGAAAAGTAATTTGAAATGTAAAAATAATGCAGAAAGAAAGAAAGACATCGCAAACACAGCAGTGCTGCAGAATATTCCCTCTGTTTGTTTGGGGGGTGGGGGGTGGTTTGCATAAAGAGCCGTTTTGTTATTCAGCGTGTGATTGAGAGTCAGAACAGAAGTGATGTGGGAACAGCACAGCATGGTTATTTTGGGTCCACGCGGCCCATTAGCAACAGCGCAATGATAGCACCTTTACTGCAGTCCGCCACAATCCAGCAGTCATTATGAAGTCTTTATGACCTGTGACAGCCAGTCAAGGCCTCTGGATTCTATTAAAGAACCGTCTCATTTACATTCACACAGGTGCTGCAGCTTATCCACAACCTACCTACACAAAGCAGCCAGTAAAGGATAAACTCAAGAAAAGTTTGCATGTAATAACAGAGTTTGTGCAAGCGACCTTTGTTTTCTGACTGCAATACTAT
This sequence comes from Enteromius viviparus, assembly GCA_032353835.1. Taxonomy (NCBI): domain Eukaryota; kingdom Metazoa; phylum Chordata; class Actinopteri; order Cypriniformes; family Cyprinidae; genus Enteromius; species Enteromius viviparus. Next base: position 6,172,184 of record JAUCNO010000500.1, on the reverse strand, counting down.
CTTGCTTCAGCCCGAGGCAGTGCTAGACAACGTCGCCCAAACCAAGGACTCGTTTTCATAGTCTGAACACACACACACACCCCACTCCTCCTTTCTGTTTTCGTCTTCTGCTCAGGTTGGAGGCTGTGCGCCATGGTGGACAACAGTTTCTAATTTTCTTTGTTTGGCGTACAAACACTCCTCCACACCTCCATATGCTGAGCCTCCCTCCCTACAGACCGCTGCCTGTCGGCTGAGAACGCCCTAGTCTGACTCGCCGCTGTGAGTGGGCAGAATAATGCAGACGGTTAAGTCTCCAGATGCATTTCTAAAGGACATTCCATATGCATCTTTAATTTGAGTCCAGACACGGCTGATTCAGTCGGCAGGAAATTACCATGCTGTGGATTTACACAGAGGGCCAATTCCGTGCGGAACAGGTGCTTTATGGGAATTAACCAAAATCTGATTGAATTACAGGTGCAAAAGTGTACAGTGTCTGCATAGATGTGCACATGCATGACAAAACATTTGAGCTGCATATGTTAGACGGACAGACAAAAGAAAGGAGGCAGGCCGGTCAAAGTGATGGTTTTGAGGCAGGATGCTGTGCTTTGTGCGGTATTGGTACCACCGCCGGGTGGGCGTGCTGATGGGGCAGTGCCGCATCACAGGGATAGGGATGGGGGAGGAGACCAAATCAGGAGGAGGAGGGGTGGTGCTGGGAGGACAGAGGAGAACACAAGCAGGAGCCCTTTATTTGGACTTGACTGCACAGCTGGTATATAATCCATCTATCTAAACTGTTCACGAGTTTACACAACCTGGATGCTGCCAAGACGGTTCCCTAATTCGGGTTTCTTTCTGGTTGCATTAAAAAAAGATTCACTTTTAAAAATAAAGATTCTTTATAGTATTGAAGCATATTTCAACCATAGAATACAAAAAGGTAACCGTGTCCTTGGCCTGCAATTCTGACCCTTTTCTCCTTCACAACTCCTTCAAAAGAAAGATTAAAAAAAGATTACATTGTGAGATATGATCTCTGAATTGTGTGATATAAACTCACAATTCTGAGAAAAAAATAAGTAAATAAAGAGTATAGATGGTAACTTGCAATTGTGGGTTAATAACTTTTTAAGATTTTTTTTTTTATTCCCGCCACAGAATAAAAACATAAAAATGGTTTACTATACAACTCTAAATGTATTTCTTAAAATGTCCTTCAGATTATTGAAACATTCTCTTTAGTAAGAAGTTACACATATACTAGAAAGAAAAACATGTGAAATATGATTTATGTACAATGCACATTTCTTAATATTAAGGCTTTGAGCAATCTTTAAATACTAGTTGTTCCAATTTAGCAGACTTTAAAGGCAGGGCAAGCGATTCACGGAAGCCAATGTTAATATTTAAAAATCACCAAAACAAACACGCCCCTACCCCAAAAGGGTCTCGTCCCTGATAGCTCCACCCCACACATATGTAACCTAGGTAACAATTAGTTCTGTGAAACAAAGCAGAACCAATGCTACACCGTCTACACCGGACGCAGGCGGCGCACCTATCAAGAAGAACCAAAGCAACCTCAGCATCCGATCACAGGCTATATCCGCTCCTTGAGTTCTCCCCAGCACTGAAAAACTGATCCGATATTTACACAGGAAATACTTCGTGCCTTATCGTTCCGCAAACATTTTCTTTTTTGTTTTTTATGTTTCTGTTGCTCGACTGTTCACTGAACGCACTCTCCTCCACATCATTAGTAGACACACCCCTTACTGCTGATTAGCTACAAGTTTGTTTTGGTACTCAGCCCCGACTCCCTTACCCTGCCTTTAAGTAGACCAGTTTAGTATACCAAAAGTACAATATTACAAATATTTAATATCAAAAGGAACATTTGAAAATGTTTGTGTCATTTTCATAAATGTCTATACAGAATAACAGGTACAAAGGTAGAACATTTAGTCATTTTTAAACACATTTGAATTTTGCATGTCTTTTTTCATCTTCTGTGTCTACCTGACATTTAAAAAGCCGTTAAATGCTTTGCACACACTACATTTTGTCTCCTACAACTCTTACAGTGAAGAAGAAACAATCATTTCTATCAATGTTTATTTAAGTACACGAAGCTCTTGTCTTGATGTTAATTTGCACAAAAATACAATTTAATGGCTGATAGAATTTAAGTGAATCAACCAATGAAAATACCATATTGATTGTCTGTCATGAGACCCACTCACTGTCTGATTTCGGCCCTCTAAATACTGTGAGAGTAAACAAAATTAAGTTTAAGTTACAGGTATGACCGGTATAAAGCTGACACAGACAGTAGTATGTTCATTTTAATAAAGCTATCTGTGTGTGATGAGGATTTAACCGAGTCATAACCTTAAAACACACACATACACACAAACATACACGTTCCAACCAATCTTGTCCTCAAGGCTGCTTGGGAGATAAACTGAAGAGGAATCAGGACAGAGGGGAGAAAGGGAGGGGAACAGTGAAGGTGAAAATGAAAATGGCCTCACATTGTCAGGGACAGAAAGTCTACAGAGCAATAAACAGAGAGCTGCTGTTTACAGAGACTGGATAGCTTTGCGTTTTCACAGAGCTCTGCAAAGGGCAATCTACTGTTAAGCCCCAAAACATGACGACTGAATACAAAATTTGCTGGTGCAGATTAATTCTACGCTGTGAATATTTTTGTTTAGATTTGAATAATAATAATAATCATGCGCCTGTAGATGATTTTATGCGGCTTTCATGAGTCACAACTAAATTGAAGTCATTTATAATGATCATAAAACTTTATATTTTTAAATCAATGCCATTACTTTAAATTTTCTATGCAATTAGGAATCCGGAAATAATTAAAGAATTATCATGGTTTCAACAAAAATATTAAGCACAACAACTTGTAATAATTTTTACGTTAGTAATAGAATATTTTAATAGAAATTATAATACAATAGAAATTTTCAGCTACAAAAAACACATTTAAGTTTAGGAACAGTAACCCCATTCCATTCAGCTGAAGGTAAATTTAGTAGCAGTTTTATAATTAGTGCTAATATCATTAAGCAATTAAGTTTCTGAGACTAAGCCCTCACTGTTGGTTTTAGAGGACAATCCCTGCGCGTCTATGCTGGAGGAGACATCCAAAGATTGCCATCTTATATCATAAATGACTTTCATGATATGGCTTTAATGTAGTTAATTATGCTAGTACTGCAGCTATAATGCAGGTAAGTACATCTCTCTCAGTATCAGCTTTGATCATCCAAGATCAGTGGAGATGTTCTAGGTAGTCAAGTGTTTTTCTTCTTGGGGCAGCAGACGTCACAAATCATTATAAATGAAATGTTGTCTATACCGCAAGACTGAGGGTTTATCAGGTGTATCTGCTGAGGCAGGTCTTTACGTGAAGGATAAAGTGGGGAGCTGTTGAAGTGGAAACATAAGCAACTAATTAAAGTTCCGTTCTCTAAGTTCATATTTACTGTAAAAGGCTCACACCATTGATTGGATGGAATCTACAGGTGGCGTTGCAATCGTTTCAGACTTTATTGCTTGTGCATGTGTGTGTGCATCAGTTGTGGGCCAAAACAAAATTGTGGGAAAGTATTATCTGATCTAATTTCCCTTCAACACAAAACAAGGTCCAATCATCTCAGCGGGTAGGGGGCAGAATTACACACAAACCCACTTGCACTTATGCGTGAGTCTTCCAGTGCTGTGAGAGGTGGTCTAAGATATCAGTACTTATGCAGCACTTCTGGTGGAAAAAACAGGAAGTTCTCTGGCTAAAAGGAAGGGATCCTGATGACTGCTATTGACTGAAGCGTATCAGCGCACAGCGTATGTGGTGTAAGTTTACCTACAGGCTACAGTTTAATCCTGTACGACTAATAGGTTTGCTGTTACAACAGATACATGACGGGGCATTACATCGGATGGTGATCTGAAAGAGGATTTCACCCAGCATTAGACTTTGTGTGTCCTTTAACATCATTACCAGTAGCCAATTTCAAACAATGATGATAATGGTGCTCAGTGATTTAAACACACTATCTACAAGGTTGCAGTAAGGTTGATTTGTTTGTTTAAATCCATAAATTATGAAATCTTGGGATTAAAATGATGGTCAATAACTTACTTAAGTTAATGTTATGGCCAATATTATACACAATTTTGACTAAATACAATTAAAAAGCTGAACTAAAAACTAAAATAAATTTTTCATTAACAGCTGTTTGGGTTTGGTAAAAAAGGCTATGTTTTTTAATCTATTAAAGAAAAAAGAAATATTACAATTTAAAATACAGTTTCTAATTTTAATATAATCTTAACATAAAATAGTTGTTGCAAATTATAATATATATATATAATTTATATATATATTTTTTTTAAACAATATTTCTGTTTTAATGTGTTTTTTTAACAAATAAAAGTAGTAAGCATAAGAGATGTATTTTAAACATTTTCATGCGTTATATACTGACAAACTTAAAAAGAAAACTGGCCAAATAAACATCTGCCCAAACTCTTATTAACCATTAATACAAAAAAATGACTAATACTGTCTGATTAGCAATGTAATATCAATATGCTGTGCATCCCTACTAAATTAAATTCTTTGTTACACTGCTTGTGTGACAACAATCACCACCTAGGTCACTGTAGCTATACAGGTCTTTAACTAAAACTAATTGTTCAGACAATATCCCGAAGAGTCAAAGTATAGTTAAACACAAACTGTACCATATAAGAGATCAGTCTTGCTTGAGTAGAAAAAACTCTTGCCCTTGGTAAGCGTTCATGAGATTACTGATTGAACCGGATGAGGGTTAAAAGTGTAAAAGCCTGGGCGCAGGCCTCATTAACATTTATAAGAGGGTTTTCAGTAGCAGTGAAGGAGTGATACAGAGAGGAAGAGTGTAATGTACAGACCCATACGGCTGATCCTCTGGCCTGGTTAGGATGGGATAGTCGTGATGGGCCTTACTTCTAATAAATCTGTGCTAGACTCACATCTGTTTGTGACCAACAGCTGGATCACCGGGTGATCCCATGTTATCCCGCATCTCCTCTATCCCTCAATCTCACATCTGTGCCTTTTACGACTCTTTCTAATGGATCCCTCTCAAGAGCTACATCACACCAATATTAACACAGAAAATGTGCCAAAGGTCGACTCTCAATTCTACTTTCTAGCTCCTAATACGCCTAGCTATTTTTCCTAAAGCACTTGCTGGTGTGGTGCACCATGTTTTAAAGCAATAGTTCACCCAAAAATGGAAATGGAAAAGAGTTCATATAGACACAAAACACCATAACAGAAAGTTTTTAAGCTTATAAATGCTTGTATGAATTTGTGCATGATAATCCTCTATTTCTCTTTGTCATTACTTCTCTCATATTTAAATGTAATTGTTATTATAATATTTAAATGTTAAAGTAAAAGATTTTAATTTATACGGATATTCATCGACTATAATAATATTCTGCACTATTGATATTTATCTATACCAGTATTTTGCTTTTCAAACTGATAACCGAGAAAATTATTAATTGTAATTTAGTCAAATTCATAATAAAAAAATAAAAAAGGTCACTGGTGTTTCAACACTTTCTTCATTGATGAAATATAAAATAAAAAAAATCATAATAACAAATAATGACTTAATTCTTTTTTTTTTTTTTATAAATATCACATTTTAGTTAAGTGTACAGTATGTGCTCAATTATTAAGCATGTCTGGTCATATTTTTTTTTCAAATCACATTTTACCAGTTTCAAACTACATGAATATTAATAACATTATTAATTTTGTATGCAATCATTTAATTTATATATAACTGTTAACAATAGATGGTACTGAAAAAAGCCAAAAAACCCACTAAACACTAAAAAGCCCCAAATTATTAAAATCTCCAGGAGAAATATTAAAAACTAATGCAATACAGAAACTGTCAAATTAACAGTGACAAAGAAATGCTAAATTTTTTCTTTTTAAAAAAGACCAATTTTTGGTCCTTTTTTGACCCTAAAAGCAAAACCAACAATGATTATACAATGTAGTTCTATCTAACATTTGCATTTTTTCATCTTTTATGTTCTATGGAAGAAAGAAAGTCAAACATGTTCAAAACCACACCACGGGGTAGTAAATGTTCATTTTTGGGCAACTGTTCCTTTAAGGCAAGGGTTACATTCTCTCGAGGTCACACCCATGTTTGTCACCCTTTCTCTGCAGAGTGCCAATTGAACCAAGGTCACCGAGCCACGAACACACCTGCTTTAAATTTAGAAGAGCAAACAGGCACGGTGGTGTGCCCCTTTTACAATAGTTTATCTTATCTCCTTCCTCCAATAGGGTGTTTTATTCACCCTCCAGTAAAAGCAGAAGGCGCTGATAGCACAGGGTCCAAATTTCAGGGGCATTTTGGAGATTTATGGAGCAACCTTTACACGTCTTCTCTGAAATGCACCCTACCCACTCCCCATAAAACAATCAGGGAGAGGTGCAAGGCCCCTGCGAGAGGATATTACACGAACACTCTTTCACAAGGCCCTCACACTGAGCGTGCTGGAATAGGCAGCGTAGACTCCAATTGTATCCAAGAGTCCACGGCACACAGACAACTCATTAAAAGTAAAGTCACCTTATGATCAGGAGTCTACAATTTAATTGCCCAGAGATAACGAACATGAGCATGTGCTAAAATCACAGCAGGCTGTCATTCCTGCAAACAAAACACACTGTTAGCCATCGGTCACAGGCACAAACCTATAAGTGTAATAATTAATTCAAACCCTTGTTATTTGAGGGCGGCGTTGAGGGGTGGCAGTTAATAATTAAGCAACCTCTGGCCTTGCTTCAGTGGAAAGCGTTCTCTCTTGCAGCAAATGAGGCTTTCACTAAAGCACCCCAACACACACATGCAGGCCAAGACTGAAATACTGCAAACACCTCAGTATAATCTTTTCTTCAATAGCCATTATAGGTAAATAACTAGAAGAAGAAACAGCTATTTAGTTTGTTTATAATTAAAAAAATTAAAACAAATAACAACAAGCAGCATAACAGAAAGTGTGGGAACAAGTAAAATAACTAGAAGCGAATGACTCTAAAAGCTTCACATAAGTTAAAAATAAGATGGATACTGGATACATTAGTATGTAAAGTGCATACTACATACTACTGTAAAAAAGTAGACTACATTTTGGTTCCATGATTTCATTATGTTTACTTTACCAAGTAGTACACTCAAATGAATAAACTCACGAGTTATAAAAAAATTGTCACACTGGAATTGAAAGGTTAGGTTGGTTCCACACAGTATAATGCATCTACAATGTATATTTTTAGTAAAATGTGTTATAGTAGGTCACTCTAGTATTCTCCATATACTAAAAATTCACATAGTCCACACTGTATTACTTAATGCTCAACTGTTATGAGTAGTAAGCATGCAATGATTCAAAGCGAATGACACTGAATTCCTCGCAAATTTAAGTTAAAAAAAAGGTGAATATTGTCTACTATGCAAGAGCATTTATAGTGCATACATACTACTGTAAAGTAGTATGCTACATTTTTGTCCCATGATTTTATTACATTGATTTTTAACCAATTATCACCACACATAAAAAATGTCAAGTATCCAAAAAAGTATCCAATAAAAAAAAGGAAGAAACTAAAATAATAAAATCACAATCTGCATGCAGTATACGTATTACGTAATGCTGAAGAGGTATGAGTAGTATGCCAATCTGTACATAGTCTGACAGCCATCCCGGGGGGACATTCATACTCTTAAAAGAGTATATATATTCATCTTGACAGGGAAAGGGAGGGATCTTCAGAAAAATTTCACATTCCCTTCGTCTTTATATGTTCAAATGCATCTTTATCAGTCGCTGCCCCCATGCAGTCTTTATGGGAGAGGGGGATGCCTGATAATGTGTGTAAAAGGGGGGGGGGAGAACACTGGTCCGTTCTTCATGCTCCTTTTCTTTTGTAAGATTCATCTGAAGAGGCCTTCAGATTTTATCGGCCGGCTCCTATTTCTCCCCTCTATGCCTCGCTATCTCGCTCTGGGTCCTCCAGATTAACTAGGCAAACATACTCATAATCAAATAGAACACACACTGGGAAATGTCATATGTTAATGGCCTTGCATTTTTAATAACATTTCCATTAGGTGATCATGTGATTATCGCCCTTGGTCTCTCCCACACAGTCTCTTTATTGCCTTGTAGGCTCATGTTGGGGGGACACACTCATCTTTTCAATCCTCAGATGCAGACGAGGACGACCGTCTGTTTTAAATGTCTTCACGTCTGTCTATCTATATACATGGTATGTTGTAAGACTGACAGGCTGGTTTAATGGAAATAGCTGCGCTCTTCAGTATGGGTGGGATATCTGTCCATAGCTGCCCGTTCGGACGGTTGAATCAGATAAGAATCGGCGACCTGCTGAAACCAGAGAGAATGACCTGACAGCATTAATGAACCTTCTCCTCTCCTGCCTGTCATTCAAACGTAGCCGCATACTGCCGTCAACTCGGCTGACAGACACAACGCTGCTTTATTATAGTTTCAGGAGGTCATGCTATGATTGTGTGAACGTTACAGTGAAGTTGAGGAGAACATCTGGTCAAGTTATTTATAAGTAGTAGCAAAGGTTCTGTATGAAAAAGTCCAGTCTAACATGCGTTAATTCTTCATTAAAAAAGCGTGCTGTTATTTGCTAAACCAGAGTGAGTCTGAATGTCACTCTTCTTAGCTCAGCACATTTGCTCCACTTGTATTGTATACATTATCAATATCTCTTACCAATTTGAGCAATATCCTCCGAAGAACAGGTTAAAAACACAAATGTTTTAGAATTTTAAAGGCTATATCTTATTTGCACTGAACTTTCAGGGTCGTACTGTATCTTTGCAGATATTGTTTACGCTCAAACAGCAACATTACACATTAACTAACGTTAAGAAAAGTGAAATCGCAATCAACCACCTCTTTAACCTGCCCTTGTAGACGACTGCCTACTCTTGATTAATAATTGTAGATGACATAATTGACTTCTTTTTATATCTGAACACTTGTATACATCCTAATATTTTCAGAACCATTGTTGCTATAAACTACCAAAGATCATTTAGTTATTAAATGTAATATAAATATCTAAATGTTGCCAAGGCTTAAAAGGTTTGGTTGAAGTACTAAAATGTGAATACAAAATCTTAAAACTAAATCAAAATATTTGTAAAAACTTGTCAAAGCCATATAACAATATGACAAAGAAAATATTAAAGTACTGTAATATTGATACTGTAATAGTAGATAGATTTTAATGTATGTACTGTATAGTTTAATATTTAATTGTCACATCAATCAAATTTAATACTAAGAAATTCTTTTAACTCAAAAAGCAAACTATGTTCCCTTTAAACTGGTTCTCTTTTAAATACAGAACGTGTAATCCCAGGCTATCTGTAATCAGAAGCACATTTAAAACTGGAATACGTTATCCGCCAACAATATGATAAAAAAAATAAGGCAATAGTTTTGAACCCTGGATGGTTATGTACTTGCTAAAATATTAAATTTGGATCATTTGAACCAAAAACACTTTCAGACCAGCTTTAAACACAAGTTTGTATAAAAATGTAAAAATAAATTAACGTTAGTTGTTCATTTGAAAGCTGCTTTGTTGGACTCAGTTCTTTAGAAGAACATTAGAAAACTCCTATTGAGGAAATGAATGGCAAAAATCCTTCCAGAACCAAGGCCGCTGAAACAGTGGGCAGTAACTGTTAGGCTCTTCAGACATTCAGTCCCACATACACATAAATCATCGTCCTCTCTCACAAAGCAACTAAACCATAACACTTATTTTTGTGAAGCGTCCACTGTCATGTTTCAGCCTGCTGCTTGTCTGAGTCACATGCAGTGCGCGGTAAGGCTGTTTTCACACTCGATTGGACTGCTTGGTACAAACCTTAGAGCAATTCCTCCCCCTCACCCAGCTAGTCTCTTTCCAGAGTATACTTTTGGGTCTGAAGTGCAGAACCCACCAAACACAAAAGACTCAGCTCTGATGGAGGGCATCAGATTTCCTATTCGAGCATCAGTAAGAGGGTTTCCAGCTGGAAAACATGGATCAACTACTTGTCTGCTTTTGATGGCGTTACCTGCTGCTACTGATCTTGTTTTTTGGGCATCTTTGAACTGTTTGTCTGTAAACACTGAGACAGTTCAGAGCAGATCACAGACGTCTGCTGTCTGAAGGACGGGGAGAGAGATACAGTGAACACAGAGAGCACTGGTGTGAAAACAAGAGATGAGGAGAGGAGAAGAGGTGACAGGAGCTGTGTTGATGAAAGGAAGTTAGCCTAAGAGAGAGGAGCAAAGCAGCGTTTAACTCTTGACAGATCTGCCGATGTGTGTTTGTATGTGTGTGACCATGTGTCTGATGTTCTTTACATCTCCTGTTGACACACATTCTAGTGCATTCAGAGGAATTATCACATGTACACACACACACACACTTACTCTGCTACCAAAATGGGAACTTAAGACAACTTAAGTCGCAACTGCTGAAAATTTGGTTTTGTCATCACATAAACTGTATTTTCAATTAAAATGTAAAACTAAATACAAAAACCTCAAATGTTTGAACAGCAATTTGTTCAATACAAACACTGACAAATTGGCAAATGATGAAAGCAGTTGAGTTCAAAATGAAGCTGATAGCTTCAGCACGGTCCACTGAGTGCTGGTTAAGTGTCGGCTACAAGTGCAATATTGTGATATCCATGTCTAAAAGCCCCCAGGATAATCACACCTTTTGCTGAGCATTAAATAAAAGTAGGAGCTTCACACACTTATCTAATAATTTATTTTTAAACTTGACCTCTATCACTAGCCTCCAGAGGGAAAGCCACGCTGTCAAAGTCACACTGTCATTTTCACATGGCCTACTTTCCCTACTACACACATCACTCGGCACAGGCTCTGGGCTGCGGGTGCATTTGACCGTTGGGTTACTTTGCCACTAGGGCTGAAACAAATCCACCCATGTAATGACAAAGGTCATTCAAATCCATCGGAGCTCTAATAGCAGGTCTGAATCACTCAAGCTTTAGCTTTCCTGAGCTTCAGCTTATGATTATCCTCTGATGACATCCAAGAAACCTGCCACTACACACAAAGGTGCACTATGACCCGATTATGCATTCAAATACAAATACACAAAAAGACATTAAAGTAGAGTTTTTTTCATTTTTGACACTCATATGAGACGATGAACGCATGGGCATATATTTATATATATATATATATATATATATATATATACACACACACACAAACAATACAATAAACAATTACAATAAAGAAAATCACACAACAAGTTTGGGGGAGTCTAAACTGTTCCGAAAATTATAAATAAATACATTTAAAATAATGTTTATGTTTTATTCATTTTTCAAATAAATATAATAAACATATAAAAGTTTAAATAAATAAAATTTCAGTTGAAAAAATTATTTGGACTTTTTCTTACTCAAGAAAACATGGAGGATAAATTTTAACTTGCACCATTTGCCCTAAACAAGAGGCAATGGCTATGACTAATAATGACTTTTTAATGCACACTAGCTAGGTAAGGATATAAATCACTTTGTTCACATTTATTAAACACTAGTAAATGCGCTTAATTCACCGCTGCAGGGTTTTAACACAGTAGAAAAGCGCAGGTCGAATGCAGTGGCTCAGCATTGTTATGCACCACAGCAGGGATCTGATGAACCTTTCCAAGCCAATCACAGGGTGCAGTGATGTACAGGGGTAGTGCAGTGCTTTGGGGCAGACCGTGACCTTGACAGCATCTGTTCGGAGAACATGGCTCCACTGCTATGAGCTCCATTATCTAAGGCAGCATGTTTAGCACTACATGTGTGTTTGTCCCTCATACTGAGGTGTAAAGTAAATTCTCTCCATCCTGCAGTTCCCAATGTACACCTCAACCATCCTCCCCAACTGTCTTCTCTTGCTCTCATTTTCTCGTCTGGCCTCAGGCTCTTGCACTGAGAGGTCATGACACCAAGGTCACGGCCACAGTGTCAAGACTGACACTTCAAATCCCTGATCACACACATAAACCAGACATTAAACACCTGTACACACACACACACACACACACTCAGATAGTCACAAAGCAGGAAATGACATTTTCTGTACAAACACATTAAGTCAGTCTTCTTTTAGCGACACTGAATTTAAAACTTGCACTTCACAAACTACATATACACCTCCAAGCAGGGTTGAGATCAGCAGCAGGAATAATTTAGACACTGATTAACTTTTACAAGAGATCAAATGGGCACGAAGAAAAAAAAAAAGAGAGAAAAACGACTACACCTAATACATGGCCACCTCCTAGAAGAAACTTTCTGCAAATACATATCACATTTGACCATGTCTCCTCATGTTCAGTCAATCTGAATCACTTTGAGGTGATGGAGATTGTTCTTTGCGGCCAAACATTTCACTTTCAAGAGCAACTCTAATCAGTTAGAGAGAGCTGTCTTGATTACTTGACCTCTTTTTTCTCTTTTACCATCTCCCTTCCTCTATCATCATCATCATCATCTCTATACATTCTTGTCAGAGTCCTGTTGATAAAGGGATTGAGGGGGTCTTTCTCAGCTGATGGCCCTCAGAGAGTGCTGTGCCTACGCCTGGCATAAAGTTTTACATTTACACCACATGTAGACTCATTTCTCCAAAGTAGCTTTCCTCGCATTCAAGATATATATTTCAGAACCTAATGAGCTACATCACGGTGCAGTTTAAATTATAGAGATCCTTAGAGTTTGAAACTAGACACAAAGTGTTCTCTCAAAAAAAAATCTAACTTATTTTTTAATTAATTCATTCATTTAAAAACAGTGCAAATTCTATAACTAAAAATCCAAAAAATGTTCTCCTCATTCCAGTTCCTTTAAATTGAATGGTATTCAGAACAAAACAAGAATTAAATGATTACAGTTGCATTCATTATAAAAAGCATTTATAAATAAACTGATTTATTTAAAATGAAACTGAACATACCAATGTGTGGGAAAAGTGCTGTACAAATAAACTTGGGCTCACGTAAAATACAGTAGAGAAAAAAAAATGCAATATTTCTAATTATTGCATACTTTAACTATTATAATTCATCCAAACAATTACGCCGTGTTGTTCCAAACCTGCATGACCTTCTTTCTTCTGCAGAACACAAAAGGATTATATTTTAAAAAATGTCTATATAATGAAAGTCAACTAAGCCAAAACATTCTTTAACATATTTTCTTCTTTTGTTCTACAAAAAAAAAGTAAGCCATGCACTTTTGGAACAACATAATGGCAAATAATATGAAAAAACTACAACATTTTGAATTTTGGGATTATAGCATTATTCTGTTGCAAAAACCATTGCATATCAAATCCTATTCAAAATCAATGTATTTCTGGAAGGTGAACTCAGCCTTTACTTGTGACAGGGAGCCAAAAAAGGTGGGTGCTGGGATAATAGACACTATAGGATTAGGTTAGGTTTGTGATTCACTAGCTTACAGTGGGTGTGTATCCAAATCTGTATGCAGCCTATATATTTATTAGAATCAGCTGAAAAGAAAACAGTGTTTTTCAAAATCCGCTTTCTATATTGAAGATTTCAGATTGCCTTCAATACAGAAAGATTATAGCTATACTTCTACCATAGATGAAGTGAAAGGAAAAAACACTCTCCGTTTCCTCCTCATTATCTAAAAGCAGAGCTCTCCGGGTTGCTAATGTCTCCCACAGACAGCGAAGCTGCTGGAGAACGCAGCTCAGTTGTGAGCTTTTGGTCTTTTAAGAAAGTATAGGCCTCTTAGGGAAATTTATATGTCTGACATGACATGACTTTAGGTGAGAAGCAGACCATATTTAAAAGCTGTCCACTGATAAAACCACTGAATTGAGTCTGTGATTTAAGAACTTAAGAACTGGTTCAGTCTGATATTTATAAACAAATCATCCAGAATGGTTTGACTTAAAACAACGCACGTTCATAAATCCAACAGACATCACTACTTCTCTTATGAATGTGACAAGGACAGCTTTGTCAGATGTATTTTCAGTCAATAAAAAAAAACATTCATTGTAATTGCATGGAAAAATAAGGACCAGCAGTGTCTCCAGAATACCTCTTTTGTTTTTCATGGAAAACAAAGATCATGTGAATGTGAGTAAACGAGTATGAAAAAACAATTTTCTGCTAAATAAAATTAGTTATTTGGACCATCTAAAAACACATCCACATCACTTTATATTTTAGAGCTTTCTTTCCATCGCTCTTTTCCTCTTTATCTCATCTTCATCTGTCTACAATTTTTTCTCTTTGTCCAGATCCTTCTCTTTCCTTGAAAGCAGCAGGGAGGAGGCCACTCGATCACAATCGATACCTACATCTCTTCTTGCCTCATTCTGCCCATTCCACCGCTCTCAAAAAAATGTGTGTAAAAGAACATGGTTCATTTACTTAAACACACACACACTCTTTTTCTCTCTCTCTCTCTCTCTCTCTCTCTCTCTCTCTCTCTCTCTCAACACCACTGCCATAAACCTATCAATATTTTCTTCATATTTTCATCCTTATCCCTATTACGACATATTTTCTATATAAAACATAGAAAACCTATTATTTTTTATTTGAAATTTTCTTTCAAATTTTTATTTTTAAGAAATGTTCAAAAATTTGATATATATGCACATATGCATTTAATTTAAGAATCTAGAGTAATCAGAGGGTTCAAACCCTGTATTAAGATGCAGATGAGCATGCAATGTCTCTTACCGTCCTCTTCCTTGTGTGTGTTTTGTGGGCTGTGCATCCTATCTGCGCTGGTGGGGTGGTTCAGGTCAGACAGTGCGGCGTGACGTTCAGCTGATATCCATGTGGGGTCACTCATATCAAACTCCTCACTACTCACTGAACAGTCATCCTGAGGAGAGAGAGCCAGAGAGATGTCAGTCCAACAGCTGAGGCAGGATTGCTCATATCAGCGCCACGTCTGTGCATGTGTGCAAAACTAGAATAGATGTGAAAGTCAGATTGGGCAGTGATGTTGGCAGGCAAATAGGCCCATGAGGAGGGCTGTCAGAGAGAGCAGTCTCCCCCTGCTGAGTGACAGCATCACTCATACACACACACATACACACAAGAGACCACCAAGATTACAACTGAGCCCCAAGGCAGAGTGCAAAAGTGCTGAAAAAGAAAGTATAGTATACATGGCCAAAATAATTTATTTCAATAAAATTCACATTCTGACTGCCCTAAAACCTGATTTAATTAAGGCATTACATTTTTGCCTTTGTGAGTGTTGAAAATGAAAAGCAATCAATGAACTTGATTTATTCTGTAAATGAAAGAAATATGTCCCGGCTAATACTTGATACACATGTGTTTGCACCGCTGTATACAAGGTTAAATACTTGATTTACCTGCTGATAAGCATGCATTGAAATGTTCAACACAAATTAAATCGTTGAAACATTTTGTACGGTATGCACCTCAAATGAAATGATATTCTATAAGCAGACATTGAACCACATCATGAACGGTATTTAAAGTATTCCTATCATCCTATCAAGGTTACGAAAGCTTTTTCAAATTAAGAAAACTTTCAACCATCAGTGGAACTTAATATGTGCTACTGTTCAAAATTTTGCGGTCAGTGAGACTTTTATTCAACAAGGCTGCATGATTTAAAGTGACAGTATAGTTATTTTACATTGAACAAAAATCTGTTTTTACTGTATTAAATGATGGAATTCCAATTCATCAAAAAAAATGTATCACAGTTTCAACTATGCACTATTAATCAGTGCAACTGTTTTCATCTCATTTGTTGGGTCTGCACAAGCAATTCATTCTGTTTCATAACAAGTCTCCTTAAAATGAATTATTGTGTTCCTGAATAGCTCCATTTTCTCTATCAATATATCAAACCCATAGCAGTGGTGAGGATGCTTGTATATGTGAATCAAATAAATCACAGCATTCAGTACATTTGTAATGTTAATGGTATGGATAAATCACAGAAAAACTGTTGAAAAAATTGTTCACAGAGAACAACGTTAAACATTTCCAAAAAAAGAAAAGAAAAAGAAATGACCTTACAGTAAATGACACAAATGTATTATTGTAAAAATAATGACTACTGTATGTAATGATGGCTATTAAGCTTAATTTGTTCCCTTGACTTATTAAATTGCACCTCAATTTTAAAAACTTGTTCAGTTTGATAGCATCCTGCCAAGCCCTTCCACCTCTGGAGAACAGCCATCAACACATTTTAATCACATAAGAACCTATATCCGCAAATGAATGTCTCTAAATAATCTCAAGAGCTCAAATGGTTCTGTTCAGTAGTTACATTCTGGAACATGTGTTCATTATCAACATGAGGATCTCAAACTGGCTCGATTGGCTATACATGCTGTGCTGGGTTAAAAAAAAGCAATGAAATACCTGTGCATAATGTGCTGGACGGAAGAGGATGATTTATTAGACAGGCGAAAGTAAAAGCCGCCCCGGGGACAGCGGGTGAGGACCCATCTGCTCATGCCTGTTGTTGAAGGGAAACCCTGCCACGCTGCCGCACGGCACGACCTCTGTTTAAACAGACGCATCCCCCTCCAGAGCTGCCAATCACACTATACCTCCCACCTCCAGCCCAGTGCCAGCTCTGATTGGTTATAGCGCTTTACATGCAAATTTGACAGTGCATTATAGATGGGACAAAGTCTTCCACCCTGCTGTTTTTTGAAAGGAGTTTTAGCTGTTCTACTGTACCAGTTTAATGTGCATGGTGAGTTCGGGACAAGACTGCCTGTTTGGGATAGTAGCTTTGGGGTTAAATTTTTTGACATTTACTACATCTGTTTAGCAGTATTATTAAAAAGTGACTAATTTTATATTTTTCCAAATAAATGCTGGGTTTTTACTTTCTATAAAAAAAAAAGGTCCTGAAAACCCTGAAAATAATTATCATGGTTCCTAAATTTAAATATTAGTATGATTTTTAAAAGATGATACTGAATACTAAGCAATAAATTAAAAGCTATTAAAACCGAAACAGTTATTTTTAAAAATGTTAATAAAATATATGTATTGCAATAGACAAAAATACACTGTTTGGGTCAAAATTATTGACTTTTCTTTTATGCCAAAAATCATTAAATAAAGATTATGTTCCATGAAGATGTTTTGTAAATTTCCTACTGTAAATATCTCAAACATTTGGTTAGTAATATGCATCGATAAGGACTTCATTTACAGTTGACAACCTTAAAGGCAATTTTCTCAGTATTTAGATTTTTTTTGCACACTCAGATTTCAGTTTTTAAAATAGTTGTACTTCAGTTAAGTATTGTCATATAATAACAAACCATACAACAATGGACATGCAAGATCAACAAATGATTTTCTGTGTCAGAGCAGCGTGACCCAAAAGGGCAAGTGATCATTCTTTTTGGTTGTTTATGTTGTTGACTTGCTTGAAACGTTCTCACACTGACTCCAGGCCAGCAGGTCATCCTTACTAAAGCCCTACCCTGACGTTAATAATCAACTTTTGAATAATGCATCCTACAAAAACAGCAATCGGATACATGTTTGTTTATAAATAAGCCCCCAGAGATCAAGAACGATGCCCAGGGGTCAGCAGGAGTCAGCAGGGTCAGCTGATAGGAACAGACAGCAGAGGGAGGGGTCAAATACACCCTTTAAAGGTCACATGGAAGCAGGCTGCAGCTCAAACCATCAGGTAGACAACAAAGAGGATCACACTTAAAGCGGCCACACACCCGTCCCACCCCCCAAACCCTGCGTAATGTATTCTGCCGCATTTTCATTCCCATGCTGAAGTCACAGAACTGACAATCCAGCACCTTCTTAATCATCTTCCAATACGACATCAAACAGGAGCCTCTATTAATCTGACATTTAACTCCTTTTCAATTATAATCTTATAAATCGCATTTAACTGTTTCAAGCCTGCGATCAGCGCCGCACAGCTAATCCAATTTAGAACAATGCAGGTCATCAGCGGCCGAATCTTTCCGACTCCATATCGAAGGCACCCCTACGGCTCAATTCTGATGGTCTTTTATTAGTTTTTATTGTTTATTAATGATTACGCTTACAGTCTCCTCTCATCTGCATGCTGGTGACATTCCACTCTCTCTCTCTCTCCCTCTCGCTCTCTCTTTCCCTGACAAATTGCTGCCTATGCAGATAAAGAGAGCAGGGACAGCCTGGCATTTTCCCCCTTCACGAAGCATCCCAGCTTCTCTGTGTCTTTAATGAGAATAACAGATAGAAACGAGTCCAATCACCTGGTTTCTTTCATTTGCGGAGGGTCTGAGTGGCTCTGTGGGCTGTGCATGTGCGTTTCAGGGTTTCTTTTGTCTGAGAGGTGTGTGTGCGTTCACAAAACACAAAGAGCAGACGTCCTTGGGAGACGGTCTCTTCTCAGCCAGGGCTGGGCGTTACCTTTGTCCTGTCTTGCGTTTTCATTTAGTTGATTAACTTTGCTTTCATAATAATACGCTTTTGGGTGGGTGAGAATAAAAAGAGCCTTTTATTGCTTTAACTGATTTACGTTCGCACGGCTTGAACCTCCGAGCCAGGAGTGCGGACATTTGTAGAGTGACTTTATTAGTGAGGTTAGCTTGTTAGCCGCCCTGCTGTATACCGAGCTGTAAATTGTCTAAATTAAGACGTGAAGGGCCTAAAGTCTTTTAAAAAGCATTAACTTCAGAAGCAAGTCTATTTTTAAAGGCTTGCTGAGGAGAGTCAGACTACCTGGGCGTTCTTCTGCCTTCAGGTCTGAAGTTCACTGAATGGTCTTGGGAAAAAAAAAAAAAAACAGATAGCGTATTAATATATGGGTTCCTCATGTAAATACACATGCGCACATGCCTAATGTACCTTCAATGATTGATGCCCAACTTCAGAGGCACGTCGTGCGGTTTTATCAAGCACAGAGGCACTAAAATATGAATACAAATGAATGTCTTTCTCCAAAACAGTTTGAAGCATGCATGAACGCTGGGGCAACATTTGCTTTCCTGAGCTTGTAAAAAGGCTTCTGTAAAGGAGATTGGCCTCTTCTGCCTGCACTGTTTTTTGGTACCAGGGCCATTTAAAGCTAATCCAGTTAGCAAGCAAACCCTTCCTGTTGGTGTCTTCATCCTTTCCTTCTCACATCAGCGAGCCGGCTGCTGGTGTCCTTGTGAGAAGCTCAATGCTGAAATGTAACCCTTGGGTTTATGTTGACAAGTCCAAAACAATTAACCCAATAAGCAGCTTTTGCATTGTAGATACTGCAAAGATAAATAAATGAAACTCTTGCAAAATGACTACAACGGGTTTGGACTTGCTTTTTCTTGACTGAATCATTCAGCAAAGAAAAGAAAATGAACGTAGCATCAACAAAAAAGTGAGACGGTCATAGTTTTTCTTGAGGAAAAATGATTGATTATGTGACTATGTGATTGTTTTGCATGTACGGCTGGAACGAATGATAGTTTTCCGTGTCTCGTCTTATTCAATCTGCAATTAGTTCCCCTCCTTTTTTCATCTTCTGTCTCCTTCTACCCATATTTAGCAAGGCAAGGACAGCGACAAGACTCCAAATGCAGAAAGAAATAAATTTAAAGACTTGATAGATAAATAAAAAAATGCTAAGCATATATATATACATATATATATGGGCTGCCATGGAAACTGATCAAAATCTGCAATAATAAAACTGACTTAGAGAGAGAGAGAGAGAGAGAGAAAAGCAGATTTTAGTCTACAGAGAAATGTACATTGGCTTTAAAAAGAAACATTGATCTTTTTTTAAGCATTTTTTGTTTTATCACTTTAACTTTTTCTCCTTTAAGATTCCATGCTATTTTTTTCTTTGCAAGTTTTATCAAAAACAGTAACTTAAATTGGCAAGAACCACTTTCCACCATCAAATCAGCATTTTCTAATTCAATATCACTTTTACTCTAAAATATATTACCCCAGCAAAATATTTCCCATTATGGTAGCAACAGGAAGTGTTCTCTCAAATCACAACGGCACATTCCGAGTTGAGGAGCCAAATTCTCACACATCCAACACACACAAGGCCAGAGGATCTATCTGGGCCCTCGGAGGAACACTGCAAGCTGTCCATCACATCAAAGCCTTTATTTCTCACGTCTAACAGATGTCTGAGCACGTTACATGAGCTTTCTGTCTTTGACTGCCTTCCCTCCATCTGCTGGAATCAATAGCTTCCTAAGGAAGGACACTGTATCATTTCAACACAGAAAGGTGAGTGTATTGATAAGAAAGCCGTTACTCTACCAAGGCATGCAAGCCTGCACGCTAATACAGAGATCTATTTGCCCTCAAACACACACAAAAACACACCAATAAGGTCCAATGAGGATTACCATGTTGCAGACGGTGCTTCTACTGCAGAATATTGATCGAGCAGGAAAACCGTCCATGAAAAGGGAAAATACCAGCACTGACACACAAGGTATAAGAACATTATCTTGCAAAAAACACACTTGGTGAGTGCTCATCTGAAGCAAGCTATAAAGGAAAGGCTAGATTTTGAAAAAAAAAGGCTTGTGTGCGGATGTGATCGAATCACTGGAAGGACAAACAGACAGTTTGATATCAGTGTCTGTTTGTGATATTACACCTCAGCGTCAGCCACAGGCTAAAAAACATAAAGCATTCTGTTACATGAAGACGGGCTATGATCAATGATTCTGACTGGACCTTCATTGATCGAGAAGCAAGGGAGGGGAGCTTTTCTGCCTGACGATGCCCCCTTTTACTCTCTGAAGAGCAGCGAAACCAAATCTGCACGCTCGGTTACCAACCCAGCCCATTATTCTATGCACAGTCCACGCCTAAAAGAGGAAAGACACAAGACTGTCTCTCTGAAGCATCACTCATCTATCAGTCTGCACAGGCTTTAACGGTGAAGTGTCATTTCTTCAATGTTTAAATCGTGTTGTTTGGTAAAATCACTGTCACAGACATTACAAATTAAATTAAATTCACATATCTTCCAGTTATAGCTGTGCCTCTCCAGCTATTCTCTGCTGATCACACACATCTGGGTACAAACATGACAACCATGACATCAAGTCAACCTGAAATAGCTAATATACTCTAATAAAAGTCTCTTAAAAATGATAACAACTAAAAATTCTAGGAAAAAAAGTTTATCTTATTTTATAAAAGGGCCTTTCATCTAAAGAGTTCACCTTATCTGCACACAAACCTTTCAGATTCTGATAAAATTCACATGTTTCTTAACAAATCAATATAACTGGCCCTGATTCTCCATGAACTGCTCAGTATTATGGCCATCATGAAAGGAATATAAATGGTTTTGACCATAAGTACCAGACTGAAAGCTAACGTGGTCAGAACACTACACTAGCTTTTGTGTTCGTAAGAATGGATATACAGTATTGCTGTTCCTGCAGTGACCAGCATGGATATAATTGCACCTGCGTTCACAATGACCACTTGAAGATGCTCATCAAATCTTGTCTCCTGTGATTGCTCAGTTAATTGTCAGCCTGTAAGTTTGCATACCACTGCACAAAAATCTATTTTCTCTCTCTTAAAAATGTTCAGATTATAGCTTTGAATTATAGCTATGAATTAAACTTTTTTGAGAATAAACAGATTGCTTTATGTTTAAAAACACACTAGCAAGCAGAATATATAAAGTTTAGGGGCTGTCACAAAAGTCAGTATTTCAGACGTCATAGTTCAGATGCGGACCAAGCCTGTTTTAGGCTTTTCCTTATTTTTAGATTTAAGACATCCGTCAATAAGTGATTAAAAGATTGGCATGCGGCGCAGGTGAATACACCACAAGAGCGTGCTCCGCAGCTAAAAGTTTTTTGTCCCGCCGCAGAGAGAGAGCAGCCGTCAGCGCAGCTGAAGAGTTCTGCGTTCAGATGCACGCAATAATCCTGCAAAAGTAATTATCATGAATGTGTCGAGTGAAAACAATAGGAAGACATTTGAATTATTTACTCATAAACAAGTGTTTTCTGAGTCCGTGTCCATCTCCTCATAGACGCGCCTTTAAAGAGAAGTCATCTTTACCGATTACTTCATTTTTGTTTTTGATTTTTTTTTTCGTTAAGTGGTCATTTAAAGCTTTCTATAGATATATTTATCATGTCTTTTTCGCTGAGTTTCGATTCATTTTTGTGACGCGCTCCTGTTCAAGACAAGAAGGCAGAACGCGCTTGTTTTCTTAATTTTATAAAATCACATTTACTGTCAGTGCACACAAATAAAAGACCCTTTACAGTTCTGAATGATGTTCTACTCCTACCTTTATCAGAGACAATTAAGGCGAAGGTTATAAAATCCAAGTGCTAGCTGCTGCCTTTATGTTCCTGATGATTTGAGAAAGCTAAATTGATCATTCATACTTTATGATCAGCTCACTGTCTGCCGCTGGCTGCTTGGAACTTTATAAAACACAAACTTATTTTTAATAAACAAAAAAGGTCTTAATTTGCTTAATAAAAAAACGGAACAAAATATAATCATTCTGCCATTACACTCAAAACTATTTTAATAGCTGAAACAGCAGTATAAGACGTTTTGGGGAAAAAGACGGGCTCGGGTCAGGCTCAGGCTGGTAATTCTGATGAGCTGTCGGACACAGGCCAGGCTCATGCCTTAATTTGAAGCCCTAGCAGAGCTCTAATCATACTGACCCCGAGCATTTGATTTGATCATATTTCATCTTGACAGAAAATTAAAACCAGAAAATGTACAGTTCATAAGCTATGTGTGCTTCATTACTTATACTAGGTTACCTTACATTACAGTTATGAGTGTCTCATGCTACATACAAAACCAAATCAGTTTTCAAAATCAACTCTTCAGTGTGTTGCTTGAATGACTAATGAACTAATTGGCCATTGTGAACTCTTGCGAAATTGGACTAGTATTGGGTTCACCCGACCTCAATTAGATGTCTTAGGGGAGCTTTACATTAGATACGCTCACGTATTCCAAACAGATGGAGCTCAATAAAATGTAACAAAATGCAGACATCTCATCACTTACGTTTTCTCATTTCTGTAGCACAGTATTTGAATTAAAGCTATTAAAATATATACAGTACAGTAGTCAACATTCAAAGTGGATCCAAACCTTTCATCATATATTGATTTATTAGAATCTATGACATGACATTCAAATGCCTCATAGGTAGCTGGGTATAGAGTTCGATACATTTTAGGTACCGACCAAATTGGCTCGATACAACCGAGTATCAAATAATGTCTTGTAGTTCGGTACCCAATTTTGATACCTAAAGGGGTTAATCTCATCAACGTCAGTGAGCCAATAAGACTGCAGCACTAGCCAGTGTGTTTGACCAGAAGTGTGTAAAATAGCTTTATGTTACGTATATCATTTGCAAGTTGCGCTTTCTGTATCACATAAACGTACATGCGCCGCACACTCCCGCTTTTAATAGTATTTGTCAATATTTAACTGCGAAAAAAAGATGTTTGTGTTAATGTATGGTGCAGAAGCGTGGTTTTGTTTACTACATTGATCTATATAATGTTATCTATTATAGATCAGTGGTTTACTAGCATACTGACCTGCGCGTGACGCTTCCGGTGATATTGACGTCTTGCGTCTCGCTAAATGAGGACATTAATACATTAGGCTACATGACTAACATCTCAAGAACTGCTCTGAAGGTTCCTTCAAGTTTTATTTGAGTAAATCTATCGTCATATCATGTACACACAGAACTGTAAAGGTATTCATGGCAAGCGGTCAAAATAAAAATTCGGATTGGACATGGCAGCAGAAATATATTACTATTGTTTAGTAGACTGTTCATAATAGGCTACTACAAAAATTATTAAAACAGTATTTCTTCAGTGCTTTAAACTGTGATATAAAATCCCCTTTATTTTCCAACAATAAAATTAATCTTCATTAATTAAGACACAAATGTTTTATGCCTTAAATTTAAATGCACAATTTTCAGAGGAGAAAATTGATTAGGAAAAATTATAAGGCGTTTGTAAGAATAAATAATAATTGCACTTTACTAACTTTATTAAAACTAATTTGCACTAATTAATTGTGTTGGATATATTTTTTTCCGTGCAGTAGCTCGGGAGATGAGGTTTTGAGTCTGTATAAATGTCAACACACTGAAAAATTTTTTTTTTTGAGATAATGTAATTTTGTAAAAACTGATTTCATAAAATTGGTATCGAAGAAGGTATCGTTCAGGAACCGGTATCGAACTCAAGGTATCGGTATCTAAATGTTTTGAACGATACCCAGCCCTACTCATAAACTAGTTCATACATTAGCCACAGTTCACTACTTCTGCACTGGAGGCAACAACCCTGAAAACTAAACGCCCAGAGTGGTCCACTGTATCTATGATAAAACCGCAGCTTTAAATCAATAGCTTATGGGGGTTACTATACCTGCTCTGCTTCCTGAATCCAACACGTGATCTCTTCCCCCTCTCTGCAGGAGGCATGATTGCTCCCTGCAGCATTACTAAATGAAACGCATTTTAGTCTATTTCCTCACAATGCTAAATCATTTTTGGGGTATACAGGGTAAAAAAAAAAAAAAAAAACATCTAAGCTTTTTCAGATTGACTGATGTTCTACTACAGCAATTCCTGGGCAGATATCTCTGATATGTCAGTCAGACAGAATGTGATTTTTAAAGCAGAACATCAGTAAAGCCATTAAATAAACATTCTGGCATTTTTTATTCGATGAAGTGTCTCATGTGAAGCACATAAGCCTTTGATACTTACTCCTGCTGAGATAAAACAAAACATACTCTTTTCTTTTTTCCTTTGACATAGTAGTGTTTCACTCTGTGAGACATGCAGGCATGCTGGAAATTTAAAGGGCGTAATTTCTTGACAAATGTTGACAATAAAGGCTTGCTTTATCATCTTTTATGGCTGGAAAATATCTGTCATGGACCAGCAGACAGAATCAAAAGTGTGAGTAAAAGTTTGTGTGAATTGAAAAAAAAAAAAACATACTCACACAGATGTCCTGATGTCTTCTTGCGCTGTAAAACTGACCATCAGAACTGTATAGAAATGGTGAGGTATATATAAACCAGATTACGCTGCAAAAAAATGCCACACGAAGAACGCTGATATCTGAGATGACCTCACTTCCTGAAAGATACACCGTGAAGCAATGGCTTTATCCAGTTCAGCAGAGACGACTGGCATAGCCGTGCGGTTTGTGACCTCTGCAACCGATCTCAGCCCTCTCTTTCTGCATGCACTGACCAATTGATGTATTTCAATGCGGCTTCTGCAGCCAGCTGCTATTGTCTCTAAACGACCTCTGCTATGGATCTCGTCATCTCTGTCTGCAGCGTCCTATAGCCCTTCTGGAACCATGAACAAAAGGGGCGTGATCAATTTAGGCTGTCAGAGACACAAGGCTCGGCACATGTCATTTGTTTGCGGATGGAAACTGCAACAGAACTTAGTCAGATTAAGCATTGGTAAAAAAAACAAAAACGACAATCATCAAGATTTCTCATTTTACATATTGATTTTTTGGGAGCAAGCAGCAACCAAACAAAATTCAAGAGCACACAAAGCCTTGTGAGGTCAAACCCAGTATTCAACAGACACATGGATTACTGTAAGTCCAACTACTTCTATTCTCCTCTAATCCAGTCAGTCACAAATCTATCTCTACGATTAACCCCTTTCTCTGCTCCACAAACTACTCCACAAATAAAAGGACAAATTAAAATCCCAGAAACCTTGTTAAAAAAAACACTAGTAAGAAATGGTAATTTTGCTCTTTTGTTTATGATTTGATTCTCATGCCACAAAAAATGCATTATTAATACTTCTGTACCAAATACATACATGCCTATTTAACCTACCTTTTTTTATAAAAAATATTAATTTGAAGCAAAATTACTTAAATCATTAAAGTACCACTGATCACAATACACTTTTTACTAAACTTCTCTTATGTGCATCTTTAACTACACATTGTTATTAATTCAGTGTTGTTATTCTTCCCTTAAAGTATTAAAAATATTTTGGTTAACTGAGCTTAAGTAAAATAAAATATAAATATTATATAACAACATAAACTGAAAATACTAAAAGCTATAAAGCATTAAAACTAAAATAAAATAAATTAAAACTAAGTAGAAATATTTTTTTTCTTTTTGTAAACTAATAAAAACTAAAAAAGCACAAAAAAGTATTAAATCAAAAAGCATTTAGTAGTACACCTAATTTCTAGTGATTATCATCGTCTTGACTACAGAGACGATCTCTGCATTTGATAAATAAATAATTCTCGTCATTATACTGTACATTACCATCACTCTGTTCTGCTACTTGATAATGTTCAGTGCTTTGCTAAAATCTGTATTGTTAAAAGCGCTATATAAATAAAAGTGACTTGACTACAGTAATTATAAAATAACGCTATATTCATTTAAAGAAGTCTCCCAAACTTCAAATAGCTACAACATAACATATTAAGTTAGATATGGTCTAGAATAATGACTTTGTTTCAGTGAGTGAGTCAGATGTTAATCTGGTAACTGTTCAGACTGATTCATCAAGTGATTAATCGGTTTTAGACTGATGAGTTTGTCTGTGATTCATCGCCGAATCGCTCCGACCAATTCATTAACTGGACAGCGTTGGGCACTTGGTGTTTCAGTATGCTACTTTCAGCGTTGGTGTTTTTTGCTGCAAGCACACTGCGCAAATGCTTGAAAACTTTGTATTGTAGTATATTTTCAGTATAGAGAAATTGCATTCTCATCACATTCTATTCAGATTGCAAGCTTAAAACTCAACTAAAGCATCTTTTCTAGAGCAGTGGTGCTGTAGATTCAGCAGCGCAGGAAACACAGTCAGAGTACATGTGCAGCCATATTGGGGAAATATCGGTGAAATTTCACTGACAAAACAAAAGTCCATTGTCTATTGTCATTAGTGTAGGAACACATGAACCACAGCTGAAACTGAAGTCACTTCAACACAGCTAATTTGTGTGACCAACTTGAATCTGTTGCATTTTTCACATTCATCTCAAATGACTGGATTTTTAAATGATAGATTTCGCAGGGTACAGGTAAATGTTACCTAATCCAGTCTTAGCATGCAGATATCAATCAGTCCAAAACATTCTTTTCAGCAGGGAAGTCATGTTTTTAGGCTTCAGGTACTGTAAGTAATGGTAAGGAGCAAACAGCTCTGCAAGGAGGCCTGACGTTCTGCTGGATGAGTATTACATACAGTGAAGTACCAGAAAAGTGCAGAACAGCAGAGAGGACACTAGGGAGCCTGTATGTCACATCCTAGACCCCCCCCCCTCAGGTCTAAGCACATGTTGCCCAAGAGGAAACGAGCCGTGAAAAGACAGGAAATTACACGGAGGGGGACCCATCATCAGAAAATCATCTCACTGGTTAGCATGCTGCTCACATGGGCTGTAAAAGAACAACAATAACATTCCAAACAAAAACATACTGCGCTTGGGCACTTGGATGTAATGACGATAGATTGCTCAGTGGCACAGATGCAAAGAAATGCTCAAAAATAATTAAGCTCAAACCAGCTGTGGCTACTTTCGTAATGCTACGTCAAAATAAATAAATTAAAAAAACCTAAAGAAAACTTTGAATGTGACATGTAACATCATTTGCAACCTATTTTATTCCTGTTATATAACATAGGTCCAATTTGTGAAACAGAATATTCCAAAAGAACAAAAACTGAGGACATAATTTGTCCATCAGGAATTTATTTGAGAGTAAAAAGACTTTTTTTTAATGTTTTTGAAGATCGCCAGGTTTGCATTTATTTGATGTAAGCCAGTAATTATTAAATATATAGTGATAAATATTACTACAATGTAAAAATTTTTACACATGATCTGGTGATCAAGAAATATTTCTTATTATAATAAATGCTAAAAAATGCTTAATATTTTTGTTGAAACTATGACTTTTTTTAGGATTCTTTGATTTACATTTATTATTTTTTTATTATATACATTAAGCATTTATTTAAAAAAACAAAAGTTTAAACAATATTAAAAAAAAAAAAGCTGACACCAAAAGTTGAACAGCTCGGTATTTTTTAAGGCATGAAAAAAGGCTTGGTGGATTAGAAACTACAAAGATAAACATTTGCTTAGAATAGTGTAAAATTTAATTTAATGTTGACTTTTAAGATATGGCACGTCCCATCTGCAGTGATGCGAGAACAAGTGGCCATACAGACCCATGGGACACTGAAACAGTGGCGCTGAGAGAGACACATCTCAAGGCTCCAGATGGGAATTTTGATGCGTCTTGTAATAGCTGGAGAAGAGCAGAGGATGGTACAGACCCTCTCAGAGAAAGAAGGAGCAAAGAGACAGTCATAGGAATACTACAGGGACAATACAAAGAACAATAGATGGGGAGAGAAACAGGGAGTGCAAGCGGAAGGGAGCAAAAAAAAAAAGGGACGGGATGAGTTGGACTGTTTAAATGGCTAGTGCATGAGGGGGAGGGAGAGAAGGAGTGAGGGAGATCCTCGGGCCCGAACAGCTTGGCTTTAGGGAGGGATTATGGCTCATGGAGCTTCCCTTCTGCTGGACAGGCTGACGTGGGGGTCAGAAAAAGTGATTTTATTTAGGTAGGCTTTATCCTTGTGAAGCTCTGGCAGAAGGCAGAGGATGATAAAGGAGGTTTTAAAGCCTTTAACTCTTCGCCAACCATCCCTGCTCTTAATTTGCATAGCCATTAAACTTAGAACCAGAAAGGACGTTTAAATAGCCCTGTGAAATGCGCGACTCTAGGAAAAAATGGGGTAGTATGTCACTGCTAAAAATGGAGTGATATGGAAAAAGAAGCAGAGCAAAGAGTCACGGGATAAGGTTTAGAAAATGTTAAAAAGATGGAGGAATAAATGTGAATTTTGGCATTTGACTCAGTGTCACATTGCTTCGTTCTTAGACGCCCACACCAGTTTACAAAACCACCTGCCAGAGGCACAGAAGTGCAGAAGAGACAGAAACAACATTGGAATAACTGCTGAGCTGTCTATTAATTGCACAAAACATAATTCCACAAAATTCCAGCCAAGGATGAGCAAGCTTAACATTTTTCTTTGCAATAATATTTTTCCCTGTCGACGTGAGCATTTGAATTGTGCACAATAGGGTGTTAATGTATATTAAAGAAATAAATACCTTTTATTTTGACTTTTATGCTGACTGGAAGCTAAAGTGTCATCGGCAGCGGGCCAAGAACAAGCGGCAGTGAAAACAATCGAAAGCCTATAGCACTACGAAAGCAGAGGCAGCAATCTCTGAAACTTGTTTATCTTAATGATACAAAAAGCACTTTGTGAGATTTGCAAGTTAGTAAGCTGTTCTCTGATTTCAAGCCTTCATGCAACGCACGGCAACGATAGCCTGCAGAACCAGCTTTGCCAGATCTGGACAAAAACCCACACCAAAACGTTTGTTGGGCACATTTTTTGTTATTCAGTAAAAATAGTTTTATTGTTTAAATCACTTCCAGCTGACAGTAAGCACATATTGCAAGAAAAAAACTATTCTTTATGCATTTCTCTACCAAAGAATTCCTTAAGTTAAATTCTCCAACCCATTCATATGACGTATATTGAGACTCTGGTGTCCTGCATCCCCTGTTGTCATGCTATACCAACGATTCATAACTCTATCATTTATGTTTTATATAGCTAGAATAATGTCATGACCTACAAACAAGTTCAAACACAGATTGAGGGTCACACTGATTAACCAAGTGCCTCGAAACTTCATCATGTGGGTCTCATACACACCTAGGCTACATCTTACTATCATTTCTGATGTTATTTGCAAGCAAATTACTTTTTTCTCCCTTTATACAGATCCTACTGCATGAGGACCTTAAATAAACCCAGCTGACAGTCCAGCACATATTTCTGCTCTGTGGTGTTTACACTAACGGTGCTAAATAAAATGAACAAACTAAACAAAAAAGTAATAACACCCGGTTGTCAGCATGCATGCGTTATCCATGATACATCAAGCGTGTAAAGCGCATATTTATAAACATATGACAGCCACGACTATAATACTTGAGAGAGAAAAAATGCTGAGTGATGGTAACAGTCTAAATGGACGCTATCATGTTGCCGAGGTTTCGCGACTGCGACGCACTAAATACGTTAAAATAACACGACTTCGTTCCGTCATCAACATACTGTTAAACTTGACCGGCGTCGCGTGTTTGTACAGGTTAATCTCAACGGTAGCCAACTGCAATGTCGTTTAACTGTTCAACTTTAAACGTAGGCATGTCATAACTCCTAACTGAAATTAAAAATAAACACATCGACGCTCTTTGCAGCAGTAACAAAATAACGCCGGTTTGTGCTAAGGGGAAATCTAAATTAACCTGCTGTTTAAGATAATGAATTCATGCCAGCCTAATTGAATCCTTACCTTCACTGGTGGACACAATTTGTTTTTAATATTCTTCTTGGATCCCCCTCGTTGCAGAGCCCCTCTCCTCTCCACTCTCTATCCGTTTAATATTGCAACAATATTGCTGCGGTCGCGAGAGCCTTCCGCGCGACTCTCTCCAGCCCTGAAGATGGAGGCGGGGCCGGGCCGCTGACGTCACGCCCCTGCTATAAGTACTGTACAGTGAGGTACAGAATCACCAAAACCACTTTAGAGCACTTCACGTCCCCTCCCCTCTCTCTTTCTGCCTCCATCTTCCTCTACTATAAATGCAACATTTCTTCTAGAAATCCATAGTCATATAAAACAATAAAGCAAGACACCACCTTTATATTTCAAAAAGAAGTGATAGATGTATTCCATATTCAGCATACTGAAAGCTTACATGGTAGAAATAAGAAAGACCTAGGAACAGCTACAGTTTTTTTCTATTTCAATACATCAACACAGTAAACTCTCCTTCCTGATACTGTCCTCAATTACCCAGTGAGCATCTAAGTGCATGAACATACACATACGCACACTTTGATTTATGAGTCACTAATGGAGCCCCTAGGAGAAGCACATACATTCAAAAGGAATCAGAAAAATACAATTCTGTCTCATAATGCCAACCGTGTTACCAGTGTTTTGAAGCAAAAGTCAGTGTTATATTTAGACTGACTTTAGGAAATAGAAAAGTGTGGTTGTGAACTGCTATTGTAATGTTTTTCAAACCAGAAGTGACAAATGCACACTTAATCATTCCCATGAATTGTAACAGAAATGTCCTTAAAGCTTTTAAATGATTTTATTCACCTGTTTCCAGTGACTACTGTAGCATTTCTTAAGTAAACCACCAATGGACTACAAAGCAACTTTGTTCAGCTAGTAGGATTGCTAGTTAGCAGAATGAACTGCTTGGTGAATCTGCCACCTACAGACTAAATGGCACAATACAGCTTTTATAAGAACAAATGACACAACACTGCGAGACTTGCCACATCTCTTATATTATATTTAGTAGGCACACTTCTAATTTTTCAGTGCGACAACGGACAAAATACATTTAACACTTACAAATGCAGATGTAACTGTAAATAAGTTGACTGACTATCATAAAGAAAACACTACAGGAATGTATAAAGAATCAAAGCTATCATCTGTTTTCAATATGTGACTACAGTAGGCCTAATTTACTAGAATATTTGAGAATATCACACCTTTCCCCAGAGTGAAAGTGGGAGGGAGAAAGAGAGCTAAAGGAGGAGGAGAGAATGAAATGAGTTTCCTGAAGAGGAGATACAGCAAATGGGAAAAAAAAGGCCATAAACGATAATGAACATTCCCCCTCTCCTTAATATCCTCCATCCCCCCTCTGAGAGCCGGGAGTCTGCAGCCTGCAGGAAGGATGCTGCTAATTTCCTTCTTTATTGAATTGAGCTGGACACACGCGTCCTGCAGGGGCCGACCAGCCTCCTCGCCACATCCTCTGCTCCTCTGCTCCCACTCCGATGCTCATCCGAGGGCCTCTTTGCTAATTATTCTGCTTATCTGCGCAATTCTCTGCACTTCTCACTCTTTTCTTTTGCCATTTCTCTATCTCAGCACTTAGTCTCTATTTCTAACTCTGCTTTACACTTTCTGCAAACTAAAATTAAACCTTTGACCATGAAAGGTGGAGATTAAAGGTTTGAGGTCTCCAAGAATATTTATTTTTTTAATGCTCACCAAGGCTGCATTTATTTGATCAAAAATATAGTAGCTACAATAATATTTATTATTATCTGTTTAATTAATTATCTAATTATCTATTTAAAAAAACCTTTTAAAGCTACTTTTTCAGCATAAATTACTCTGGTCTTCAGGATCTCATGATTCTTTAGAAATGATTATAATATGCTTCTCATTATTATTATAATTATTATAACAAAAAAATCTCATTATTATCAATATTAAAAATATTAGAAACTATTTTTTCATGATTCTTTCAAATAGAAGTAAAAATAATTTTTATTTTTTTCAAATTAATTTACTGAATATAGTAATTAAAAATACTTAATTGAAATATATAGTAGTATCAATTTAAACATTTCATACAGTATAATAAAATTAAGCTAGCAATGATGCTTTGAAGGTTAATGTACTTTTTTTCTTGAATTAAGTTTTACATTTTTACAACCCTGTTATTAATATTTTGCCCAAAAAATGTTTAAATGTTGTTTAAAAACCTGATTTGTAATATTGCTATTTTTCTTGTTTTGTTTTTTTTAGCAAAGAATATTAGATAAATGTCAAAATGAAGTAAAACTCAAATGCACGTTAGCCTAAAAAATATATTTAATTTTTTGCTTTATTCATTTATAAATAACTATATTTCCCATTAATCAAGATTTTATATAAAATAACATTAACATAGACAGCATGAGGCTAGGTTTTTAACCACATAAAATTGTCCTTTTATATACAGCATCACTGTAGGTATGGTATTATTGGGATGATACATCGTTCTTCTTCCTCCAAACACGGCAAATGGAGTTCAGACCAAAAAGTCCTACTTTGATCTCATCTAACCACAGGACTTTCTCCCATAACTCCTCTGGATCATCCAGATGGTCCCTGGCAAATTTCAGATGGGCCTGGACATGGGCTGACTTAGCAGGGGAACCTTCCGTGCGATGCAAGCGTGTAAACTATGAGGTCTTAGTGTATAACTGATAGTAGCCGTGGATATGATGGTCCCAGCTCTCTTCTTTTGACAGCTCTTTGGTTTTACCCATGTTGCTACTTAGACTTTGGCTGACTGTGGGGTGCACAGGTGTGTTTATGACAGCTAACGCCCTCAAACAGGTGCTACTAATTTAGAATCATGAGCAGAGAGTAGCTGGACTGTTTAAAAGCAAAATAACAGGTCTTTGAGGGTCAGAAATCTGGCTGATAAGCAAGTGATCAAAATTTGACACCCTAATTCCTAAATAAATTGTTAAAAAAAATCATACAGTACAATGTGATTAGATTAGATTAGATTCTGTCTCTCACAGTGAAGATGCACCTATGCTGAAAATTGTAGACCCTCCATGATTTCTAAGTAAGAGAACTTGCAAAATCACAGGGTGATCAAATCTGTCACCTCTTTATGTAAAAAAAAGGTAATATGATATAGAACTAGAGCCTATTTTTATTGATAGTGCCTCTTGTGCTTTCAGCTCATCTGCCCACTTCTCCTGTCATGCCCCACCCACAGAGACCAAAACTGTGGTAGGACATTTCACATACACTTCCTGCCTGCTCCCTGCAATTTTCTCAAAGCAAACGCTCACAATAAAATAATACAGTGATACAAGAAAGCAAGGTATGGATTCAAAACAGATTCTTGAGCATCATGAGCTTTTATATTAAGACCTTATATATAAGAGACTCTTGGAAGAATTTCACAGTATAGAACGCAAACAACTGCAGTGCAAAGGCAGATAATAGTGAAATAATAATAGTAAAATCACACTGCGGCATGTCTTGTCTGCCATTCAGTATGCAATAACAGAAAAATAGTTAATATAGTTAATATAGAGTTAATATAGATATTTCTGTGTACTGAAATCATAAATTCTGGTCCAGACTAGTTTATCTGGGTTACAGATGTACTGTATAGATTAGGTATAAAAGACTAGTTATATAAACAGCATAGCCATGTTCAGATCTAGTGAACAACAGTTATTTTGGAGAAGCTGACCGATTAAGTCAGTTAAGTGGTCTAGGAACCTTGTGTAACCAACGGATGTTAATTTGCTGGTTATTATAAAGGCCCATTCACAGCAAGCATGATAACTATAAAGATAACAATAACTATATTAGTGTCCACACCAGTGAACGATATCATCTGTATAAACTCAAGCACGTCTGCCGCTTTAAATTCTCAAGCGCGTGGTAGTAGCAGAACTGATTCTGATTGGTTGTTAATGTCTCTATCAGATGAAAAAAAAACTTCCGAAAATGATTCCCAACGATTTAGTTTCTCTGTCTGTTATCATTACAGTTGTGGCCTGGACGCTGCTATTCTTTAACATTGAGAAGTGCCTACTGAGCAAAATTCAAACTGAACACATTTCAGTGCGTGTACAAACTGTACGTTACCGTGAGAACAGTTCACCTTTTTTTTTTTTTTTTTTTTTTTTTTAGATTGGCATTTCAACAGTTTTCTCACACCTCAGCTAATTAGCCAGCTGCTCAAAACACTTGTTAATTAGAAGACAAGTAACTACCATTCCTTCTAAACGCTACACCACACAAACTCACATCTACCCACCCCACTCACAGCTGCCCTATGAGTTCATGCTTCTGCATATTATAAGCAGCACATTCTGACAATATCAGAAATACCTTGACTCGGGCTACAAGATATTTAATAGTCATATTTTTTTACCTTCGGATAAAATAAATAAATGCAAACTGAAGTGAAACACCTCCTGTCAGTAAAGTACAACGCCCACAGTGATTTCTGTACCATCTGGATGGACTGGAATCAGACTTGGCTGTTTACATGCTTGAATGTATGTCGGTCAGTAAACATGTATATAAAGTAGAGAAGACTGCTCTACCTGCTCGTTGTTGTTCATGCACTGTAGTTTCTTCTGTTTCAAGTAGGTTGTCGTGAGAGGCATGTTGTAGTCTATGAGGTCGGCCACCAGAGAAGTCGGTTGGTTATTTTCTAAAAAATCAAGAGATATTTACAATGGTTAGACCATAAAAATATAATGATCACAACAGGAAAATTGAACAATATTATTTTTTACCTGAGATTCATATAAAGAGTGTGAATACAGTAAGTGTACAGTGTTATTTATCTTATCTGTCACTAGAGGGCAGTATCTGCCCCAGTGTTTTCTGCAAGAACACTTCTGCCTCAGATTAACAGTGTCAAACAAAGGCCTAATTATAAAAAAAATCATATGCAAATTACATTCATATTCATTAGAAAATGTGTAAATATTTAAATCCATTCTCCGCCCACAGCTGTTATATTTCATCTGAAGCCACTGTGATGATGTCCTGTGATTTGTGTGAAAAACTGCTGTGAATATTTGTGTGAATATCATGAGGATAATGCTTCTGACTTTGACAGTAATAATTTATGATTTGTTTAGTGTCTTTGCGTGTAGCGGTGTGTGTTTATAAACTTAGTTTTAAAGGGATAGTACATCAAAAAACGGAGACTGAAACATTTAAGTTCCGGAAAGGTAGTAAGGACATTACTAAAATACAGAAGATCAACATGAGGGTTTGGATCAACACAAGGGTGAGTAATTAATGTCAGAATTTAAATTTAAACTTAACAGTACTCACACACAGAAGTGCACTAACAGTATGGTTTTCCTGAAGGTCTAAAACATAAGGAATTTCCAGCAGTCTCCTTCAGATTTCATAAACGTGGAAGCATTTGTAGTCATATAACAGCCTTCTCATTTATGGATTTTATCAGCTTTGAGTTAAAAGAGCCATGAAGCAACCCATTACCTGCTGATAATCTCACGCACATATACGCACACAGTAATGGATGAGCTGTTTGCTGTGTATTGATCAGCTTCATTTTCTCATTTCACATGGCTTTACCACAACAGACGGAAAAAAAAAACAAATCCTTCAAGATCTAGGCTAGATCATCGCTAAAACCAACAATAATGATTAAATACAAAGATGATCATTTCAAATGATTTCCAGTTTAGTCAGGATGATAAAAAGAGATGTTTATTTATATAGTATAACCGCAGCTAATAATTAGCCCATTGTAACCCATTACAAAAAAGAAAACTTGTGCATTCTTTTCAAAACAGTGCTTACAGTACGAAAATAATATATTAGTAATAATATACTAAATATATAGAATTGTGAACTGGATGTAATGTTTTCAAACACTTAATTTACAATTAAATTAAAATGTATTATAGTTTAGTATTTAGTTTATATATTAAATACAGAATTTTGACCCACTATAAATTGCAAGTACTTTAAATGTGTCTTATATTTTAACATTAGTGTAATCAAAGAACAAAGCAAGAGGCTTACAAAAACAAAAAAAAACAAAAAACAGTAACTAGCTTATATTTAGACATTACACAGTGCATCTGTCAGGTGAAGAGTTAAGAAAAGGTGTGTTGGTGTGATTTCACCACATCCTCAACATGTGCTACTAATATCACTTCTTCTGTATCTATATATAAATTACGCATGAAACCGCAAGGCAGCAACAGCAGATATGTGGATAAAAGTGACAATATCAACCACAACCCGAGTGTCAATTAAAGCCAAGCGAGTGTACAGTAATTAATTACTCTGAATAATTCAGCACTGAACTTTCGTACGGCTGGGTGGAGGGGGGAGGTCTGTGCACCCCCACGGGCAAGAAGCCAATTAGTTGCTCTCTTCATGAACAACACCCAACCTAAGCCCAACGTTGACACAACGCTTTGACAGCTCGGGCCTGGAAGGTGTTGCCTATCTGTTTATCTCAGCAAGCGGGACGTTTGAGGGCAGTTCTTGTGATTGGCATCCCGCGCTGCTGGGGTTGTACTAACTGGGATTGCAGTTTCTCCAAAATGACAAAATACTGAGTTTTATCTTTTTTTTTTCATCCCAGTGAAAATTTCCCAATCAAATTCCTTCCCCGGTGGATTCCACCCACAATCCCTCTCTCCCTTTGTAGAAATAATCTACAAATGGTTTCAGAGGCATTGTCTTTGTTAAAAGGCCTGTAATTGGGCTAATTGCAGTGTGTAGGGAGGCTAGCAGGACACTCCAGTGACTGCAGCCTAATCAGAGGGTGTTGAGACGTGTGTGTGTGTGTGTGTGTGTGTGTGGGAGGAGATGTGGTCAGAGGGGGTTTCATTAGCTTCGGGCTGGCACGACGGGGGGGAGCTCGTTACAGGGTGGACAGGGGACAAAAGGGATGAGAGGGGGTTTTCTTAACAAAGACAATGATTCAATGATGCATTATGGCTTTGAATATGTATAAATATTGAATATGGGAATTAATAGTTTCTAGCTTGTCCTTTTTTGGAGTCAATGAGTCCGCAAACTGCCATTGGAGGTAATACATACAGCCATAAACCTTACTGTAAATAAAACTTAACTGAAGTGATATAGGTTAGTTTGTGTGTGTGGTGTGATACCTTTGAACTCTGCTCCGCTGGGGCTGATGTGCATCCTCTTCTGACATTCTCCACAGCTCATCAGGAAACGGGTCACCGCTTCTCTGGGCAGGAACGCATACGTCTCCGCAATCTGACACACAAACACACACCATATTAAACTTCACTTTTTTGAGACTCATCGATTCTTTATACAAATTCAAACTATAAAGTGCCTAGAAGTGCCTAGAAGCAGAAATTTTTCAATTAAGAAATCATATAAACAATAAACAAGATAAATTATAAAATAAATAATGTTTTCCCCCCCCTATTATTTGCATTTGTGGGTATTTGATTTGGACAAGTACTTATTTAGCTGCTAATGCATAAAAAGTTTTTAGTTGCAAAATGCTCTTTCATTTATGCATTTATTCATTTCAATTTGACAGTTCATCTAAGGCATTGGTCTCAAACTCAATTCCTGGAGGGCCACAGGTCTGCACAGTTTTGCTCCAACCCTAAACAAACACACCCGATGCAGCGAATAAAGGTTTTTAGGATCACTAGAAACTTCCAAACAGGTGTGATTTGGAGCTGGTTGGAGCTAAACTGCAGAGCTTTTTCCCTCCATTGATTTTGAGACCAATAATCTAAGGTTTGCAGGGAATGAGCACAAGTAATAATTTAGCTCTTATTACTTAAATGTAAAATAATAATAATAATATTGATTATTTATTTAGTTTCATTTTTATTTTATTGCCTCTCACAAGAGAAGATCTCAAGTGATCACCATCAGTTTTTTTTTCTTATTTGTGTCTTCATTCATAGTCTTCATTCAAATACATTACTTTAGTAGCAAGTTTCAATAAGTTGTAAAACCATTACTTGTGATGTAACATTGGTGAACAAAACAAATGTTAAACTGCATGAAAGTATCATACTGGTTATTTTAACTTGCATTATAATTAACTACATTTTAATGTAAACTTATAAACATTTCCTTCATCTTACATCTATTACAGGTGCAAAGTAACAATGTTTTGCTCCCATTCTGAGCAGAGAGCTGTAGCGAAGCAGTAACAGCAAACACAAGAGATTATTAGTTTGTAGACAGGGCGTGAATGCTCCGATGTTTTATTACAATACTGTCATCAAGTCCAGGATTAATAATCCCAGGGGGACTATCATATTGATAGACCTTCTCTCTCAAACATACACACACACACCTCACTTTCTACTGTATGTCTATATGAAGGATAAAATAATTAACTGTGTGATAGTGCTCATGACTGTCCTTGTTAAAACATTTCTCGGCCCCCCATGCTATGCACACAAAAGTGTGTAGCTAGAGTACTGGTGCCATCTGAAATTCATATTTTTTCTCCTTTATGCATTTTATATGTAGCATTTTATATATTGCATCCGTTTAGTTTCTTCCTCCTCCTCCACCTTTCTGCTATTAAACTGGACAAAGAAATAGAGAAAGTAAACCCCCACATTGAATGTCCCTTGTGTCTCTCTAATCTCCCATGAGGCTGTAACAAACAAGCATGGGCGGCCATGGAACCACAGCTGGAGGGTATAGTATGTACACGTGTGCATTACAAAGGCAGAAGCTGAACTAAACACAAACCCCACTGCTGCAGTGATACAACAGCCAGAAAACCTTAGCTTTCTCCTTTCCAGCACCCTGATTCCTTCTGGAGATCCTAAGAGGAGCAGGCACACAAATCCTAATGCCCAGGGAAAAGCTCTATTCAAGGCCCTCCCCTCATAGACCAATAACTGTCATGCACAATAGGAACAAGGAATAGTGTAGAGGATACAATATGTGCATGTAAACATATCAGAACAGAAATGATTAATATAAAAAAACCAAAAACAAGCTTATTTATGCTTTTATTAGTAATGCATTGCATAAGGTGTATAGAGTAAACATGTACTTTTGTTACTGTC
The DNA here is from genome assembly GCA_032353835.1 of Enteromius viviparus. NCBI lineage: Eukaryota > Metazoa > Chordata > Actinopteri > Cypriniformes > Cyprinidae > Enteromius > Enteromius viviparus. The sequence goes on along the minus strand of JAUCNO010000500.1, from coordinate 6,132,459 downwards.
CAAGAGAGGGCAGCAGCACTGGACCTGTGGACCTCAGCACAGGTGAGAGCGGCCCATGTCACTCTCACTTCCTATGTTTCCATGACAGCACATGTGTGATACAGAGTTCTAAAGATGTTCACCGCAGAACTATATATATCTTCTTGATATGAGCTGATCCTCATCTCTGCCTGCAACAATGCAGAGAATGAAAGAAATGCAGAATGCTAGAAAGGTAGAAACAAAGTGTAAGAAAAGAAAGAAAGAAAGAAAAAAAGAAAGGAAATAATGTGCAAAGGAAAAGAAAGAAATGTATAAAGATAGAAATAAAGAAATACATAAATGCATAAATAAAAGGAATGTGTAAAGGGAAAAAAAGAAATGCACAAAGAAAGAAATACATGAGGAAATGCATAAAGAAAGAAAGAAAGAAAGAAAGAAAGAAAGAAAGAAAGAAAGAAAAGAACACTATAAAAGAAAAAAGAAATGGATGAAGAAAGATAAGAATGAGGAAATGCATACAGTAAAGAAAAAAAACGCAGAAATGCATAAAGTAATGAATGTGTGTGTGAATGTGTGAAGAAAACGCATGAGGAAAGGAAGAAATGCAAAAAAAAAAAAAGAAAAGAAAAGTTCTATTTAGCATTCAGCTTTCATTTACTAGGTAATGTTGGCAAATTCTGACTGATTCCCCCAACATTCATAGAGGCCAGCAATTCTCTGCTACAAATCACACCAGGACAACACACAGCAGGAGCAGCTCGCGTCTGTTCATGAGAAACACGGAGGAAATAAATCAAACTGACAGGGTAAGGGACACTTTAAGTGACAGACAGATACAGCCGGTCAAAAAAAGGCCACGTGGGGTATTAAATCTAAAGTATACTGTATGTGTCCATAAATGTACTTCCAAGTCTGATCAGAGACTATGAGAAAGAAGTTCCTTGCTTTCCTCACCGCTTTATATGTTTTCTTCTGTCCGGCATGTTTGGGTGCTTTGGCCGGGTCGGAGCTGATCTCCACATGCATGGCATAGATGATATCATAGAAGTCCTCCACCACAGCCACCCTCTTCAGAGACGAGCTCTCCGGTCCTGAGCCCCCGTCCACACACTGAAATCACACATAGTAGACTTATTTCATATCCTCAAGCAGCATCACACAAACAAAAATTATGTTATACTATATTATACAACTGAATTATCCTAACAGACTGACAAACACATTCTCAAACAGAATTGTGATTTTCTACTCCAAATAGAAAATGTATTTAAATAGAAAACTTTGGTGGAATGCATCTGCTACGCTGCCGCTGTTGGTTCATGTCATTGTTGCAGATTATTGCTGCTGCAAGCGTGTACAGAACTGTAGCCAGTACAGCAAGCTGTAGGTCTTTTAGCGGAAAAATATCTAGCGATTAAATTTTTTTACTGATATAGCTGATGGAAATGCTAATTATCCACAGAATTTTGTGAATGTCACAGTATTTTTCTGTTTAACTTAAGCACATCCATTCTATATTAATACTTCAAATGTGGCAAAAAAATAGTTTGGAAACACCTTTTGTCGAGACAAAATTAGCCTATTGGCAGCGTCCGTGTTCGTGGTGTTGCTCGTATCAAAACACCTTAGCCTACTTCAAAAGCACATTAAATCATAATTATATTATTGCATCTAAAATGTTATATATGGTAAAAAGAGGAGTTACCTCTCAAACATAAATATCTTAATTTGATGATTCTTTTTAATACTTTGAAAGTTAAAATTTATTAAGCTTAATTTTGTTCAGGATATAGCTGTCGAGTTAGTGGTCTACTGTGCGCGGTGCCGAAAGGATCACTTGATTTCCAATACAGTCTGATAAAATTTAATCTAAAACGAAGTAAACTTGTTATTTTTTATGTAGGCCTCCATGATTTAATAAAGGTTTTTTTCCCCACATAGATTAAGAACAGACTATTTGCATATTATTTGCGCAATAAGTAAAATTATGTATGGAAACAGCTTAAGTGGATTTTTTTTCTTCGATACACTAAAACTTAGTCGACAATTCTTTTTTTTTTTTTGTCTTTTGAAGCTGCATTGAAACTGCAATTATGATCTTCACCTTATTGGTCCCCAGAACGGCAAAAAAAAAAAAAAAACTTCAAACTTGTGAAAAAAAGAGACATGAACATCTTGGATGACGTGTAGATTAGTGAATTATCAGAGAATTTTTAATTCAAGATTGACTCTCCCAAGAGGAGCAGCGCTGGAGATACAAAATATTTTCCCTAAGGGTACAGAGTCCGTTCATGCCAGAAACAGATGGCACAATATACTCAAAATAACCACAAAACAAACATCTGAGAGGATCAAATCAGTAATCAAACAGTATCATTGCTCAGTATCAGATCAGAATGGTGAAGCGTGTGGGTTTAGTTCAATTAAATCTACATAGTCATACCATGGCCTTTTGTGTATTAAAGGTGCAGCATGTAAGATTGACAGCTAGCGGTACAAGTATGGGTATAAGTATTTCTACATACATATGGCCCCTTAATACTTTAAAAGTGAGAAAATGTGAAACATATTCTGTTTGTTTCACGCAGCATCAGGTTTAGAGCAATACATGGTAGTTTGGGGATCCAGTTCCCATCGGAGGGCCAGCCTCGTTACCACGGTAACCACTGCTGGCCTCTTGGGTAGGTGCATGGAGCAGCAGGGTCATGTGACACACGCAGAACCTCCAAGTCAAAGTTGGACTAGCTAACTCAAATCACCATCGGCATCTTCTATTCCTTTCATCGCCCGCGTCACATGCAGTGATGCTCTTTGGCTCCACCGCATCCCCCACTCAGTCCCCTCCACCACCCGGTAAAGGGCCATGGGGTTACCATGGCAGCAATGGTGTACGGGCAATACAGCATTTCAAAGACTCCTATCATTTTACTGTTACTGCTTATTTCCACTCTTAAATCGGCATGTTATGGTATGAGAACTAAACATGAAAGTATGCGTTCTGACACGCGGCGAGCCTCTGCAGTAATGTGTGACAAGCGCTCACACATGTTTACTGCTGGATTCCACTCCACTACATTAACTTCAGGAGATAGGACACGTGTGCAAGGCTCTGCCAATGTGTGTGTGTGTGTTAGAGATTCATGCTGCTGTAGCATGATGCTGCCCAGCCTTCAGCCCACCCACCCCCCTTATCCCAGCGTTGCAGGGCACATCAGCGGCCTGGGACGATAGTGTGTGTGACAGCAGCAGCCCAACCACATGGGCCAATGTGGGACACGGGAGGGAGGGGGTCAACACAGCACCTTCAGGCGCAGCAGACAGGACACTCGCGCATGCCTGTACTAACACAGGGTGCACCTCAAGGCATTGAGGATAGGACAGAGAGAGATCCCCCTTCCCCCACCGCCTGCACGGGGTCAAAGTCACCGAACCCTGAGAGGGTAAATGCATACTGTCCTGCAAAACAAGCTCACAGCCCGATATTAGCATTTTCTTTGTGCCCCTGCAACATGGCATCACATGCATGGATATAAATCAAGTGCAATTTTGTTGCTTTAAAAATTAAGACATAGGTAGGCAATGCATCATACCTATTGCAAATTCAGATTTTATTGTACTGAGATGCTTTTGTCTGATGATTTTTTTGAAGGCAGCATTAATGCATCCTATACCGTCTGTGATATCCCACAATCCTGTGCAGCATTTGGTTAAAAGTACAAAAATGGTGATGGAATGGTTGAAAATAGTAAATTAGTTTATACAGTAGATGTGCGTTTTTTCAACCAATAAATCAATAGTGTTGTTATTATTATTATTTTTATTATTATATATTTGCTTTTGACTGTGTAAAAAAGAACAATGTTCTAACCTAAGCAATCTGGGTGAATGGGAGTAAAACATATTTAATTCAGGATAAAGTTGGTAACCGAAAGAAAGCTGCTTAGTTTGAAAGTGCTTGACATATTCTACACTTCTGCCAACTGACAAATGACTTGTTTTGCCTTCAAAGTTTTTGCTTAAATTTCAGTAATGTGACCACACTGTTAAAAAGAAATCAAAGTAGCTACAGAAATTCTTTTTAATATCGTGACATACATCCAAGTGAAGCTAAACATCAAACAAACCAACAAAAAGTAGGGAACTTGATTCAGTCCTTTGCTTGCTGATTGGATGGATATGAATGCAAGTTTATGGTAGGATTTTTGCTTTACATGAGGTCTTCATGATATCAAACATTTTGAGAAATGCAATAATTATTGTCGCCACTGTCAACATAAAAAATAGCAATAAAAATAACAGTAAAAAACCTAAATCTCACTTGAAGACAAGCGAACAGTCACTGATTAAATAATAAACTACTTACAAGCTACACAACAAAAAAAATATTCATTAAATTAAAAGCAGCCAAAGGTTTTTTTTGTTGTTGTTGTTATTGTTGGATTCATATGAATGACAGACAGCAGCTTTATTAGGCTGTTGTCACTTTAAGATCTCATATGCTGCTACATGACACATACAAGTATCTGTATTTAACCAATTAAGGCCTAAAAAAATTCTTAACAAAAATAGAGGTCCAAAAATATATATGCATTAATGAATCATTGATGATGAGATACCCACAATGCACCTCTATTATATTGTAATACACTTCCATGATTTTTGTGCACTTTTTGAAGCTAGAACATTGCTCAGTTTCCATTAACAGATTGGGCAGGAGGGCACCATTTCCGACACAGTGAAAAACTGCCCGAAATGAGCAGATTAACAAAACGAGTGAGGGGAATTATTCCTCCACTCCACCTCCACCTCTATAAGCGGATGCTTGTGCATCCTCACACTTTTTCTACCTCCCCCATTCCCTTCATTTCTCACAAACCCATCTCACAAACACATCTCTCCTCTGCTCTTCCAGGCCCCTCGTTTCTTCCAGCAGCACCGGATAATTACAGCTTTCCCTCTTTCGCTTTTAATCTCTCCCTCAACACTCTCTCCTTTCTGCTACTCTGTTTCTCTCTTGCTTCCACTCCCAGGTCCCGGACCAAACAGCCCTGTTGCTAGGAGACAAGATGGGTCGGAGCAGGAGCGGCGGCGGCGATGGCAGCTCCCCCACGTCTCCGCCTCTTTGGAAGCAAGGGATGGAGGGATGGTGGAAGAGTTCAGTGGAGGGGAGAAGCCCTTCAGACATGTGTGCTCAGCCAAAAGGAAGAGACAGACACGACCCCCCACCAACATACAGACATCCAAACAAACAACAATGACAAAAATGCTCAAAGAACTTGCACACCTGCATAACATGCCGAGCTCTGCATGGCAAACATTTAGTACAGTACTGAAATATGGCAGACGGGGGGGCCAGGCTGGACCTGTCTGTCCTAATTTTCAATAACGGGTCTGTACCCGCTCCAGGATGAATGCTTTAAGTGTTGGCACATATCCACAGGGCAGAATTGCTTCTAAGTAAACCGATAGTTTTAAGGACGTTGGATGTTTCCACCAGAAACCAGAATAAAAATGACTATGGAAATGAGAGGGAATGTGCGACATGGGGGGCGTGAAGAGGGTTTTATCTTGCGCGGCGAGATGGACAGGATCGAGTGGGAGTGAAATGAGTTTGACTGGGTTAGTGCTAATTGTGACAGGGGGTCACAGTTTATGGGCTAATCTTGGCAAACGGTTGGTAGATAAACAGACTGATGGCTAAAGGATGGAATCTGTGTGTGTTGACGAGACTAACGAGAGCAAGAGGGGAAGATCACACATTTATTCGCTCGTTGCAAAACCTTGTGAGCGTCCCACAGAGGCAGCACTTTTTAAGGCGTCGTTGGCAAGCTCCTAACATGACAACCGTTCCAAAAAGGAGCAAACTTAATTATGCAGTCTCCTAAAATACTTCCATTTGGCCAAATGTTAAGGCTGAGAAAGCAACGCAGAATGCATTGCAGCAAACTCCAAAAATGTTGATTTAATATATTTTATAGAAAAATACCAGTAAAATAAATCTAATGAAAAATGTACAGTAGTACCCAGCGTTTGTGTGTTGCATTGTTATATGCATTAAAGCATCACGCCAGAAGCCTAAAGAATTTACTAATGCTAAATGACCATTCAAAAAATGATAATAAAGATATTCAAAAGATTTTGTAGCTTGATACTGGTCAATACTGTACATTTACGTATTAAAAGTGCAACAAACTTGAAACTGCAGAGTATCACGAAAATCATGAATTATAAACTGATGGATTTCTATTAAGATAACAGCATTTGTCCCACAGTATTTCACAATACAAAGTATTGTGTTGTCACACTTAGAATGATTTATAAAGGATCATGTGATACCAGAAACTGCTGAAAAGTCAGCTGTCAGCACAGAAATAAATTACAAGTTGTGCAAACCAATGTATGAGTTTTTTTTATAATATCTTATAAGAGAAATATATATACTTTGCAAAAGTCATAGGCCACTTGTGTTTTCAGCAACAAAAAAATGGTTTTAAGTGGATTATTTCTATCTTTTTCGGTAGCGTGTCTGTTGAAAATATCAGTTTACATTTTGCCATTAATTGTAATAATGCAGTGAGATTATTGCCTGACAACAGCCAGTGCTCCACACAGACATCTGATCTGATCATCATCCAGTCTGTCTTGTGAACATACCCGTGGCCTAAAACTTTTGCACAGTACTGTATACATGTATATATATATATATATATGTATACACACACACACACACACACACACACACACACACAGCCCTGGATTAGGAGTGCTACTTCTGTTGCTATTTTCGTCACCTTTGCTGTCTTAAGGTTTGTTAGCATTAGCAAAAAGAGTCCATTGTCTATTATCAGTATTGTAATTATATATCAAAGCCCACACAGAAGCCAATTTCAATCCAAATAGCTTTCTGCATACTGTAGGGAACTTTTTCATATTGAATAAATGTGACTGCACCTTTAGAAGACACCTATGCAGGAACAGTCATTGAGGCATCTCATTAGCTTTTAGATCTACTACTGGATCTCTTGATCTGCCCTCTCTCAGTCCCATAAGGCTTTTCAACTTTCTTTCCCTTGTTCCTCTTTCTGTCTCTCCTTTCTCTCCCCTTCTTTTGCCTGTGTCGTCTTTCTTCCAGGTAAAGTGCGTGATTAGTTTGCTCGATGGAGTGCGGTGTATTCTGTTGGCGAAGTACATTGCAGTTATATGTTTTGGGCGCATTAACTCAGAAGTGTGTGTTGAAATAAGATTGGACACACACTTGGGGTTACACTGCTCCATTAGTATTTAAAGGGGCCTCGAACGCACACACCTGAGTGAATGCATATGCAGAGTGAATGATAATGCACTGCAAATGACAGTGTTGCGATAAGGAGCACTGTAACTCAGAGCCCGGAGCCAATTAAAACATTGTTAATTTATCCTGCTCCAAAGCACAGAGACTCTTCACCATGGCAACCGCAAGAATGCAGGGAGACCAGAATACGCAGCCACTCACCTCACAGGCTGTCCTGCAGTCACTACAGTGTGCAACCGCAGTGAGATGCTGACGGCGTAAATGAAGATGAGTGACTGCTTGTATTCTGTTAGCTCTTGTATTCTCAGAAGAGATGCAGCTGTGAATCAAAAACCAGCAGGCCAGATGATTCGTGCATACTTTTGCACATTTCTATGTTAAAATAGTGTGTGTTCACACTGTCAGTTTTTATAGAACACCATTTAACAGTCAAGATATAAAAATAAGATGAAAAAATGAATCTTAATAATCTTCCTATATACTGTAATAAATAAAAGCCACTTCATGCGACAAAAAGTCACACTGTGAGATATACACCTGCAAATTTATTTCCTGAAGTGTGATGCTGTGATGATCTTACATGGTGTTATTATTTTAAATTTTCAACTTTATCTCACAATTACCTTTTTTTCTGGGGTGGAAATTGGTTATTTAAAATCTAAACCAAATCTACACTCTTCAGCTTAATCAGCTTCAGTTTCATTGTTCTCCACTTTGAAAATATCTGCAACATCAGCATTGAAAAACTTTGGCCACTGAAAATCGGTTACTAGAAGCGTACAAAAGTGCACGCTGTTCTCGACACTATCACTGCATCAGTTATTTTCTCAACTCGGGACCTTCAGTAGTTTCAGTCGCATAATATTAATCTTCTTCTAGTTAACAGGAAAATTAGACTTATTTCATTTCTCTGTTCACGGGTGATAAATGAAACTAATCCTTTTGGCCTGTCATTAGCCCGCTCCAGCTGTGTGTGTGTCTGTGCGTGTGGGTTTCTGTTAGACTTCCAGGGTAGTGGAACGACACTTCCTCTTTTCTCTAATTCATAAATAATCACTCTCTGGGTCTTGTATATGTCCTCACGGCTGCACAGCTGAATCTAAAGTCACAGATACAGCTGGCCTCCTGGGGAAACCAAATTATAGACCGTCCTCCGAATGAAAGGCGCGGTTTTGTGTGAAGACAAGAATCTTGTGAAAACCCCATGAATATTCAGGACGAGTCACTCTATTTGCAGGTATCAAAAGTAGCTTCACACCGACATTATTAAAATCAATTAGTTCCACTATGATAGAGTGTGACGCAGTGCTCTCTTCTAATCTCTCATTCCACACACACAGCCACGGTGTCAATGTCATGAGATCAGTTTATTAGCGGTGCATGCTGAAAGTAAAGCTGGAGAACTTCCAGTCTGGTCAGAGCTGGTTTTGACAACATTTTTAGCTGGTAATACTGGGAGACCAGCAGCTAAAACCAGCTGAATATCCGCTCAGCCAGGCTAAAAATAACAACTTTATTCAACAATTTCTTCTCTTTATTCAGGAAACTGTTCAATAAAGTTGTTATTTTTGTTTTCTTTGTACACAATGTATTCTCATAACTTCATAAAATTACATTGATGTAACATGGACTATTTTAATAAAGTCCTTGCTACATTTCAGGGTCTTAAATGCGTTGCTGTCTATGCAGGGTTAGACATACTAAAATATCTTAATTTGCAGTTCAAAAGTGAATGAAGGTCTTACAGGGTGTCCTAACTACTCCGCGACATGCAATAATTTAGTTCTAACTATTAAATTTCTATTTTAGAAATGGTTCCTATTTCTGTGATGTTGTGGCTGGAACAACATACAAAATCTGACAGTAGATAATCTCAGGTCATTCCGCACTGTACTCAAAGCTAAATGTGTTTAATGTAAATATCATTTCAGTCATACTGAAAGCAACAAAAGGTAGTTTATTACATTTTTTTTTTATTACAAATAAAATATATGCTAAAACTGTGAACACAATGCGAACCAACCAGTGTATTCCAAAACAAAGACAGCATCAGACACTCAGGATGTACATTTAAATACGTAAAAAAGGTGAATTAGCTTATAAATTATCTAGTTAGTTCGCTATCCAGCAGTGCGCTTTCAGAGAGAGTCTGCCCATACACGCTTTGATTTGCTGTGATATTTGCTAGATTTTTTCACGTCTCATTGGTGTGGACGCTCAAATTGTTGCATCTAGTTAGGACACAATGTTATGCATTCAGAATGACATGAGGGTGAGTAATTAAATGACAATTTCCATTTTTGTGTGAACTATCCTTTTAGTGGATAAATAGGCTATCTTTTGAACCTTACTATCCTATTGACACCCTAAACACTATAGAAACAGGATAGCATTGCAATACCATTGCCTTAACACAAGCAAACACCACTGGCATTTTCTTCAAATTGAGTTTGCCGAATTGTGTGACATTCTGTTACCTGTAGGAGCTCCTAATGAAGTGCCACCGAGAAGAGGACAGAGCACACTGGAGAACACACTAACCACTAGCTGCCCTGCAAACATGCGCATGGCCCCTTCTGCAGCAGCATAGCACTCTCTGTTCCAATGCATTCGTCTTTTTATCAGCTTCTGCCCTCTCCTCTCATCCCCCTCCTTTCTCCCTGTTCCTCTGCTCTCCTGTTAGCCTGAACACTCACTACCACAATTACCGCTGGAGCTACATCTACAGCTGCTCAACTAGCGGAGGGGGGTCAGGACCGCCGCGTGTGTGCGCCAGTGGTAATCTGAGGGAAAGAGGAGAGGACGGCGAGAGAGAGAGATGTTTTCTCTTGTTGTTGTGAAGCCGAATAAAGCGAGAGCTCTTGATGAGCAGCCAGTGGATGTGGCAAACTCTTGTTCTTTACTTGCTCTGAATGATTAACCACTCAGATCATTGTCCTTATACAACACCTAAACCAACCAACCAACACACACACAGGCACTAATCTTACCAGCTGCTCCCCTTCACCTGCTTTTTGTGTGTGTGTGAGTGTGTGTGTGTGTGTGTGTGTGTGTGTGTGTGTGTGTGTGTGTATAAGTGAGAGTGTGTGTAAGAGATATTTGAGCCCCGGGTAACAGCGACTGGGGGGTAGGGGTGTTGCAAGGTAGATCATCTTTGGTGTCCACATGAAAGAAAAAGAGCTGCACTGAAAAAGAAAAATGAAGTTTGCTTTGCTTTTGACAAAGACACTCATGTTTGTCAAATTAGCAGATCAATTCAAGTTCTCTTTCTCTCATGACCTGGTCATAATTACATTACACAAGTGTCTTGCACTTCAATTCTGAGCTACATTTTGGCCAATAGGATTAGCAGAAAAATTATTTTTATGTTATGTGATGATTGGCAGACAATAAAATTACTACTTTCTGTAAATAAATTAATACTAAAAACTAAAATCAGTAATTGTAGATGTCACAAGTGAATTTAGGCATCACAAAATTATATATATAGTATGAAAAATTAATAGTATTAATTTGTTAAGAAACACAATTAACAGTGATCGGAGTTGTTACTGTAAACTAGCAAAAATACAATTAAAATATGTTTTGTTAAGTGAAATTAAACTGAAATAAAATAAATATTTTATTATATTACATTAAAAAATGACAGAAAAAAAAAAACAGTTGTAGTACTAGAGTTACTAAAACTGAAATAAAAATGTATTTAAAGCTGAACAGAAAAAAAATAGACAAATGCACAAAACTGATTTACTAATATTTTAACTAAAATAATATTTCAACTAAAATAAAAATTTAACATAATATTAAAAAAAACACTGGCAGTAAATACATTATTAGTTTAGCTTTACATAACTTAAAAATAATAGAGAGAGGAATGTAAAAGTAGAGTAAAATAACAAACAATTAAACATACTGACCGATACTAATAATAAAAATATATATATCACCAATAAAATATACAAATATACATCAACTCTGTACCAATATATTGTGTATTTCTTTTTATTAGACAACAATGCTATTTTGAAAAATCTATTTAAAGATAGAACTGACATAAGGTCTAATAATAATAATAATAATATACAGTGGGTACGGAAAGTATTCAGTGCAAGTATTTTTTCACTTTTTGTTACATTGCAGCCATTTGCTGCAATGTTATTTTATTTTTCCTCAATGTACACACAGCATCCCATACTGACAGAAAACATTTTTGCAGATTTATTAAAAAAGAAAAACTGAAATGCAGATGAAAAACACCCACAAAGCACGATGCTTCACTGTTGGGACTGTATTGGACAGGTGATGAGAAGTGCCTGGTTTTCTCCACACATTACACTTAGAATTACGGCCAAAAGGTTCTACATTGGCCTCATCAGACCATCTTGGAGTCCTTCAGGTGTTTTTTTTAGCAAACTCCATGCAGGCTTTCACGTGTCTTGCACTGAGGAGAGGCTTCCGTCGGGCCACTCTGCCTTAAAGCCCTGACTGATGGAGGGCTGCAGTGCGGATTGACTTTCTACAACTTTCTCCCGACTGCATCTCTGGAGCTCAGCCACAGTGATCTTTGGGTTCCT
>JAUCNO010000500.1:6105232-6120512 GCA_032353835.1 Enteromius viviparus | reverse complement strand
TCTCAAGGATGATCAGAAGAAATGGACAGCACCTGAGTTAAATATATGAGTGTCTCAGCAAAGGGTCTGAATACTTAGGACCATGGGATATTTCAGTTTTTCTTTTTTTAATAAATCTTCAAAAATGTCAACAATTCTGTGTTTTTCTGTCAATATGGGCTGCTGTGTGCACATTAATGAGGAAAAAATTAACTTAAATGATTTTAGCAAATGGCTGCAATATAACAGGGAGAAAAGTTTAAGGGGGTCTGAATATATATATATATATATATATATATATTTATTTATTTATTTATTATTTTTTTTATTTTTATTTTTTTTGTAATAATTAGAACACAATTTCTTTAGTTAATCAAAATGAATAGAAAAGAACAGAGGGTCCTTAAGAAACTTTTGGCGCAAAATGATGAAAAAAAGACCAAAAATGCCCTTCCCTAATCAGAAATAACATACACGGCACAGCTCACTGACCGTCCAGACAAACGCTGCCAAAACATCTCCTGCTCCAACTTAAGGGGTATGCCCCATGATGATGTCACTAATCGCAAGTTTGTTCTCTTCTCTACACCAGCACATGGCTGACCACAAACACCCATCAAACGCTCCCACCCAGTGTGTGCCGAGGGAGGGGCTTTCAGTAATACAGAATAATTTAGCTCAGCGTTTGGGGCTCCTTTAGGGCACGGAGATGAATGGACTGATAAAACAAGCCGTCCCAGTTGAGATGCTCCCTTAGGCAAGGCAGAGGCTGGACTGCACACATACAACTTGAGGACAGAGAGAGATATTCTACACATATTTGAGCTAGCAAGCTTGCAGTCTTTATTAAACGTGATACAATAAACTGCAGAATACCACAAAAAATAAATAAATAGCACAAATCATCTTTCTGTACTCACGAGTACATGCACAAACTCTAAGCTGATTTGTTGTAAGAGCTCATTCTTTTAAGTGAAACAAAACCATACAGTGTTAAGCCCAATTTCTTCAAAACCAAATCCTAAACATTCAGCATGACAAGTGTAGCCCGATGTGTATCCGGATCCAGGAAAAATGGCACTCATTAAAATCATCCAGATGTATGACTCTTAAAGGCTGTTCACACCAAAGATTCTGACTATAATTAATTTCAAATCTGTAAGAATAGTAAAGTATAACAATAATGACACAGAGGAATCAATTTCAAAACTATCTTTTCCAGCTGATGAACAATAAAGACACTAAATTGTGTAACTGTCCAAATACTTTTTAGGGTCAGTGTATTAGACGGGTTTTATCTTCTCTTGACATTTTCACTTCCTTGTCTTACCCCGCCCCACAAAATAAAAGAAGCTTTCGGACAAAATAAGCTGAAGAAAGAGCAGTGTTCTTCTGCAACAGTTGCGAGAGAGAGAGAGAGAGAGAGAGAGAGAGAGAGAGAGAGAGAGAGAGAGAGAGAGAGAGAAAGGGGAGGAAAGAGAGGAACGTTAGGGGCTATTAATAGTGCCCACAGACGCTGGTGTCAACTGCATGTGATGGCTGTGTGACTGTTTCCTCCAGCCACCTCTTTCTCCCTCTCTCAACATCATTTCTTCTTCCTCCCTCTCCTGAAATCCCCTCCGCTTTCCCTTGCTCCATCTCATTGTCATGTTTCTGTCATTTGTTGGTATAAAAAAAAAAAACCTCCATCTTTAATTCTTCTAGTTTTAGGCCTTCATCCGAATGAACGTCATCCTCATGTATCTCTCCTTCACTTTTCATCCATTATAAAGTAGTGGTACAGGTCATTTAAGGTGAGTCAGATTACCCCTACACATGTGTGAATGATGTCTGCTGTATTCACACTATTTTAAGCTGGGTGTTTTGATGAGTAATACTGTAAGCGTCTAAGAGAAAACAGTTTGGCAGTCATAACGACAGACTGATCATTATCTTCATACTGAGCTGCGGATCAATCCACTTTAGCGTCAAAACTACTATTACACACAAGCCTACCATTGAGAGGTAAATAGTATCTTTCACTTAAAATTGGACATTTTACATACAGTAATGTGAACAAAAGAAAACATTGTGTCATTATTTACTCACCCTCATGTTGTTTCAAACCCCTGGGCTGTTTTTTTTTTTATAGGGAACACAAAAGTAGAACTTTCTCGGAACTTATGAAACTACTTTTCTTTATCTAAACAATAAAAAAAACCACCATAGAAAACACCAAAAAGAATCATAAAAGTAGCTTGTCAAAGCTATCATAGTATGTTTTTATATTTTAAATTTGCTTTTATTTTCATATCATTAATTTTACTTATTTATTTATTTACTTAAACTTATTTCAGTTAATTGCCAACGTTTTTAAGTTACATTTTTATACGTTTTCCATCTAGTATTTTTTTCCATAGTTTTCTGTGAAGAACTCAAAATGTCATCAACATGCACTGATAATCTGCATTTATGTTAAGAATTCATATGGAAACCATACACATTCAGAAGCTTTTTATATGAAGCTTTTTTATTCATGGTGTTTTTATTTAAGTTTATTATTTATTTTATTATATTTATTTTTTGTCTCGGTCAAATTCAAATTTTATTTGTCACATACACAGTCATACAAAGTATGATATGCAGTGAAATGCTTAGACAACTGCTCAGACCTTAAAATAAACTAGACTAGAATAAAATAGACTATGAATAGGAAATAAATTATGAAACATAAAGTAGAGGGTAAATTTAACTAATAAAATTAAAATAAATAACTTTACAGTACACAATAGACAATATAAGAAATATATAAAGAATACATTAAAACTAAAAAAAAAAACTAAGAATGGTAATGTCCAGGGGCTGTGCAATGCACATATTTAAGTGTCTTGTGCATGCATGCAAATATGCTCGTTGTAAGCATGGAGGAGGAAGATGGAAAACCTCTATAACATTGCTTCAGAAAGTTAAAAAAATAACAGCTTATGGTTTTAAACAACATGGGAGTGGGAGTAAAAATGTCTACATTTTCATTTTGAGTTACATTCCTCCTTTGAAATTTAATCAAGAGAAAGTGACCCTTTGACATTATCTCTGTTAGGTTGGAATCTGCATTACAAGTAAAAGATTCTGAAACAAGGATCGGTGTTACCCGTGCACATTGCAACACAGTCCCTGCACCACTAATCGAACGGCAAGGGAATCACTTTCTCTCCGTTTTTCCTATTCCCGTCAATTAGCCCCCCTGAGTGAACTGAATGGGAGGCTTGTCTCAAAGAAAGCAGAACACACACATACCCAAAGCAAGAGAGAGAGCGAAAATAGTATTTGAATAGGACAAATCTGGGGCAGCCTCTTCATTATGTGGGTACACAGAGCGGGGAGGGTGCATCCATCTTAACTTTTCCATCATACCAGTTTCCTTTCCTATCAGAGAAACGGTCACAAGATGAATCTTTATCTGGGCTCCTCGTTATTCCATTTGTTCTGTTAAGGGCCAACCTGCTCACCTCATCTCTTTCACCAATAATGCCACACAATGCCATACTGTCCACTAAGCTACACAGGTGGACCAAATAGACAGGTGTGTTTGGGTTTAGTCAATTATTATAATAAAGTCAACGGCTTGGAAACCTGAACTCTTCAGCACAGAAAAAGACATTATGAAGATTAATCATTTGAGAAAGATAACGCAAACACAGTTTATAACTGTCATTCCTATGAAAGACTAAACATCGAATCTACATATAAATGTAGAAAAGTACCATTTTACTTGACTAGATGCTTATTTTACTAATGGTAAAACGCAAACAAGAGTGAAATGCACAAATAAGGGCAGCATGCATAGATTTGATGAAAATGTTCAAATTGCATACATTCTTATGGATTTACACCAATTTGTCAACAGTTAAAAAATGCCACGCGAGAGTCTAACTAATCCCAAACAAACACATGTGGATCACTGAACCAAAGAATGTCCAAAATCACAAAAAAGGAAGTATTTTAAAAATGTTGTTTAAAATAGTGCATGTGACAAGCTCATAGAAATAAATTTGTTACAATCATGTTGGTGTCCTAAATTTTCCAAAAACTTTACCAAAATTTATACCAATTTCTATAAAGAGTATTAATTGCAATTCCATGCACTTTGAATACACTTGAGTACACTCAAGTTCAAAGGTCAAGGTAATAAAATCAAATCAAATCTAGAATTTTTCTCAGGTTAACTTTATTTGACGCAAGCAGAATGTACTTCTATATACTGTTTTATATCTATAACTGTTTTAAAGACACTCATGTCTGGATGTCTGGTTTTCTTGTCACATGACAACAAAAATGTCTTCCTGCATGCTGGTTGCTATACACTGACTATTTAAAACTATATTTTTTTCCACTGCTGATTTGTACATTTAAAGATTTTTTTTTTTTTACAAACTCTTAACTGTCTTATTTTAGCCTACAAAAACACCTTTCACAAATTAAAAAAAGCAAAAAATGAAAACCCAAATTATGAAGATGTCTATTCAAGCTATAAATGTCATTTTTAATATATGTTCTAACTAGTAGCTACTCTATGTCATCTTAAATGGACATTTCAAAAAGCATTTGATTCGTTTGCTCTATATTTTACTAACATCCTGAAACTAGTGTTCATTGCCAGTGACTGATAGTGATAACACAGACAGCTTCCGGACAATCGGTTCCCGTGGAGACCGGGCGGAGTGGCACACGAACAAGTGGTTACTAGAGACCCGAGAGAGACATGAGCTCAACTACAGATACACAACCCTAAACAAGATTCACCGGACGCGCGACGCGTAAACCCGTGCGCCATTGTGCGCGTGGCTCATAATTTGCATAGGCAAATATTTCGCGTTTGATTAGCAGACTGGTAAAAAGAGCACCAATACTAACCGTTGCCTTGATGGGGACGTACAGGACCGGTCTGTCCGCTGCTGCGTTCTCGTTCGGCTTGCCGTCAGTGTTGCCCACCTGGAAACCTTTGGATTTCACCCAGAACTTAAATTTGGCGTTGATGTGGTTGCTCTCGATATAGACGCCCTCCGAGTCGTCGCTCTGTAAGAGGGTCTGCAGAATTTTGTTGTATTTTCGCTGGGTGACGGTCTTTGTTTTACCGGAGTCCCCATAAGTGCGGAGGCACCACTCCTGAAAATCACCAAACATCTCCGCCTCGGACACCGCGGGGCTTCGGCTCCTTTTCGTCAAATCCACCCGTTTTTTGGTTGACATGGCTTTGTCGGTCCTCCTTCGGAACGAAAGAGGTTTCTCGGAGGTACGCTGGATATGTAGATAAATGTCCTAATTTACCGCGAACACCAATAAAAATGTTCTTCAAAACGGGCTCTGCACAAACACGCGACTTAACGCCGGTGTATTTGTCTATCCTCGCACCTGTTAACGGAGCCGTTTCTTCTGTCCCACAGGATGACAAACAAATGACAGTCCCGCGTCTCCTGTTGAGGAACTGAAAGAGGGGCCGTCCTACAAACGGTTTTCGCCCACCTGTAAGCTGAAGGCTAATTAAACCAATCTGCCCCTCGCCTAAATACCTTAAACACGATGATTAGACCGTGTTAATACGTGTAGAAGCCTAAGAACTGCTTATAACGAGGACCGAACGATCCTTTCAGCGTCCGTCGTTCGGTGATGAACTGCTGCTGCACCTGGAATCGCTCGCCACCTGTTAGAATGAGATCGAGCTGCGACGCTCCGCGCGCCTGTCCACGCGGAGAACGGGATTGTGCGTGTAACGTGAGATAGGAGGCACACTAACTGACCCACGAGGCGGTAGGATGGATGGATGGATGGGTTTGTGCGGCGTCCCATGCGCGGTGGGACGGTCCAGATCCAGGAAATGCTCGAGTTTAGATAGCCCAAATCAACACAAAGCAGATGAGTGCCCCACAGAAACCAGTTTACTGTTTGTTTGTTTGTTTGTTTGTTTGTTTGTTTGCATGCTATTTATTTTATTTACTTTTTTGTTTTTATGTAATTTATTGTTTCCAGTTCTGTTATTGTTCTGTAAACAGAATTTAAGGTGCATTTAAACTTGTTGAAATTATATATTTTTTTTTAAATAAAGAATATAGAAACATGAAAAAGTGAATGAGCATGACCCAACATATATATATATATATATATATATATATGTTACATAAATGAAAATATAAATCATTATAATTTAAATATATATGGAGAATATACACAGTTTAAGTCTACTCTGGTCCTATGTTTAATTTAAGGGTAATCACACTGCAGTGAACCGACATAATATTCAATGAGAGTTGATTACTGGCAATATGAAATACAGACATCATTGGCAAAACAAAAAAAACAACAAAAAAAGTTGAGCAAAGCATGCAAATTAGGAAAGCAGGAACACCTATGGAAAACCAGCAGCATAGCAACTTCATCGGTTTAATTGCTGTCAGTGTGAACAGGGCTTCACACTGAAACAAAAGCAATACTTCCTGTGCTATGTGTTGCGTTAACTCCACAGTTAATGACCTGGAACTCATGGAAATTGATCAGTGAGTGAATTTGTATCATAAATTAATTATGTAAATATGTTCATTATTAAGTAAAAAAAAATAGAAAAGTTTGATCCTTAATGATCTAAAGTTGTGATGTAGCTGTTTTGTTGAATTATCATATACATGTGCCCTGAGGGCAGCTGTATTGATCATGAAAGGTTGCTCTTTCACTTATTAGGATACTCAAAGGAGTATCAAAATAGTCTGAGATGTGTCCACTAAAATGCCTAAGAAAAAATAAAATGAGAAGACTCATTGAGAAGAGAACAACTGAAAGATTGCTTTAGTAATTTTTCATGATGTTAAACACAATTTGATCAGATATAAAGAGTAATTCAAATAGATTAGTATTAACCTTTAAATCTAAATCCTCAGCTCAGGGGAGTTCCAGCAACACCTTCCTAGAGTACTCAACCAAGTGATTAGAGAGAGAAATACTACTGCAGCTCATCAAATAATGTGGGCGATCAAGAAGACCTTGAGTGAATAGTGAGCATGGACGCTCTGTGCAGGGCTGAGTGCGTTTGTGTAACTCTCAGTGCTGTGTGTCTGAGTCAGACACAACATACAGAAGCACATGCTGTGCGCTGAATGTACAAACAATTTTGTGACATAGCTGAAAAGAGCTTTCAAAATCTTTCACAAAAATCCACATCACATTGATGTTCCATGAAAACGGAGTATTCTGAAGTTCTGAAAAGCTTGAACTCATTTAATCTACTTCTTTTTTTATTAGCTTTGAAGCCTTCAGTCTAGTGTACTCTAAAAAGTACAAAGATATTTAAAAATAATTAAAAATTCCTTTTCCAGGAAAACAAATAAAGCGTTAGAGGTGATTCATCCAGCACTGCATATATTTTCGTCATAGTCACCTGTTATAGTTTTTTAGTGTTCTTATTTCTGAACCGAATCTTACACTGTAAAAAAATCCGTAAAATTTATGGGGGAAAAAAACAGCAGCTGTGGTGCCAGAATAAATCTGTGAAAAATTCGGTAACAACTATTTTTTATTTTACAGTTACGGTTATGTAAAATTTACAGTTAAATACCGTAATTTCTAATAACAACCCATAATACTATACTGATATAATGTTAATATACCAACCTATTAAAGTGGTGAAATCTATTTTGTACCTTTGAAATACACTGAAACCTACCAATTGCAGGAGGTGATGAGGTAAGTTATGATGAACCAAAGATCATCATAAGAAGCCTTTAAATAGTATCTAATAGAAGGTGCTCAGTGTTATTCACACAAGCACTAAACACCATCATGGTAAGAATTATTAATATTTAATATGCAATAAATATTCTTTTAACAACATTACATGTAACATACAACCCTAACAAACATAACTGATACATATCAACTAAGAATAAACAAAGTTATATCAAAGACAAACATCAAATTCAAACTTAAAAATGCAATGCAGGGAATTCTGAAAATAGCAGTTTACAGTGTCTTCCTGTAAATTTACCATTAACCATTTAACAGGTTTTTACCGTAGCATTTTCACAGTTTTTTACTGTTAAAATCACAGCCATTTTTTACAGTGTACTCCAAAGCGCAATGGGTCATCGCCTTTAGACTGCTTGCAAATCCATACTTTCATCCTGGAACTTTTGGCAGAATCTTTTCAACATACTTTGGGACAGACTAATTCATTTCTGTTCTATTTCTATTTTATTCTACTATTCATGGACAGCATTCATACTGGGACACGGGTATGTTTCATGGTTGTAATATAATTAACCACTATTTGGCTACAAAAGCATGGCTCTTCGATATCCCCGGCACACTTGCCCGTTTTGATAGGAAACACATCATCACCAGAGCAAAATTAGTGCTCATTAATCGAAACAGGGCTTCATGTAAAATGCTTTTGAGTCTGATTCAATATCAGTGCTGTATCTGATTTATGATAAACAAGTGAAGAATGACTTCAGTTTTGACTTGGAACAGGTCATCTCTTGTTCACACCCTGAGCCTAAATGCTCCCTCTCAGCAAAAGTTAGCAACGGGCACATGAAAACAAAGCACTGGGTAGAGCCAGCTGAATTGAAATAGCCTTTTGCTTTGGGAAGTGAAAGTGGGTTTCAAAACCTTGCTGACTCCCTCCCTGCCTCTTTTTCCCCTTTTCAGCTGTGGCCCAAGAGAGAAGCGAGCATCTGCTTCCAGAGAAAAGTGGTCAGTCATCTGTGGTTAGCCCACTAAAGTCTCTTCCCTGAAATGTTTGTCACTCTGTCTGTCGAAATCACAACTGCTGTTTTGGGCCGCACCGTGTTCCAGTAGTCCTCTTAGACATTTGCCCTGTCATGTGGCACTGCTTGGACTATTATTATTGAGCAGTCGTGCTTCAACCTGTATGTGGTGGAGGTAAACCTTCACTGTCATGCATTCTGTAACTGAACTATGGAGTGTGGTATAGCTTTCTGTTATCTTGTGTTTCCTGGTTCAGTTTGTGTCTAGCTTCACATGGGACTGGAGATATGTATGTATGTGTGCCAGGCTCTGCTCTGTACAGGACTGTGTGTAAGGGTGGGTAGTTATGTCTATCTGTTGCTATGACGGCAGTCATCAGCAGAGGCTGTGAGTGGGTGTAGGGTACAGTGTGCTGCTTGTCCCTGCTGACTGACTTGTGTGCATGGGTTTCTGCAATTCGGACTGCTTGCATTATTGGAAATGCTTTATGCTGATCATATCAATCCTAAAATTTCACATTCAATTTATGCAAACTGTTTTTTTTTTCTTCATGATTAACATTAGTTGTCTTTATGCTAATTCATATAGTGTGCTAACTTTATTAAAAGGCAACACAGACAAATCATTCATAACAGACTTCTCACCATTGCACACTTCTTTCAATGTTATAATAAAAATGTATATAATGTCTAAAATACTGTTTATAAGAGCCCTGTGAAACAAACTAACAAAAAATGAATTATTTTTAATGTAGTAAAATATTTTGTGATTTATGTTGCTTGCGTGTATATATCAGTACGGAGTATGCAATAAAAATATTGTGACACAAATTCTTATAAAAGAAATAATTTACCCAAAAATTTACATTTTGTTATTATTTACTTACCCTCATGTTGTTCCAAACCTTTATGAGTTTCTTTCTTATGTTGAACATAAAAGAAGACATTCTGAAAAATGCTGGTTATCAAATAGATGTTTCCCATTTATTTATTTCCCTACTAATGGAATCAACAACTGCTTCATTCTTCAGATTTCTTCAAAATATTTTATTTGTGTTTAAGAAAAAAAAAAAACTTTAAAAGTGTATTTTGTGGTGTCTGTTCTTTTAAAATTAAATATTTATTATTTTAATTCAAGGATTTTGAATGTATGACAGTAATCAGCGACAAGTACTGCTATAAACTAGTAAAGCACTTCCTGCTTTAAATGTTTACAAATAATTAACATTTAAAGAAATTTGTAAACAAATGTTTTAATAATTACCTTACTGATTAGATTTAATAATCATTTTAACATGGTAACTTCTAACCTACTGCTTTTCAAAGTAACCTTCCCAACACTGCTTACATGTAACTAAGAGTAATATGGAATCATGCTATGACCTAAATGTCTCTCAACAAGTAGTACATCTTGAAAAATTGTCAACTTAACTATCTATAAGAATTGAGAAGGGACCATCCACCACAAACTTCCCTGCGTCCGTCCGGTTGCGTGCCAGAAGCTGTTTTATGTGCACAGAGATCACTAGCCTCATCTTTCACAGGAAGCTAAAGTGAGGGAACTCTAGACATGTCTGTCTTGATCGATATCTCACGGTGTCATCACATGGGCTTAGCGTGGCTGAGAACTGGTTGTGTGTCTGGGCTACAGTGGAAAATAAAAGAATTGAAATTGATTTGGAAAGATGCGATGTTGAGAATGACACATGTAGAGTGAGATCAAAGTAACAAGACTATACTGTGGAGAGCAATCCGTCTTTTCACATCTATAACAACTGTCTTGTGCAAGACATCTTTTTTTTTTCTCACTTTAATATATGTAGAGGTGAAGCTATGTCGTATTGTTTATACCCTGACCTGTGTTCTGCATGAATGCTGTTATAAATACAGGCAAACTGAAGATTCGTTCTCAGTGCCGATTCATTGTTTGTCTTTTTTGCGGTGTCCCAGTGCTCAAAACTAGGGCAGCACTGGTCTCTTGAAACACTGTGGAGCCAAACACCCATCAATCCCATGCGCTGCACCTCATTACCGGGCTGTCCTAAGACTGTACACGACCATAATAGCTGTTTAACGATCCTCTATCCATCTTCCATAATCAAAATGGTGCCTGGAGACACCAAAGACCTGGAATGCACTTCAAATGTATGTGTCATGTTGCTCCTCATAGTCTAAGAAAAAAAAAAAAACAAGGAGGATGCTAGACATTGCCACACTTCTTAGCATTAGCTAAGTATTCCTGACTCCTAAAATCTCCTCATTACATCAGATTCTTCGCAGTGATTACAAAAGTAGCCTTTGTCACTTTGAATCAGCATTTAAAATGCAGTATTTTATGTTAAACAAAACCTAAAAGCTCATATAGGAAAACAAATAAAAACCAAAAAGCACACTAAAGAGAAACAGATCCATCTGACATACTTTAGGCCGTCAGTTAAAAAACATTGTGCTGACAAGACCCTCTGTGACCTATTAATCGTAGCGCTAACTGCAGTTTTAGCATTTATGCTAGCAATGTGCTTGACAAACTGGCATGGTGGCTAATATGTGCAACTCTGTGGCTTTGTGTGTTTGGTTTGTGAATATCTGCTCTTAAATTTAGACCGTATGAACAACTGGTGGTGTTTTTGACCTTCAACACCTTGCCACAGTAGCTCATGCAAGCGCAGTATCACAGTTTCAGCCTTGTGCAAGACGTTGTATGTGAGAAAATTGTGACAGGCTAGCTTAACGGGCAAATAAGAATCAACCAAGAAATCTCTCTGTGAATGCAGTTTTTATTCCTGTTTTGATCTATTTCCTATTAAAACACAAAGTCGGTGATGCCATATTCTTGTCCTTTTTCCTTTTTAATAGCTAATGGCCTTTAATTTATATCTCAGCAGAACGATTCGCTATTGCTAGTCGGACATCAAATTTGTCAACTTTGAATGTTTTTGGTTGTTTAAATGCATTATTAAACAGCAGTTTTGTTGTTGATGTATTTATTTCCATGTGAGAGTCATTCTGCAATTTAGAGTAAATGTATGTCCTTTGATAATTTCTTTCTTTTTCTTTTTAAAAAAAAAAAATCTATTTTATTTAAGAATAACCTGAAAATAGTATGCATATGAGGACTAGCATGAATTTCTGCTAATTTCTATCCATTTCAATATAACATGTCATATTTAATGATGTAGACTTCAGATGCATTTATAGAAACACCCACTCAGAAGCATCCATTAATATCCACTGATAAACACATCTCTGTTTTCGGATCGGTTTTCCTTTTCACACTTGGCTAGTTTATCAGTTCTTTCTTTTTTTGTCTGACATTTGCCCCTTACCTGCTTCAGCATGTGCTCTGAGGTCAAGCTAGCATGTATTGCTTGTATCAAGGTGTTTACAGACACTAAGCGGGAATTTCTGTTCGATGGAGGAATCAGTCGTTCAGGGACTCTCTCAAAGCCAGCTCTTTTGTTTGGAGGTTTGTGTTCTCCTCCCCTCCCTTTTTTGTCCCTGTACTTTTCCTTGTCCTTTTTGACTTAGTTATTTTGCTGAACATTTGAGAGGACAGTCTGAAATCTTCAGCTATTGTCTGTAGCTTACAAATTGTATTTTCTCTCTACTCCTTTCTGAAGAGGCGCGTGTTAGACTGAGCAGGTCATCACTGCAGGACGTGTTTTTTTTTGTCTCATTTGAGGTGCTACAGCTCTGTGCCGACAGCAGCGATGCCCTTGGCCTCACCTTATGACCCTTTTCTCACAACTTAAATTAGCCTCTCTATTCATCCTTTTCCATCTGCTCATCCTTTACTCCAGCTCCATCTTTTGTAATCTACCCTTCATTATCTTCACCCTGATTTGCCCTTTCTTTTTTTCTGGGTCTAGTTTCAGCAAGTCACCTTACTTACTAATGAGACACACTTCTAGACGAACATTATAGCCAATGCTGACCTCTAGTGTCTAATGCTCGCAACTGCAGTTAATCATGAACGAGCAGGATCACAATAATGCACCGTTTAGGGATGGCACTATGGTGTGGATTATGCATACTTGTATGTATTTTCACTTGAAAAAAACCGTCTGCTTGCTCTCATGACTATTTTTCTTGGTCAGTTTCTTAATATCTGAGTCATGAAAAAATCAAATAAAACAAATAAAAAATCAAAAGGGGAAAAAAGTGAATTATAGTTTGCTTAAAGAAAATCCAGCTTATTTTAAGATCATTAAGATTGTGTGTGTGTGTGTGTATATATATATATATATATATATATATATATTATAAATATGCATTTATGCCTGTGTTTGACCCTGGGCCACACAATCAGTCATAAGTGGTACATTATTTTAATTTAAGGGTCATATTTTAAGGACAGAGATTTGAAAAAAAAAGCTGATTATCTTAAAAATATTCAGAAATTCACCTTTAAAATGAAGTTCTTAGAAATTCATATTCATAATCAAATATTAAGTATTGATATATTTATGGTAGGAAATACAAAATATCTGCATACAACATGATCTTTACTTAATATCTTAATGATGGCACAAAAGAAAAATTAATAATTTTGTTGCTACAAATATATTGATGCGACTACATATATGTGCTGTTGGGAACTAAGACATTATATATATATATATATATATATATATAAATTTACTAATATTGCTAATATAATACAATTTACTATAATTATTATTACTTTTATCTATCTATTTATCTATCTATCTATATATATGATTCACCTTGCATTTTTAGTTCCCAAGAGCATAAATTATTGATGAAAAAAAAAAAAATAATTTAATAAATATAATTATTACAGAATATTAGCTCCATGTTTATCTCCATAGTGAAGGAGCAAATCCTCTAATAGCAAAGCGTTGGTAGTTTTATTCATTTTTTTGTTCCTAACATCATACATTGCCGTTGAGTGAATGAATTCTCATTCTGAGGAAGTAATTCCCTCAGAAGAGATGGTAACAAAAGAAAGGTGCTCTGGAAAGTGTGTGTGATGGCATCGGCAGTATGCCTTCCCCCCCCCCCCCCCCTTGACTACCGCAGGAGGCTGTGGGGAGGGGGAGGAGAGCAGAGATATGGGAAGGAGGGGGAGGGGTCAGCCTTGGGACAGGCCCGGCGTGCTAGTGGATGGGAAGCAATGGGATGGCTTGGTTGCCAGGGTGATGAGCGAGGCTGGAACTGAGGTGAGTGGTAACTAAGTAACAAGATCAAACAATAGAAGAGAGTTAGAATAGTGCAGAAAGATATTTTTTTTTCTCTTTTGTATTAAATCCAATGATTTCAAAGAATACACAAAAGCATATAAACTGCGCACCTGCATATCTTTACTGCCCATGTTAATGTTCAGGATGCTGAATCCTTTTCTCAAGGCCCTTCTCAAGTTGAGGCCCTTCTTCCTTCAAAGCTGCCTGTGCAGGCCGTCTGTCCTGCCCAGATTAGGGCAGCAAAGCCTGGGGTGAAATACTGCAGGAAATCCCCCTATACACCACAGCCCAATCTACACGACACAGTCATGTCTGTGGTCTGCACCAAAAAAAGAAACTCAATTATTCTCCATTGGACGAGTGTGTGTGTGTGTGTGTGTACACATTCATGAGAACAGCACAGAATGAAATGAGCCGTCTCAATGAAAGTGTGCACTTGGCTGAGAAACACAGATGGGGGAAGAACTGGGCCGTATATGAAAGAGGAAGACTGTAGGAACCATACCGACCTTGTTTCCTGTTTGAAACTGCGCCTTTGAGAGGCTCATGGCGGGAAATGTGTGTCTGTGTGTGTGGGATGAGTATCAGTATCCTGGTGTTTAGCCCACTGAGCCCCTGTAAGGGGCTGATGAAGTGCTAAACCCTCTTCTTCCTTTTCCGAGCAACTGTTTCAGCTCCATTTCTCACTGTGCTTATTTATGGCTTCAGTGGAAACCACATACTTCGCTTTTTTTTTTGTGAAGGACTGCGGAAATGATTTAAATATAGTGAAATTTGTTGGGGCCAGTGTCTTTCACAATGCATTTTTTCTGCTGTAAAGTAACAGTCACTCCCACTAGCCACACTGGCCAGTTGAATTTTATATACAGTAACAGAACTCGACGTTAATGCTTGTCTGAGACAAGTATGTCTTTTTAAGGGGCAAGTGAAAGAAGAAAATTTTCTAATCTGATTAAAACATCTAACTGCACCGAAATTTCATTGAGCACACAGAAGAAACTGTACGTTTTATATAATTATAACTTACATTTTCCGTTCCCTGAAAACCACGATTGCAAATTTATATACAAGAGTTAAAATGAGTTAATATACATTTTAATTCAGTATTTGAACTTATTAATAATAATATACTGTTGACTGTTTTTGCTCCATTTGTTCAATGAAAATAATTCCAAACAAAGATCACAGAAGACCAGTTGCGCTGTTCAGCCGTCTCAACAAATCATTTGAAGGGTTCATTTTGACTCGTTGATTAAGGTCAGTCATATTATCTTACTACACTCAGCAAAAATATAAACACAACACCTTTGTTTCTGCTCCGATTTTTCATGAGATGGACTTAAAGATCTAAAATTCATTCCA
>JAUCNO010000500.1:6079306-6097498 GCA_032353835.1 Enteromius viviparus | reverse complement strand
AAGTACTCATATCACTGACAGCAGTCGTACAGCCTGGATATTCTCGTTTAAAAAGCGCAGTTGCAGCCCTCAACTGAACTTTATGTTGTCATGTTTTGTTTTGGTCTGAAACGCCACCCTCCATCTATCTCCCAATCACAAAGTCAGTAGTGTTTTGTCATCCAGGTTGCCTGCTCTGCATAAACACAGCGCATTCCATCGTCATTGCGCTCATTCTAGTTGCTGTCAATTTAGCAACCTGCGTGTGCGTCAAGTCTGAATAGGAGGGGCCGGGTGGAAAAAAAACATCTCCAATATTTAGAATTTGAACTGCAATACCTAGTTC
Organism: Enteromius viviparus; assembly: GCA_032353835.1. Classification (NCBI taxonomy): domain Eukaryota; kingdom Metazoa; phylum Chordata; class Actinopteri; order Cypriniformes; family Cyprinidae; genus Enteromius; species Enteromius viviparus. The sequence goes on along the minus strand of JAUCNO010000500.1, from coordinate 6,097,173 downwards.
AACCACTCGTTGTCAATCCTACATACAGTACCTTTAAGTAAAACATGTATTATTAATCTCATAAATTGTTTTATGTAGCATGGTGCTAATGTTATCTCTAATTTAGTTACAGAACAAAGGTACAGTGGGTAAACGTTTGCTGGGATTGAATATTGACACTATATTCATCCTGATTAACGCAATAATGCAATAAAAAAACATATTATTTTGTGTTAATTTTACATTTTCTCTCAATATTTGTTTTTAATTTAATTTTTTTAACCATCTTGTCAACAGCTCTTTTTACAGCCTACTGTTTGAGTGAAAAGTCGTATAAAAAAGTTGAACAGTAAGAATTCCTGTATGTTTTGATGAAAGCCGCGGGAGAGCGAGAGCAGACGTGGGAGATAGAAAGCCAACAGCATCGAGAGCATGTGTGAAAGCGCCGCTTTGGTTGTTAGCATTCATCGCAGCGCCGCTATCCCATACTGCCAGTCTCCAAGACAACGGCCTACTTAGAGCCACTACACAGCACTACAGGCGAAGCTCTGCGAGTCACGTGGGTCTCAGGAAGAGCGCTTCTGTGTGTGTGAGTGATATAGAGGGGGAAAGGGTGAGCTGTGCTGTACCTGAACACTGCAGGCGTTTCATAACCAGCCAAATGCATAGTCAGACAGCCATATGTCTGACCTCAGACATCCTTTCGTTCAGGATTTTCCCCTCGGTTGTTGTGTCATATTCACTGACACTGTATGAATCATCAATATTTTGTCTGTTAGGTTGTTATCCGGCATGTTTTGGAATTGTACAAATTACATTTGTTTATATCTTAGATATTGTGTCATGGTGTAACGTTTGTTGCATCACTTGTCTGGTTTAGTCTTTTCGGGTCAGAGAATTATGTAATTCATGCTGTTATGCATTTGAAGGGGAAAGCATGCATTAAAAGCAACAGATTAATGGTCTGACATATTTGTTAGCTGATGTGATGGGGCAGAAAAAAGGTTTTATTGTAGATTATGCATTAGAGTAATACAGTGCTTGTATATAAGGTAACTAATGTAATTCAGTGATAGCAATTAAGTACACAAAATTCAATTAAATGTTAGTGATTTGTTTTAACTTATAAAACAAAAAGATCATCTATAGGCAGGACTGTTGCTATGTTAATGCTGTTCTAATGTGCATAATGTAGTTTAATAATTAGATCATATGTACAAAAAACTGTTAAACACGAACTGTATTTTAGTGTATTTTATAAAAAATAAAATAAAATTACCCACAGACCAGGCTCTCATTAGACTAATGCAGTGCTGATAAATAAACAATATTACATAATGATGACGTCAGATCATATGTGTACGAAACAAAAAAAAGCTAACCAAAAAAACCCCAAACATTTCTTCTTTTTTACTTTAGAAAAACAGAAACTGGAAAATATGTTCAATAGACGAGGCTGTTGTCTTAATTAGATTGTAATGCTGATTAATCCAATTAGGAATATGCCGTTATCAAAATTCATGTTGCGATTATTTGCTAACGCTTTTATCACAGTATATATGATAAAAGGAGGCTTTTTTTTTTACACACATTGTCAAACAATATCTAATGGTACGTTCACACCAGACAAATACATCGTGCTATTCGTGCGTAGTTGGCCGCTTGAACAGTTTGTTTACTCGCTTCATTCGTTTGTAAAAATCGCTTCACAGCTAATGAGAATTGGCGTCATTCGCAGTCTCTGTGGTGGTTAGACATGAGGTTAAATTTTTTTTGAGTAAATCTAATAGGCAAACTTTGGTTTAATGGATCTAGTATTTATTTCCCTTTTATTCCTGTTTCTATTAAAGTATGAGATGTGTCGTACAGCTCCTCCCCATGCAGCAAAGATGAATTTATCCTCTATAGTTTCGGAATTCTGCCTCCGCTTGCTAGTAATCACGTCACTACTAGAGCAGGCTCCTGATCGGTTAACGTGGCGTGAATTTCCGCCAAAGTTTAGATTTTTCAACTTGAGTGTTTAGCTCGAATCAAGAGTGAATCGTCAAACGAGCGAATCGCACCATTCGAGCCGCTGGATGTCTAATCGCGTCTTTGCATTGACTTAACATGTCAATCACTCACGCTTAACACTTCATTCGTGCCTGGTGTGAACGCAGCATAAAGTATGTTTTAGATAAGTGTTTTTCAACCTGTGGACCGTGACGGTATTGCAGGGGGGCCGCCAATTATTATTAATAGAAATTGTAATATTGTTAATACAATAAAAAAATGTCTAGTTTGCTGATCCGTTATGTATATTTTCTGTTTGTTCAATACATTACCAGTTTATTCAATAAAGACAATTAACAGCTCTGTTTCTGAGTACTTAGTTAACCCGACACAAAAAGCGGGATAGTTTAAATTATTTTGCAGTGGGCCCCGGAAACATGTGTTTGGCTGTGTGGGCCGTTAGTTAAAAAAGGTTGGGAACCACTGTTTTAGATGAATCAAGGAAAAAAAGGCCTATTATAGCCAAAATGATTGATGAACTTCATAATGAATACCAAATTCTAAACGGCTATTTAGATAATTTAAGCACATTTCAGAAACAGATATGCAAACAGGGTTTATGGGAATTTATTTATTTTTTATTATTAAATCACAGTAATTTGTGTTAAATAATTATTTTCACTATGTTGAAGTACTCATGATAACTGTATTATGCTTATTCCTTATCGTGATATATCACATTACCGGCACATGTCTAAATCCAACCTTACAGTCTGGTTTTGAACCAGCAGGTTTCTGCGGTTCAGTTTAGCTTGGGTTGAGTTGATATTATTCTGTTTCTGATCTGAAGGGTTTAATATGTGCTGTGAAGTCCCTGTTAGACATAAAGGTGTCAGTGAAGGTGTGCTGTGAAGCTTTGAAAATAACGAGATCTGTCTCGTTTCTCTCAGATGTGATCAAGCTTCAGCTGGTGGATGCTGGTCTGGTGGAGTGTCTGCTGGAGGTTGTGGCTCTGACGGTGGAAAGCGACAGGGAGGAGGACGTGGCTCAGCTCAAGACGGCTTCAGACCTCATGGTCCTCCTGCTGCTGGGAGGTACAGGACAGAGCTCAGATAACACTTAAATAAATTTTAAAAACATAGGTGCATGCAAAGATGATGCACGTTACACGTCATTTCCTCTGTGGGAACAAAGCAAGCAGTGCCTTATAAAACATAATGACATAGTGTCAAGCTATGACCTCAAGAGCTATTCCTGTAAATGTTCATCATTTCATTTAGTCTCCCAGCAGTTATATAAACTTGCTACCGCCTAGAGAGGGATGCATGTCCTTTTACCTGGAGAAGGAAAAGCTTATTTCTGACTGATGTGTAATTCACTTCATGAATATTAAAGACTGAAAGAGTTGTGGGGCATTAAATATCCTTCACTGAATGTACTGAATACTTGGGGTTGAATAATTCCTATCTAAATACACTTCAACTCAAAAGTTTGTGTTCAGTACAATTAAAAAAAAAGTTCTTTATGCTCACCAAGGCTGCACTTACTTGATCAAAAATACAGTAGTGAAATATTATAACAATTTAAAATTTATCTTATATATGAATTTTTTAAAATGCAATTTAATTCTGAATTGTTAAAATTACTTTCTTAACTGTCCTTCATGATTCTTCAGAAATCATTTCAAATATGCTGTTTTGACTATTAAGAAACATTTCTTGTGTGCAGCGTAATATTTTGAGGAAACCGAGATACGTATTTTAAGAAATAGAAAGTGCAAAACAACAGCATTTATTTATAATAGAAATTGTTTGCAACATCTTTTCAATCTATTTAATGCATCCTTGGTGAATAAAAATATTAATTACATTTATTTTACAAAAGAATTTGACCTCAGGCTTTTGAAGAGTTGTTTGCTTTTTAAAAAAACTTGATAATCGTTTGTAGTTTACTTATTTAGGTGCTTTCTGGTTCCCGTTCAGTTTTAAATTTTTTAGTAAAGATGCTCTAAAACGGCAACTGTATTAAATAAACAATGACTTAAATGGGCTTCAGAAGATTTTCCCACTCCCATTTCCTCTGAATCTGAGCACAGTTTAACTGATTTAGGCAGATCATATTCCTAGAAACCCAATTTCACTCTTCGATTGAAAATGGACAAAATGTGTAGTTAAAGCATTTGACCTTTTGTAGCTTTTGAAGTTCACCAAGGTTTTTATACTGTAGTTAACGAAAACAAATGAAAAAACTAAAACTAGAATTGAAAAAGCATTTTCGTTAACTGAAAAAAAAAAAAAAAACTAATTTAAACTGTTTTGTGTTTACCAAACAAACTTAAAATAATATTATAGCAAAATCGTCCTTCGTTTTCGTCTTTGTACTGTAATAAGCCTTAAAATCTATTTACACCACGCTGCCAGTTTTAAACCAGGTGTTTGACCCGTATGGCACCACGTAGTCTGTAACGTCACGTGTCCACAGTCTGTCCGCGATGCCACTGGCTAGCGTGATGGCTGCAGCAAAAGTCGGAAAAAAAGCAGTCCTATTTGGGATTTCTTTGATTATGACTAGGGCTGGGTGATATATATCGAACGATTGATTATGCGCATCTCGTACGTAAAGCCGGTTCTTTGATTATCAGCAAATCTCCGATGCTGCCTCCGAAATCATATACTGCTAAAGTAGGTACTACATTTAAGATTGAACGTACGTTAAAACAGTAGGTTCTATATAGTATGAATGTGAGTAGTATGAATGGAATCCGGACGTACTTCATCCGCCATATTGATGTTGTCACGTGTCACGTGTCGTCACAACAGCGCGAAAATTTAAACTTTCAATAAGTCATCCGTTTATTTAGAGTGTTTTTTCACAACAAACAAAGTTTTTTTCCCTGAGGTGCTTACACTTAAAATAAGACGCGTCTCCACTTTCCGTAATTTTTTAAACATGACGCCTCCTCTCCCGGAGCCTTATGGGATAGGAAAGTGTCCATGGTATGCTTACTACAGAATTCGACCGGAAGTAGTAGGTCATCCGGGTACTTCTCGCCTACTGAATTATGAATGCTATGAATACTGACATACTACTCGCCTCGCATGCTGTTTTTCGCGTACTATATAGTAGGGAGATAAGCGGTTTCAGACGCAGCAAAGGTGAGCGAATCATAGATTATTATCTTTTCTGTTTCTTGTTTCTTATAGCATTATAGTTTTGTCTTGTTTGTAGTGTGATCAATGTTTGTATATGCAGTAGATGTGTTAGGGAGTTAAAAGGTAAGATTTTAATTATATTTTGCTATAATTAACTAAATGAACGAGATGACTCGAAAAAAGATTCGTTCATCTGTTCGTTCAATGAGACTCAAAAGTCTGAGTTGGTAAAATTATTCGAACTTCCTATCACCACAATGAACTCATTTTAAAACGAATTTAGTGAAATGATTTCACATTAATAAAGACAGTTGCTGAGTCTTACTGCCCTACTTATAGTACGCGAAAAAAGTATGCGAGGTGAGTATTCATAGTATTCAAAATTCAGTAGGCGAGAGGTACCTGGATGACCTACTACTTCCGCCCGAATTCTGTGGTACGCCTTCCATGGACACTTTTCTATCCCATGAGGGAGGCGTCATATTCAAAATGGCGGAAAGATGCAGCTTATTTCAAGTGTACCTCAGGAAAAAAATGTTGTTTATTGTGATAAAATTACACTTGTTTAACACAATCTAAATAAACGGATGACTTATTGAAACATTTCCGCACTGTTGTGACGACGCATGACACGTTACAACATCAATATGGCGGATGTAGTACGTCAGAATTCCATTCATACTATTCATCATACTATATAGAACATACTTTTTAACAACCCAGGTAGTACATTCAGTTTTAAATGTAGTACCTACTTAAGCAGTATGCAATATCGGACGCAGACAGTCACTCTCTATTCCTAAATGAAGAAGCAGTTCGAACGAATGAAAAGAATATGATTCAGTAATTAAATCAGTCTCTTCCCGCCACCTCCTGTCACTTATTTAAATCATTTAACATTTCTGTATTAAAAAATAAATATTTTTAAACATTAACCTCTTCATATATTTTACATCATTTGGTTTGTTGCAATAGTGTTTTGCACTTAGCTACAATGTGATGTTTGGCCATATTTGGTCATATTTAATTTTTGGTCTGCACTGTACTGTGTGTTCATGCTACAAGGCAAAATACGGATATTAACTTAAAATTAAAGCATTCTTTGTGTTTTTGTCATGTTGCACTAGCCTGTATACACTGATATATACCAAAATCAGAGCTGATACTGTATGCTAATAGATAAAGCAGTCATCATAACATATTACATGCTATTAATTCCTTATACTGTATATAGCTATGCAGTGTTGGATGGGTTGCTGTACGTGATGCAACACTTCTTATAACCAGAGACTTATATAATAAAGAGATTTGAGACTTGACTTGGACACTAGCTCAGAGACTTGTGAGAATCTCTGATATATATATACCCCCACCACAGTTGTATAATATGCTGAAAATGTATTTAAAATTCTCATTATGAGATACAATTGTTTAATGGTGTTTAGCAGTTTTTGCTTCAGATGTTGAAATTATACAATCAAATTTAAAAAAACAAAAACTACTCATGATACGTGTGAGTAGCATCCAATGATGCCAACTGCTTTCAATTGAAAGTAGCTAAATGTAACTAGATGACATCATAATGGCAAATTCACTGATCTATATGAAAATGAATATAGTTTAGTAGGCAGAAGAGAACTTAAGTAAGGTTTGTCCAAATGTTGGCTATTTTTTCTCTAAACTTACGAAAGCAGTCTCAAAAGGGGTGGGGAAGTCAATAATCTAGCTACAAATAGCTAAATTTGCAACACTGGTAGCATCTTGGAGGCCACTGGCCTGCAGAGTTTAACTCGATCCCCATTTAAAAATACCTGAAAATGACTAATCAAGTCTAAAGGATTGCTTGAAAAATACAGGTGTGTTTAATTAAACTCTGCCCTTAAAAGCTCAATTAATTAAATTAAAAGCCCCTGCAGGTCTGGGGTTGCCCATCCCTGCCCTAGAGGGTCCACTTACTGCAGTCTCTTAAAATCCTGTGGGGTCACACACACACGTGTGTGTGTGTGTATTTAATCAAGGAATATATATATATTCTTCCTGAAAACTTCAAGTGTATCGAGGTCGCGTTTGGCCTCTACAGCACTAAAGAAGCCCAGGTTATTCGTGCTAATGCTAAGTGTTCTGGTAATCTCACGTGACTAAACAGTATACACACTAGAGACACTGCGGGCGACTTTTTTTCTGAAGGCGAACCAATCGACAGACCGATTTATTTACGCAGATTCAAAATAATACAGAAAATCTGCTGATCACAAATTCACTAAACACATTAACCACTATCATAATTCACACTTTCCGCTCGCAGCATACTGGATTCCTACCTGTTCACTGAATTTATTCAGATTCTGAAAGTCAGTGCTGACATTGTCGGGTAATGTATCATTCGTGAAATGTAACTGCAACATTGTTTCTCTGCAGCTCCTCTGTTGATTCCCTAAACTGTCACATCTGCTTCCTCACTTCCGCTCAACGATTCCACGAGCAGCAGCACTTTCGTCATTCTCGTGCTATAAAGAGTTCTGAGCACATGTGATCATGTAATTTTGTAGCGCATTCATAATCTAGATGCATCTATGCATTAATTAAACTACTATAGAAGGCAAGATACGTAAATAGTGTTTTCTTTGCAAAAAGTAGATGATTCGTTTCGTTTTAATCAGCAGATGAACTTCCATGAAATTAACCCTTAAATAGGCAGAAACATAAAAATACCTCAGAAAATTAATGTTATTTCCCAAAACATTGGGAGTCAAATAACACATAATTATTTTTCCCCCTCAAAATATTGTTTATAACCACAAAACCATTTATAAGGGTCAGGTTTTTGATATTGTGATTTATACATCATATGAAAACTGAGTAAAATCGCCTTTAAAGTCGTGTTTACTTAATATCCTTATCACTTTTGGCTTGAAAGCGAAAATAAAAAATACAATAATAATAATTTTGACCCATACAATGCATTGTTGGATTCTACAAATATACCCACATTAATTGTGACCGGTTTTGTGGTCCAGGGTCACATATAAAAGACAACAACATTCATTTTGTCAAATTCTACTGCAATGCTATAAACTGTGTTTCCTAGTTTGCTTAAATTATGGGTGACTTGGCATAAAAAACAGACGTGGTTTTTACAGGGACCTTTTTTTTTCTCATAAATTGACCAAATTCATCGGTCGCCATCCCATGTCATAAACGTTTTTATGACAACATACATTTATGTAGCCTACAATATTATATTAAAGATGGTGCAACATACTAAGTAGATATTTAATAATTCCAAACAATATAAATAGCCTACATACAGAAAAACTGTATGACATAAAAAAATAGTTCTGTAAAGAGGGAGTAAAAATAAGCATATTTTATGGCACAAAATAGAATCTCACAGAACTTGTGCATAGCACACAAGCATCTCACCCCGAGAAAGGGTTAACAGTAGGAGGTAAAAGTAGCGTTTATTCAGTGGGAGTGCGATTCGAGACCCGGGAAAAGTCACGCCTGAGTGTAGAGGCGAAAGACCGAGCGGTCCTTGTGAACGAGACTCCATTTACATATTCACCCCAAGGGTTTAAAGGCGTGTGTACTAGAAAAAGATTAGAGTGACATACCTCCGCACTTTGGCAGTGGACTACTCTAACGGCGCCTTCAGTCTCTGCGTTTTTGTAACAACACTACTTCTTCAGAGACAGGTAAGTTTCATACCTCTTCTGCATGGTGCAGCACTAGTGCGCGTTGTCGGGTAGAGTTCAAGTGCAGCATGACCGCACATGTCTGAAGTTACAGACTACTTGCTCAAACTTAGTTTTACTTTAGTTACTTTAACCTGTTGATTTTGTATGTAACTAGAATATATGTTGCGTTATTGCATGGGATGGTGTGTGTTTATCGAGCGCGCATGGCTGAGGGGTGCGGAAACCAGGTCATTATTAAGCGTGGGCTAGTTTGTGAGATTTATTCATGTTGTTCCTGCATTACCGGTCTGATTTCTTGTAAAAAACAGAAAAATCGACTTTTACAAATGTTCTCATAAAATATAGATTTGTGCAGATTCAACGAAAAAAAAGACGACTTTGAAACTGAAACCAATATCTAATTTAGCTTTTTTTTCAGAAAGAAGCAAATGCTCTCAAATAGTGGTTCTTGTTTTACAACCGGTTATTTCGTTAACGTCATAGAAGTGTTATAACGCGCGTCACGCGGATTAAAGTTTTTACTGTTCTGACAGCGTCTCGCCTGTGCAACATTATTAATTATGGAAACATCTGATTTATATTTCTGTCCGTTTACGCGTAATGCCATGCATTTATAGTTCACCGAAAATGTAAGTTCTGTCATTGCTTAACTTGGCCAACTCGTGCCCAAAAAAGACTGACCCTCGTTATTCAGAACGTGAGGACGTTTCCCTGCATCTTTTAGGGAAAGTGAATAACGCGTGAGGTTGTCGTTCTCATTTTGTGTTCCAGTGAGGAAAGACAATCGCAAAGGTTTGGTCCAATATGAGGTCAAGTATATATGATGACTCTAGACTTTAATTTTCAAAAGAGCTATCCGTTTTAAACAATATAAACGCGAGCGCGTGTGATAAATAAGCTGAGGCGCTGAGTGCAGGTGAATTCCGCGGCGGGGTGAATGTGAGTTGAGTCGAGTGTGCGTCTGAGCGAGGGTAACGTGCTAATTGGCGGTGGTAGACTGTACGGCGTGCCCGCGGGGCCTCTCGAAGGAATGCCGCGCCGTCACTTTGGCTTTGCGCTGCTGCATAGAAATGACTCAGACTTCAATCAAATCTCTAGTAACAATGAGACTGCACATTAAAGTTAGAACGATTGGGCCTACTCGAATACCGTTACCTTCTCTCGTCTTTTATCACTACAATCTGAGAGTGTAACCAAGACCCAAGTCGTCCATAACTTCAATACGAAATGAAAATTCACACTGGTTTTACATGTTATACCATGCATGTTTCAAAATTAATTTTGACCTTACATTTTAACCTAAGTAACTTAGTCTGTAGACTACAGACTTCTGTCTGGTGACATGGAGGAGGGATACAGCTCTGACTAGAAACTAACATTGCACATTAACATCATAAACATATACTGTGTTTTATCAATTACATGCAGGGTAAGCTATTTTTTCAAAAACACTTTAGAAAATAGAGTTGGCCAAGCTTGCAGCCAATCAGCTGTAAGAGGTGTTTCTATTCATGTGGAGTGGAAGTGTTTGGTAAACAGCAAAGTTGAGCGACAGAAAGCTAAAAAACAAGAAGTAAGACACGTGTAACTATCTTATCAGCTCTCCAGCGCTTGAGGGAACTCGAGGCCTGGGGTTGCTTTGGTTCTTCTCGATAGGTGAGTTTGTTTTGGTAATTTCAAATATCGACATTGTATTCTAGAAATTGCTGATGTTGTGGCCTAATGAATAGAGATTCGGACCTGTAACCCAAAGGTCACGGGTTCGAGTCCTAAGTCTGTCAGGGATTGTAAGTGGGGGAGTGAATAACCAGTACTCTCTCTACATTCAGTACTACGACTGAGGTGAGACCCTTGAGCAAGGCACCGTTTTTCCCATCTGCTCCCTGGGCGCTGCAGCACTGGCTGCCTACTGCTCTGGAGTAGTGTTCACGTTGTGTGTGTGCATGGTTGTTCACTTCTCATTGCTGTTTCTGTGCACTTGGATGAGTCAAATGCAGAGCACAAATTCTCAAATTCTTGTCTTTTGTCCACACCTACTTACCACCCCCAAAACCACCCCTTACCCCTTTATGCAAAAATAGAAATTATAGTTGCATAGTGACAAAAATGACATGCCCATGCCCAGTAGCGGCAGCTGTATCCCTTTTAACCACATACATGTCATGTGATTTGCCTAAACCCTGCCCCTGCAGCTCAAGTTTGCCCAAAGTCCCTTTTAAAGTCTGTTTAGTTTGTGGCCATATTTTCAGGAAGCTATTTCAGACAACTAAGACTAAGTCCTATTTACCTGAACAGTGAAATCCTAAAATCAGCAACACAATCTGACAAGAATGGTCCCATAAATATTGTTTTTATGCTCAAATAGCACAGCATAATCTTATTTTTCATGGTGAACCAGGTAATCGCACGTCTCAGAGCTCTCGATGTTTCTTTGGCCCTGTCCCAAATGGCACAAAATGGCAACTCTATGAGTTCATAGGGTGTCCAATTTGTCATTTTAGCTTTCTAAAGGATGTGCACTTCTGCCAAACCCACACTTAAGCCCGGCCCACAATGTGCGATTTTAGCCACAATTTGGGTGTGGGGGTGTGGCACTGCTTCTTCTTAAATAGGCTGGTTTTGCCGCCGTTTAATCCCTGCATGCAATACAGCTCGCCATCATTTAATAATGTGTGGGTTGATGTAAAACTCTGAACAAGATTTTTTTTTTATTTGCGCGCACCCTTTTTTTAATGTATTGACTGTCGTACAATTAGTAACAACTGAGATCACGCAGTGTGACATGATAATCATGTTCGTACAGTGTGATAATTACGAGCCTAAAAGACTTAAAAAATCACACAGTGTGAGCTCGGCTTAAGACAAGCTCTGCAGCAGACTTGTAAGGACGCAATGACTTTACCAATTGGCAACTGGTTATTTTATTTAGAAAACAGAATGTATTCCGCCGTATTGAATGTTGATATATTTATTGCAACGTCCACAATGCACAATACCAAGTCCTCACTCAACATTTTTATCTTTCACTAATCCATCACACTTACTAATGTTATTGTACAAGTTAAATAGAGTAACAGTTAATTTCACAACACATGAAATGGACTAATAACACAACTGACGCACATTCTTTTTTCAAATCGTAAATAGGAACAAGGAGGACTTGAACGCACCATTTGTAACTTCCCCACTTTTCTACACTCTACAGTACTTGAGGAAACATGTTTTGTGTTATTTTATTATTCATGATAGAATTTGATAATGATCTTAATCTCTTTTTTATTTGAAATTTAATATAGGTTTTGTGATCATTGTGGCACACACGTACCCACTCAAAAGTGCGTTAACACAAAAACCTTCCTCACATTAGATTCAATGAACAATCTCTGTCATTCATACAGACCTTTGATGTGGCCTCTTATTGTATTCACTCTTATTCACTTCTCAGTTCCCCCACTGGGCTGTGGAGAGAGCATGTGTGTTTATAGGACCCATAAGAAAAACTGACGCATTGTCACTTAGATAATGGACTTGAAATGAGATCCATGGAAGTTAAGAAGTAAGTGCCTTTGTCTGTGTACCTGCACGTTCTTGTCTGCAGACTTGAGCACAATGTCCTTTAGCCATTTCTTGTAGGACACACCTGGAGGCCTTGCCTATGTCCTGTTTGGATAATGCGGCTTGACACATTCCCCAGTTTCCCTGTTTCCCCAAAACTAGTGTGCATGTCAAATATACGCTGTTATATAGACTATAACTAGTGGTGTGTGATATATATCGCCTGTGATAATATTGTATTTGTAGTTTTTTAACGATATGTGATTTAACATTATCGAACATTCAAAACACAGTGTGTGCGTGTTACGTGAAGTGTAGACTAGTTCAAGTGTGCATTTAGAGTGTGTTACTTGACATTTCAAGATATGGGGACAAAAAATATATATTTATATAATTTTTGTATTTTATAATCAGTATGAACGTAGTGTCGTTTAATTTTCCAAAAATGTGATACTATTTTACAGTTCATAAAATAATTCCAAACACAGCCAATGACAATGAGTTACAATGGGGTTTGTAACCGCAGGATAAATGTTCTGCATTAAATTATACATCATGCCACTTCAGATGCAGCTGTGTGACTCAAAAAATCATGCACACTTTTAAGAAAAATGGCAAAATGTCCATAAAAGTCAATTGAAACTTACTGAAAAAGATACATTTTTATCTGTGTGAACTGACCTTCACACAGAATATTAATAATATCAAAAACTTTTGGAGTCAGCTGTTTATAGTAGTCCTTGATGTATAAGCACAATAATAACACACTCAGCAAAATATCATCTAATTATCATTACTGATAAGATCCAAGAAAACATTGAGATATTATTTTTTGTCAGTTGCGCAATGCATTCACCATCCTCAGGGTGTAACGTGAACAACAGCTGGGATCTGAACGTATGAATGACTGGAGTTGTGTTGACCACTTCTAAACAATTTATTATCGTGCTAGCCATTAATTAATCAGTTCAATTATTAAACCTGTTAGAGCAATTACTGACACGATTACCAGGTTTTTAAGCATGAGTTAAATGTTATGGTTGAGTACAGCATTTTATAGATATGCTTTGGAGTTGTAATGCTCCATAAAGACTTATAGTGCAATATTAAAGGAAGAGTTTGCCCCAAAATTACAATTACAGCATATTAACTCACCCCAAGCCATCCCAGGTGTATATCACTTTCTTCTTTCAGATGAACATAGAGTTTTTGAAAATGTAAGCTCTTTCAAGCTTGGTAGTGCTGGTGGATAGCAGCCATTAATTTAAAGCTCCATAAATCGGATATATCCACAAGTACTGCATCGTAAAACTAACCTATACACCTTCAGGGGTTATCACATGTCCTCTGAAGCAGATCGATGGGTTGTTGTAAATGCAATTCGTAGAGATTTAAAAGACTATCCACCAGCACTACCAAACGTTTTAATATTTTTTAAAAACTCTGACTGTGTTCTTCTGCAAGAAGAAAGTCGTAAAAAACCTAGGTTGGCTTTGGGGTTAGAAAAATATGCTGTAATTTTCATTTTTGGGTGAACTATTCAATTTTAACTCTTGTGAAATATTTTTAGCCAAAGCGACTGTAAAGAAAAAAACTAAAGAATTTTTACGCTGCTCCGTTCAATGCAACAGAAGAACAAGTCAGAACCATGTTTGCTGTGGTTTCATCATGGGTTTACCTAAACAATCATTACCTAAAACAGACATTGAAGGTCAAAAACCGGAACTAAGACCTAATCACAGCTGCAATAGAAGATACAGATGTGTTCTTAGTGTAATTGATTGTGTAATGTCTGTCTTTTATATAAAGTTCATTATTATTTGACCAAGTTTTCTATTTATTTAAAGAATATTTTAGTTTCCTTAAGTCAAATATGATCATGTTTTTGAAGTCCTATTTGCTATGTTTTGCCTCTTTTGGCCATTTACCTAAATTTGAAATTTTTCTTTGTTTTTCACAGGACTCATATACTGAAATAAAAAAGACAACTGAAATAGTGATGCCATCCAACAAGTACTCCTCCGCTATCATGGCGGAAAGTGACAAGATGACTGCCACGGTAAGATAAAGAAAAAAGATAAAGTGTTGGGATAGCATTAGGTTCTGTCATGATGTGCCGTCCCTTTACACTTTTTTTCTTGGGAACAAAGAATGGAAAAATTCTTGTTTCTCTTCATGCAGTTGCAATGAATGGCCAAAATCACACATTTTCTGCATTTGTTGTGCTCTATTGTGCATTCTTATGTACTACGTTTTGATATTGTGCAGTACCTTTGACTGATATTCACTAAAAATCTAGCATCCACGCTGTTCCAGTGTCTGCATCACTTTAATGATGATCACATCAAAAACTATTTTTCTCTCCTACATGCACACAAAAACTGCGGTTTTGGGTTCAAAATGATGCCAAAGGTGCAGTGGAGTTTATGAGATTAGAGAAAAGACAGAGAGGGGAGGGGAAATGGCAGCATCTGGTTCTCTTGGTGGAAAAGCTGCTCTAACAGTGTTTTTTTTGGTTTTTATGCCAGCTCGATTTCACTTTGTACAGTTTTGCTTGCTTTCTAACAGATATTGCTCCATATTCTTTGTGACTGTAAACGAGGCAAGAATGCTTCATTACTTTCTTCTGATCCTACACTCCATAGAGCACAAAGAGAGAGAGCAGGCTCTTTGAATGCTTGCACCTGGCTGAGGAAGTGCTCTGGATCCCAGAGACCAGCTGCTTGGCTGGGAAGAAGAGAGAAGCACACTGGCCATTCACATGCCCCGGGAACACATGCCATGTCATTTTGAGCTCAACTGAACCTAGTCTGTACTAACATCTGTATTATGAGCAGTCTTAGAAAGTTCTGACCTCTTTTTACTCTGTTGCAGTGTGACACATCATTATTCCTTTTTAACTTCAAGGAATGTTTGGGTTAAGTACGGGTTAAGATACTGACACAATTTGTCATATGCTGTCAGTAACCACAGAGATTGTTTTTAACTCGCCTTAGTTTAAAAAGAAAAATGTGCTGACAGAAATGGATGTCTGTGGTGTAGGGTTGTCACGATACCATTTCTTTCTGAAATCCTGAAATCTTTCTGAAAAGTATGGTTATGTTCTTGCCGTATTTATGACCTGAATGTGAAGATTAAGTAACCCTGGCATCCTATTTATTTACAGTACGAGTTATAAGTCAAATATTTTGACTTATGAGGCATTCATAAGTATTCAAATTTGAATTATTATTTATTTATTTTAAATATAAAGTAATTCAGGTAAATTGCTAATCAAAATAACAGACATCAGTTGGGTAAGTGTTCATGGCACATGTTCATGTTTACAAAAACCAAATTAATTATTATTCTTTTATACTTAGGCCCCATTTACAACAAGAATGATAACTATGAAAATAATTATAGTGTCCACTACAGCAAACAATATCAGTTTCATATTCTATGCGTGTCTGCCGCTTTAAATTCACGAGCTTCTTTTAGCAGGATGGATTTTGATTGGATGTCAATGTTTGTATCGTTCATCAGCTGGAAAAAATAGTTCTGAAAGTGATTCCAACAATATAGTTTCTCTGTGCCTTTATTTTTATAGCTGTGATGTTGACACTGCCGTCCCTTAATATTGAGAATGATTATTAGAACTATATTGTTATCTTTACAGCTGCTCAATGCAGTGCATCAAATGAACGAAATTCATGCATCACAGATCAGATTTCATTTATCATGTGAAGAATGAGTAAAGCTCCTTGACAAGAAGAATGAGCCAAAAAGACAAGACGAACGAGTTTCAAACACTTTTTGCCATCCATGCCTCCAAACTTTCTTAATCGTTAAACGTTTCACAACCTAGTATTTATTCCTCATTATGATTTTTAGTTTTATAGCCTGCCTGTTTAAACATTATTTTATATTAGGCATATAGCATTGCAAAAATTATACTTTCTACGCTGTATTATTTGTATTTGTTTTTTCAAACTGGAATTGTCGAAAGTAAAATGTGCATGGCGCTTACAGTGAAGGAAAGTGAGGAAAACCCCCCTCCACAGTGATTGTCACACATCGATTAACCGGTGGGAAAACTTCCTCAAGCATGTGCAAATGATACATTATGTCATCTGCATTATTGCATTATTAGCACAGAACCTGCAGGAATGAGTAGAAATATCATTAAATGCAGCAATGCCACTCAGAAGTTTTTTACTTCTGTGGAATGCAAATGAAAATACTTCAAGAAACTTTTTTATAATGCACACAGTAGAAGTCAGTGCTTGCCAAAACTGTGTGGTTACCAACATCCTTCGAAATTAAATTCAACGTTCCACAAAAAGTCATACAGGTTTGGAATGACATGAGGATGAATGATTTAGATCTTTCCTTTTTTGTGAACTATCCCTTTAAGGCTGGAAACTCTATGGTTTGTGTTGTCATTTTGAGTTTCACTCGTGGATTAATTGTGTGACAACAGGCTTCACTGGCTAAACAAGCTGTTTTACAGGTTTGAGGACATGACATGTGCTTCCACATTTTGCTCGTGTTGCATCTTGTCTGGAATTATGCATGTCTGCTTTAACATATCCTTATCTGAGGAGTCTCTCTGCTCATCGGTGTGCTCAGATTTGCCCTTGGCTACTGTGAGAGTGTGTTTTCACATGGTTGTGAAGCATAGCCGCAGACACACACAGAAGTGAGTTTCACACATCGCTATTTCGTGGTGTGTGTGTAGAGTATTACGCGGTATAAAGGGGATCTGAGCCATCTGGTTTGATCTGCTGACTTTCTTCGGCCTTTCAAAAGCTTAAGGACGGGGCCGGGGGCCCCTTTAGGCAAAACCAGTGCAGGGGGTATCATTAGGAGCCAACAGAAAGATAAACTGAATGACTGAAGGAGCCATAAACCCTTTCACCTCTCAAGCCACTACCTACCTCCTTAAACGGAATACATGGTTTAGTTTTATGTAAGCTTATTCTTGTGTGTTGATCTTCATATAGATTGTTTTAGGTCATGCAGTGTTCTTATGCATCATGCTGATGACTAGGGGTGGCACGGTTCACAAAACCCACGGTTCGGTTTGTATGACGGTTTTCGGTTCTGTACAGCTCTTGTTATTTTTTCTTTTAATCTTTAACACTCCAGAAATGTATTTCTGCATATGATACATAGCTTAATTATCCACAATTTAGGATACAGTATTAAAGTTCTATCGTTTTATTTCTGCTGTCATCAAGGTAATAGAGCGCAGATAGGGGCCGCATTTTTCTGTCCGAGCCCATACTAATGACACATGCTCCTTTTTGTGTGAAAAAAGCCCGCTTTTATTAAGCAACTGTAGGAAGGTGTTCGGAAATGTCAACAGATGAGAGCATCAGCGCACACGGGGCAAAAAGCGCCGTTATTAAACAGACGCACCTTCAGACCCTGAGCATCCTTTCTAAATATCTGTCCGAACTGTATCCATCCTCTAATAGGTAACATGAAATGTTCCCACACACCAGAT
>JAUCNO010000500.1:6055295-6069485 GCA_032353835.1 Enteromius viviparus | reverse complement strand
CTGGAATGTTTTCGTCAAAAACATTAATTTCTTTTCGACTGAAGAAAGAAAGACATGGACATCTAGGATGACATGGTCGTGAGTAAATTATCAGCAAAAGTTTTTTGGAAAGTGAACTTCTCCTTTAAATGGTTACATATAGAATCTTTACCATCCCAAGAACCTTTCTGTTTCACAAAAGGTTCTTTGTGGCAAAAGAAGGTTCTTCTGATTATAAAAAGGTAAGAAAGGGATGTTGATTGAATGGTTCTTTGTGGAACCAAAATTCTTCTGTGGCATCACTTTTAAGGATTGCAGGATTAGTTTTTATTTTTTTGACTCATGTCAAGCTGCTCAAACAAAAAGCGTTGTTTTAGACGTGTCACCTTATAAATAGCTTACAGATCAACTCAAATAGTAAAAAAAAGGTGGAAGTACACTCCCACCTTCAACACCACCCATTTCGTTTGCCTTTTTAAAGGCCGTCTTTGATCAGTGTCTCTGCTCGCAGGTGTTTCTGTGTGGATTGTCTGGATATATTAGTGGGAGCAGGAGCGGCTAACAGCGCTCGTGATCTGGACCCATGGCGCTGCTACATGTGTCAGCCTCTGCAGCAGTACGGCGTGTTAAAGAAACGCCACGACTGGAGCCTGAAACTACAAGAGTTTTTCGTCAATGACAATGGACAGGAGTTTGTGAGTCTCACATTAACCTTTGCACAGAGAGAAATACTCTGTTTGCAAACTTTTTTTTTTTAGTTATACATAATATTAACTTTCGTTTTCTTACAGGAAAGCCCAAAGATTTACCCTGCAGTCCCAGCTGAGCAGAGACGCCCAATCAGAGTCCTTTCACTGTTTGATGGCATTGCCACAGGTATAATATGTGACTTAATATTATATAATAGAATAGGATATGAAAATAAATAAATGCATACATAAAATGTTTAAAAATAGGCAATGCGTTTCTCTCAGTTTACAAACTTTTCTGAGTCTGTAAATAATATTTTAATAGATTTTCTTTAAAGAAAAAGTGGGTGATTTCAAATAATATCAAATGATAATTAAATAATAAATAATATCCTGTTATAGGCATTTTTGTTTATTTTAATGCTTGTTTTGACTTATTTTTGAGGGCATCTTCAGGGAAGTTTGCTGAGGCCCTCTAGTGGGCCCCAGACCCCCATTACACCATTGGTATTTTATCTAGTAGAATATAAAATTAAGACACAAACAAAATAAAATTCAAGTTAAATATATACCGTAAATGCGATTAAAATGCAATTATATATATAAGGTTGTGAGAAAACGTGATGCGTTTCAGATGTTTAGCAGCGGCAGCTCTTTAAGAAATAGCAGCCAGAAACCTGATAACCAAGCTGCTGTGATGTCTGTTAATCAAATAACAAAAGAAAAGACGTTTTTAGTTTTAATGATTCATCTATATTTAATTTACAATTTAGTTTTTGATAATTTTATTATATTTCTGTATATTTCTTTCTGTATTTTCCTTGTTGAAAGACACAGGTAGCTAAATATGACATTTATTATAACAGGTTTTTTTGAAGATTATTTTAAGGTAAATTTTAAGTTATTGTTTAAAATCTAATAAACAATAAAATTGATAGCTCTCATTTATAATGTGAAGTTGATTGGCTAATGGTCAGTTACATAGAGACATCAGTATTGCTATCGGTAGCTGCGTTTCCATTACCTTTCAAATTGCAAATTGAAAGTACATTTCACGGAAATTTTGCAAAAACTCTCATATGCCACAAAAAAGTTTTTTACGCTGACATTAAGTGTTTTTTCATGCAATTTCGAGAAAGAAAAGTGCAGATGCTTTTTTTTCCACATTTACAGGTGACATGGTGTATGTAAAAAGTCATATGATCATTCTCCACTGACTATAACCAAGAAACACTTCATATGTGGCCACTCTGGAGTATAAGGGGTTTTCCCGGAATTAATGCTTTGACAATTTACACTGCACATGTCTACAGCACATTATGGCACTGGTATAAATCTCATACGCTACTATTGCACCTCCTTCAATTAAATACAGCCAAAATCCCCACAGAATCTGTTGCTTAATCGCAAGAGGAAAAACTTACATTTTAGTCTCATAACATCCTTTAAAGGAAACTGTTATTTCGCAATATGCTTTATTATCGACATTTTAAAAATATCACCAAATTTCCAATCTTTAATGGAAACGCACCTAGTAAAACTCGCCTTTAGTCATAAACAAAATTTATCTTGTTTGTACATTCATTTGAATTTTGCATGTTAAATTATTGCATTATAAAAGAATACCAAAAACCGACTGACAGCACTAATATATATGCATATATATTGGGCACTAGTGATTTTGAATGGTTATCTCATATGTATATCTTTTTTTAAATTTCAATTTAGGTTATCTGGTGCTTAGAGACTTGGGCTTTAAGGTTGACCTGTACATCGCATCAGAAGTATGTGAAGACTCCATTTCAGTTGGAGTTGTCCGGCATGAAGGAAAAATCCAGTATGTGCACGACGTTCGCAACATCACCAGAAAAAACGTGAGTTAACAGTTTTCTGTTATATCTCTGATATAGATTTTTAAATGTAAAATTGTGCAATATTAGGGTCTTAAAAATATATTTCAGCATTCTGAGCCCTTGATTTTATAGTTTTGTCTTAAAACTCAAAACTCTTTTCGGTGCCACTCTCTATTTGATGTTTTCACTGAAAACAATTGAATGATGTTCAGGTCCGTGAGGTCAGTTTTACTGCTGTTTTATATTAACCAAGTAACTCTGTTCTCTCATCTGTTTCATTTGATAAAAGACTGAAAGAGACTGATTGGCGCCTTCACCTCACAGGCCAGACACACCTGGCCCCAAAGTTATTTGTTTAGTTGTGCATTGCTTGTCCCGACAGTGCTTGATAAGGCTAATGGCCTCACCTGAGTCTGGCCTTTGTCGTGGCACCTCCAAGTTTCTGTTTGGCTGCCATTATCTCTCCAGCTCACATTCAAACGCTCAGGCACACACAGGGAGCAGCAAGCTGTCTTAAGCCTTAGTGACAGAACACAAAAGCACTTTCTCCCTTTCTAAATCCCCTCTCCTCAACTCATCCATTCACCGCCTCACCCTCCCATTCAATCACTCATTCACTCACCCATTGTTGTTGCCAAGCTGGATTGGGTGGGAGCGCAGAGAGGGAAGCATGAAAGGACTGTTGTCGTGGAAGAAAAGAGAGCAGGAATATATTGGAGGGGGTTTTGGGGCCCTGGGTTGGGTTATTTATGAAACGCTGAAAGAATGAGAAGGCTTGAAAAGAGTCCAGCTGCAGACATGTTCTCACACTGGCACACACAGATGTGCCAAGGGTAAAGATGTACACAGGCTGATCCCACAGATGTTGTGAGGCTTCCTTCAGCAGAATATCTGGAAAGTCTAATTAAATGCTGCCTTTGACCTCAGTGACTTTAAAACAGTGTCCGACATAAGAGGTTGCACTTCAAGCTGGAAACTTAAATGCTTTCAAAAAAGTACAAATTCAAAATAGAGTGCAATAGTTAAAAGTTTAAATACCATTCATTTTCTCCATATGGGGATTAATTATTAATAACTTACAAAGCATTGAGGAAAGACGTACGTGAGCTACAGGACATGTTAATAGATGATATATGGTCATGCTGAACAAATCCGCTAGCATTGCTCAGCTTTTTTTCATACAATGGAATTCCTGGTGAAACTACATTTCCTATGAGTCTATAAATAAATCTCCAATCAGAGAATCATGGCAAGCTAATCTTGCCAGAACTGCTCTCTCTCTGTCTCACTCTCTCTCTCTCTCTCTCTCTATATATATATATATATATGTGTATGTATGTGTGTGTGTGTGTGTGTGTGTGTGTAATCATGATCCATTTTATTCCAAGTTGTGTCATTATGTCAATCCAAAAATAAATTCCTTATGGAAAACATTTCTTGGGGAAAACATACTTGCAGGCAGCTGACAAAATGGGTGGTGGTCACTGTTCCTCTGTAAACATTTGGAAACAGGATTTTGGTGAGGTGTGTGGTGCTGCTGTGCTAACACTAGATGGTGCTGTTTTGTTGTTCAGATTGGTGAATGGGGACCATTTGACTTGGTGATTGGTGGAAGTCCCTGTAATGACCTTTCGATTGTCAACCCTGCCAGGAAAGGCCTGTACGGTAAGACATTATAACTCTTATGAATCTTATCAAGGGGAATATTTCATTCTCCTACACAAACCCCTTGTAGATTGTATCATTTGTTATAATTACATGACACATACAATTTTAGTCTCAATTTTAATCACTAAGACAGTAAGTAAGGCTTTACTTATAAAGCAAAAAGTAAAGCCCACTAGAGGGCCTCAGCAAACTTTAAAGAGGCCGCAGGATGACTTAAATAATTTAAAAGGAACATAAATGTATATCAATGTTGTTGTTAATATATGAATCTATTCTAAATTAATTTATTTGCTCTTTTTTTTAACAATTATAATTTTTTCCCGTTTTTAGCATTAATCACAAAATGCATGGTAATATATCAACATTCCTACTTTACGTTAATAAAAAAGCAAGTGGCTCTTTCATAAATAAAGCTGCAATAACAAAGGAAATGTCCTTACCTTAAATTGGAGGTCTTGGAGTCAAAAAAGCTGCGAACCACTGCTTTACAGAGAAAAATATAAATCTATTTGAAAAATATAAACAATACAAAACATCATAAGGTAATTTAATAGAAGTGGGGGAATAAGAAAATATAGATTTTAATCTATAGATTATTAATTTTCTATTAATATTTTTCATGCCATGTCTTTTTAGTTTTAGTTACATTAGATATATTGAACCCAAACCATATCTAAATCCAATTATCACCCAGAACACCTTAGCAACCACATTGCAAGATGCTAACAACCAGTTCAGAGTCCTTTAGAAGCCACTCAGAATATAAAACATTAAATATGCATTTTTGTGTTTAGAGGGGACTGGACGCCTGTTTTTTGAGTTCTACCGCCTCTTGAGTGAAGCGAAACCAAAGGAAGGAGAAGACCGACCTTTCTTCTGGATGTTTGAGAATGTGGTGGCCATGAGCGTCAATGATAAGAGAGACATCTCACGATTCCTGGAGGTCTGAAATCATCAGTGGTTGCTGTTTGTAGAAATGGATTGATCTGGTTGATTCTGATTTCACTTTGTTTTTGTGTATCTGTAGTGTAATCCAGTGATGATTGATGCCATTGAGGTATCAGCTGCACACAGGGCACGGTATTTCTGGGGAAACTTGCCGGGAATGAAGAGGTATTTGCATCATTTATCTCCTCTTCCACACACAGTTACTAATAAATAATCTCCAGGCAGACACCCTGTCTTAACCAGCACCACAATAAAACTGAAAACACGATATATATATATATGCACGTTATGCCCGTTTGAAACGAATCCGCTTTATTTCAGACGGCTTTGTGCATCTGGGATGGATAAATTAGAGCTTCAGGACTGTTTGGAACATGGCCGTGTTGCCAAGGTAAGTTATGAGTAAAGCCAACTTACTCTATTTGTTCAGTTCATGACGTTGAAAAGGATGTACCAGGAGAAATACTTTAAATCTAACTCTGTGTCTTTAGTTTGGTAAGGTACGCACCATCACAACACGGTCCAACTCAATCAAACAGGGCAAAGACCAACACTTCCCTGTCATGATGAACGGCAAAGAGGACATCCTGTGGTGCACTGAGCTCGAGAGGTGAGTTCACAACAACTGTTGGATTTCTTGATTATATTAAAAGTTGAGTGCTTGTGTACTGATTTCAGATGATTTTGAAAACCTTTTAACAACCAGTTAAATTTAATGACTGAAAATGTCAGGTATAACCATCAAATAAAATGTTAACATATCAAAATCAGTGCTTTTTTATCCAAAATAAAAAGTTTGTTTACATTATATATGTGTGAGTACTATGCCTTTGTATTATGCAAATATAAATACATGCACATGCATGTATATATTTAAGAAAAATATTTTTATATATTAAATATATTTAGAATATAAATTATTTGGATGTAAATATATAAATGTAAATACTAGTATATATTTTCAAAATATATGGTGTATATGTGTTTGTCTTTATTTATACATAATAATAAACATAGAACACACACACATATATCATGTAAACAAAAACCTGAGAGCACCAATCAAAATATTAAAAAAATAATAATTTTTAATTATTAATTTTTCAAACAAATTATTAATAGTCTACTACATTGTCATTTCATAAAAATGTTATGTTTGGCTTTATTTTATTTAGTCATTTCCATTAATTTTGATATCAGTAAAAAAATATATAATTTTTTTTTTAATGATTTTATCA
Source organism: Enteromius viviparus (assembly GCA_032353835.1). Taxonomy (NCBI): domain Eukaryota; kingdom Metazoa; phylum Chordata; class Actinopteri; order Cypriniformes; family Cyprinidae; genus Enteromius; species Enteromius viviparus. The sequence continues at coordinate 6,063,110 of JAUCNO010000500.1, read as the reverse complement.
TAAATATCATACATTTCATACCATAAATTGCATTTTTTTGGTATTGTTAATTAAATTAATAGATAGAAATAAGCTTCAAATAATGGACCAAAAACGCTATTATTATCTCCTCAGGATTTTTGGCTTTCCTGTCCACTACACTGATGTGTCCAACATGGGCCGTGGCGCCAGGCAGAAGCTACTGGGACGGTCTTGGAGTGTTCCTGTAATCCGGCACCTGTTCGCCCCACTGAAGGACTACTTTGCCTGTGAATAACACATGTAGTCCGCGATCAGTTAGTCCAAAGTCTCACAACAAACATCGTAAAGTACAAAACCAAATGTCCTCAATAGGGAGCTCTGGAGACCAGCTAACCTCCACATTTACAAGACGATTTCAGCTTTGCAAAGACAAGCTGAGACGTTGAGCTGACGTGAGGACGTGGGTAGTCTTGACCAAACTCAAGGTAGACGCTGTGTTGTGATGCTTAGTAAAACACAGTTAGCTTTTGTACTAGCCATTTTTTAAATCGAGGTCTTTGAAACTGCCAGGGTTCATCTCGACACATGCAGGTAGATTTTATCCTTTTTTATAATAGGGGGAAAAAAACATTGTCCATGTTGGCTTAAAATCTTATTTTTTTTTTTTTTTTTAAAGCTCAAACATTTTACAGCTTATCTGGCTAATGAATGTACAAATGTACAGATTTTATTTGGTAAAAGAATCAGTATACTTGCTTGGGAAAAATACTTGAAATCTATCAATGCAAAAGTACAAACAGCAAGCTGTGAGCCCCTAGAAAAAAGCATTTTAAAAGATGCATGAAAATTATCGATGCCTCGTTCAGATTTTATACAGCCTCGATTCCCTCTTTAACATTGCACAGTAACAGTATAACCAGAAGGTGTGTTTATTAGCAGAACTCGAGGGCATTAGCCTGCTAAACATTACACGATTGTTTTCTTCACAGGTAATTTGTGTCAAATAATTACTCGAGATAGAGATCAGTGTACTGTATTTTAACCTTGAACTTAATGTTTACAAACTTTAACACATTTCAACATGTTTTAAAAGCTTTCTTATCATACCTTGAATTTTTGTTTTAGATCGACCTCTGTTGACGAGGGATCGGTGTAGATGTAAAAGCTCTATATGGGGTTCTCTCAGATAGATGCTTTTATTTTTTGTTTCATGCTTACTGTTTGCTACACACAATAACGCATTGTATCACACGCATTGTAGTTTAAAAGTAATGCTCATCTGTCTGAAACACTTAATTTGTGGTGCCTTTTGAAGAGAACAGATTCAGCCTGCCATACGGGGGTTGCGAAGAAACTTTAGACCTAATGCTGTAACAAAAGCTGTTTTATATGTCTAATTGTATGCTTAATGTAAACTACTGTCCAAACTTAAAGCTTGAAGACCATAAAGTAACTTTAATACTTCATGAGACAGAATTATCGTTGGATACTGCATGTAAATTACACTCATTTGTCCTGTACACATCTTGACAGGCAAAAATGTATGTAAAACACCATTTTATTTTCTTAAAGGTTTTTTACTGTAGTGTGAACACAATTTTGATATCGTAGCCTTAATATTTTGTTTAGTAGATCTTTAAATTTGATATAAAAAGCTGTCTTTTTGCTTGTTTGATAACATAATGAACATGTTAGTCTATACCTTTGAACATTAACAGTGCTTTTATACAGTCCATTTATATTTACTTTATTTTTATACTTTTTCTTAGTTTTTTTTTTGTATACAGTTTATTTTTCTTCTGGGACTTATGGTATAAAACTCAAACTTTAACCAAAAAAAAAAAATGTTAGTATCCTGAGAAAAACCAATAAAGACAGACTCCAAAGTTCTTTGAGCTTGTGTTTGCATTTAATTGTGTGGTTATGACAAACTATTATGTGTGTGTGTGTGTGTACTGTGTGTATTTATTATGTATACAGTTGGAACGGAAAGTATTCAGACCCCTTTTACATTTTTTAGTCTTTGTTATATTGCAGGCATTTGCTTAAATCAATTAAGTTTTTTTTCCTCATTTATGTACACACAGCAGCCCACATTGACAGAAAAACACAGAATTGTGAAAAAATTTTCAAATTTATTAAAATGAAATTTTGAAATATCACATGGTCCTAAGTAGAACCTTTGCTCAGTATTTAGTAAAGCACACTTTTGATCGAATACAGCCATGAGTCTTTTTGGGAAAGATGCAACGAGTTTTTCACATCTGGATTTGGTGATCCTTTGCCATTATCCTTACAGGTCCTCCCCAGCTCTGTCAGGTTGGATTGTAAACAATGGTGGGCAGCCAGTTTTAGGTCTCTCCAGAGATGCTCAATTGGGTTTAAGTAAGGGCTCTGGCTGGGCCATTCAAGAACAATCACAGACTTGTTGTTAAGATACTCCTTTGTAATTTTAGCTGTGTGCTTAGGGTCATTGTCTTGTTGGAAGGTAAACCTTCTACCCAGTCTGAGGTCCTGAGCACTCTGGAGAAGGTTTTCTTCCAGGATATCCCTGTACTTGGCCGCATTCATCTTTCCCTCGGTTGCAGCCAGTCGTCCTGTCCCTGCAGCTGAAAAACTCCCCCACAGCATGATGCTGCCACCACCATGCATCACTGTTGGGACTGTATTGAACAGGTGATGAGCAGTGCCTGGGTTTATCCACACATACCTCTTAGAATTAAGGCCTAAAAGTTCTATCTTGGTCTCATCAGACCAGAGAATCTTATTTCTCACAGTCTTTCACAAACTCCATGCAGGCTTTCATGTGTTTTGCACTGAGGAGAGGCTTCCGTCGGGCCACTCTGCCATAAAGCCCTGACTGATGGAGGGCTGCAGTGAGGGTTGACTTTCTACAACTTTCTCCCGACTGTATCTCTGGAGCTCAGCCACGGTGATCTTTTGGTCGTCCCAAATGTCTTCCGTTTAAGCATTACAGAGGCCACTGTGCTCTAAGAAGACTTAAGTGCAGCAGAAATTGTTTTGTAACCTTGGAGTTAAATATGAGTGTCACAGCAACTTTCCCAAAAAGACTCCTGGCTGTATTCGATCAAAAGTGTGCTTCTACTTAATACTGAGCAAAGGGTCTGAATACTTAGGACCATGTAATATGTCAGTTTTTCCTTTTTAATAAATCTGTAAAAATGTCAACAATTATGTATTTTTCTGTCAATATGGGGTGCTGTGTGTACATTACTGAGGGAAAAAAATTACTTAAATAATTTTTAGCAAATGGCTGCAATATAACAAAGAGTGAAAAATTTAAGGGCGTCTGAATACTTTCCGTGACCACTGTGTATTTAAGAAAAAAAACAAACACACATATATATATATACATATATATATATATACATATACATATATATATACATATACATATATATATACATATACATATACATATACATATATACATATACATATATATATACATACATATACATATACATATATATATATATATATATATATGTGAATATAAATATATACATACATGTAAATATAATTTATATTATAAATATTTTTTCAAAATATATGCTTTATGTGTGCACATACATATTATGTAAACAAAAACATATTTTGGATGTGATTAATCTTTTGACAACACTACATATAATCACAAAGCTTATACATTTAAATTCTGACAATTCCCTTTTATTAGATTTATTTAAATGCATTTAAATGTCCAGGAAAATAAATATTTTGTTAAATTAAATGCTCTCTAAAATTAATAGGTCCAATACCACCTCCACATCATTTTTAAATGGGTGATTAAATGATTATGTCAGTGAAATTTAAAGCAAAATATGTTCCAAATGGAGGAAAAAAAACCATTACGTAGTAGTCAACATTCCAAATTATTTTTCTTGCACATCCTCCTTGTGCTGCAACACTTACTTTCACCTACTCTCATAAATCTTTGACATTCTTTTTCAGACATTTAAAAAAGCTCCACCGTCAAGACTTTATATTATGACACTTCTGTCGGCAGCATAAGATTTAAATATTTATTTACAGACAAAAACTCTGGCTACATCGATACCTGGAATCCTTGATGACCTTTGCACATCATGAAATGAAAAAAAAAAAAAAAAAAAAATCAAAAACCGGTTACAAAGTATGTTTTATTAAATATTTTAAATTATGATAGGGACAAAAACAATATTTTGTTCAAGTTTAGCCAACAAACAAACAAGTAAATAAACATGAAGAACAAAAAACCCTGTAAGGAACAAATGAACAAGAGTTTAAAATACTTGTTTTGAACGGGCTTTCTGGAAATCAGTTTATCCCTTAAAAAAACACAAAAAAAAACTCTCTCTTTGTAAATTTAAAAATGAATCATATAATTTAGCCTATTTAACAATATATGAGGCCATGTATGAATTATAGCCTAGTTGATGGAAACGCACCAATTTTGTTTTCAGGAAGGCTATGAATGCCTGTTTAGTCCTCTGGACCCACTCTTTACACTCTGTAGAGAATAACTCCCTTATTTAATCAACTTGATTTAGATCACCAGCTCATAGGAGAGAGATCTTTACTGAGTGTCTCAGATAAGAGACACATTTAAAACATGCAGAGCAGTGAGTGCCAAGGAAATGGAGTTGAGCCACAGGCCTAGGTAAGCTATTCAATTTTCATTGACGCTTATTATTGTCATTGACGTTTCTTCTTCATTATTCGTTTATTTTCGATCCTGCTACAAGACAGAAACTTACTTCTTATTAGTAAGTAAAATAAAATAATGCTTTGTATTTTAATGTAGCACGAGAAATTTCAGTCCGCCAGTTTGTTCTGTGTATCCTGGCAGTTTTCTTTGTGTTTCATTAAGTTGTTTTCATTTCGTTGTGGTTCGTTCTTCTGTTTTATCTCCAAATCCTACACCTTTTTACTTCTGATTCCTATCAACTATGTTCACTCACCTAATATATGTGACCCTGGACCACAAAACCAGTCTTAAGTCGCTGGGGTATGTTTGTAGCAATAGCCAAAAATATGGGTCAAAATTATTGATTTTTCTTTTTTGACAAAAATCCTTAGGCTAGTAATAAAAGATCATGTTCCATGAAGGTATTTAGTCAATTTCTTACCAAAAATATATTAAAACGTCATTTTTGATTAGTAATATGCATTGATAAGATTTGAACAACTTTAGAGGTGATTTTCCCAGCATTTTTTTCTGTACCCTCAGATTTCAGATTTTCATATAGTTGTATCTCCGTCAAATATTACCCTATCGATCTAAATAAGGGGTGGTCAATCCTGTTCCTGGAGATCTACCTTCCAGCAGAGTTTAGTTCCAACCCTGATCAAACAGCTGTCTGTAATTATCAAGTGCTCCTTCAAATCCTAATTAGTTGGTTCAGGTTGTTTCTGATCAGGGTTGGAGTTGAATTCTGCTGGAAGGTAGATCTCCAAGAACAGGATTGAGCAGCCCTGATCTAAATCATACACCAATGGGAAGCTCATTTATTCAGCTTTCATATCATGTATAAATCTCAATTTCAGAAAATTAACACTTTCAACTGGTTTTGTTGTCCTGGTTCTCAAACTAGAAACCAAAACATTAATCTCTAGAAATTAAGAAAGCCATTTGAACTTTACATTACATTATTTACCACGTCTATTAACGTTATATTGCTGCTGTCCTATAAGAATATATTACTACTTCTTGCACAAATGATTTGCTTTTGATGTTTCACTATTTAGGAAGTTAGGAGAATTTTACCTCAATGTACAGTTTTTGCAAATTTATAATAGAGCATGCGAACCATTATATTCTAAGTTTTTAGCACTCGCCGAACCTTTAGTTTGGCGCAAAGCATCATGGGGCTTTGGGAGGTAGATAAACGCAGTAAATTTGCAAAACGCTTTGCGCTACAAACTAGTGTTTTATTAAGTTAATATAGAGCGGTTTTTTACAATAACGAATCGACTGATGCACATTACAACTGGCGTTTATACTTACAGTTAAAAAAAGATCGGTGAAATAAAGGAGATATTGTTGTCGTATGAGCATGTTACGTTTAAGGTTTGACTCTCCAAATGGAAAAACGTTTGGTCTCGGTCAACATTAAAGTCACATTTTGATAAACATTAAAATTCTTTCATTAAAACAGTTGCGTAATGCGTAAATGGCCAAAGGAATATCACTTCCGGTTCATGCATTACTATCCGCCATTACACACAATGCCAGGTTAATTCCGTAACATTAGTGTTCAACGCACCGTTACCGTGTTTGCAAAAAAATTAAAAAATATCAGTAGGCCAGTTAGACTGATTACACTGGAACAATTATATTGTAACATGCACTTCGAACATATGCCTACCTCCTTCGTCTTACGTTTTTAACCATTTAACTTACAAATGCATACAGATGACTTGCTATATGAACTTTTTCATTCACTTCCATTTTTAATGCTAAATTCGTAATATACTTTTTACTACTGCCACATAAATAACGTGGTAGGCTGTCGTGTAATAGCTTGATGTAATCGAATCAAGCTATTTCTCTTTCCATTTCGCCTTTTTTGAACCACTTTTCTGCTTTTAATAAGTTTTTAAAGCGGCTTGTAAACGCATTTCATTGGTTGGGTTGAGTTGAGTTGAGCGAACACGCCCCCATCACTAAACGACTCATTGTTTTGAATCTGAAGGAAACTGAACAAAGAGCGACAACACGACAGAGGCTCGTCGTGTGATTTAGTAAGTGTCGTCTACAACAGCGCAAACGCATATGATACTTATTTAAAGACAACTTATTAAAGACCGCGAAGTATATTTGGAGACACACAAATATACCGGGAAATTGTATCTGTTGCGAATAACTCGTTTTGTAGCGATTCGGTTGAGTAAATTGAAGACTCACTTATAACGCGCACTGATCGCCATCTACTGGGTTAAGCGTGCAGTTCACGAAAATCCATGAACGAATCTTTTGTGATTCAAAAGATTCGACTCACTAGGACGAATCCAATTTCCCACCATTGACCTGACGTTACAGTGTTTCCACGTTGCAGAACCTAAACAAGATCGACTCCTCGAAATTACATTAAACCGACCATTCTGACGATTCACGGCATCGCCTGAAGGAGGTCAGATCACCAAACATCAAAAGGGACAAGGTGGTGGTAAGTAATGTTAGTATTAAATATAATGTTACTTTTTGGGCATCCGAATAGCTGGTGGCGCGACTTGTAAAAGCGGAAAAACCAGTGCACGCGATCTGGAAGTTTACGTATCGCTATAGATGGTTGCACTTTTAAATATCGTTTGCAGTTATCAACCTTTAACATTTAGTTGCAAGCACGCGAACCCAAAAGCTTAGTAAAGTTTTAATATACATGTTAAAAGTTTGCACGCGGCATTAAAAAAAATACAATTATATATATGTATCACGTTATATTTAAAAAATACACTTAACATTGATGATATAATCATGTTTTTGCCAAAGTATGTGGCCCCCACGATAAATGTTTACATATTACAAGGAAAACTATCACTTACGATTCTACTTAAAATTGGATTTCTAACTATCTTAATACAGTGCTTTAACGTATAACATGATAAGTGAACAATTGTTTACATACAGCAGTAATTTTTGCAGAACGTCTTATTACCGAACAGTAACATGTTTGTTAGGACATGATATTCCGTCTCTTTGTTTCCCGTGCAGTGTGAAGGAATGGCTGCTGGGAGGCCGCTCGCGCTTCATTGGCCCCTGCAGCTGTTTCCTCCATAGACATATATAGGTAGACGCAACATTGGCTGCTGGAAAACGAGAAATGCGGCCGCCATCTTAGACCGGTCACC